>JAQFVV010012436.1:8260741-8616075 GCA_028023455.1 Epiperipatus broadwayi
CTCATGAACTTTTGCTACTAAACTAATGGAATCAGAAAACTTCTTATAAAACAGGTACCTGTCTGTGTTCAAACTCTAGAGTACTCTAATAATATGCTATAGCTCTTCTTCATAATACTTATCTAAATTATAAAATGTAAAAACTACCATATGTATAACTAAAACTGAATAATTAACTTAATATGTAAATTTCTCTACTAATCTAGCTTACCCCATTCTATCTTGGGTGCGTATTTCTAAAATCTACATTTTATCTATATTTATTATTTAATTATTGCATGCTCACAATTGTCTCTATTTTCAAAGTTTAAATTTATGATCGTTTGAAACAGTGAATGCGTGTCACATTTTCATTAATATGTACTTTCCTAAATAACTTAACTTCCCTATAAATTGACACGCATTCAGTGCATCATTTATTGTAATGCAGGGGTCTACTACTTCGCAAATGGCTGACGTATTAGTTATAATAATTCCCAATTTATATATGTTTTGTATTTATTAAATCATCATGAATAATTCCAGAAAATTACATTTCTTTGAGAGTCGCCAATGTTCTTTAGTAAATGTTGATAATGTAGGGCCGAGTCAGAAATCTATTTAAATCTCATCATAATCGTTTATACAGTATGCATGTGTTACGTTTTAGAGACGCGCTGACCCATTCTGCCGTGAAATTTCCAGATTCTTCAGGGTTGAAATTAACCCCAGTCGTCCTACACAAGCGGGCATAATGGGTGCTCCCGTAGGACTTGACGTCATGCAGCCAGCCGGCAAAACTGCGACACGGACCGCTTGTCCCTGGTTATGCTTATGTGACACCTTACTTCGTCGGGCCGAGGCAGAGACCAGCCCGACAGTCTTATAAACTCATTCACGGCATTGCAGTTTCAATATACTGCCATTCCATATCGCCTTTCTAAAGCGTACCATGTGTTCCTTTACTTAGTTTTATTATTCTATATATCACTCTGCCTCTGCATTATCTTCATAATTCACTCTCAAATAAATGTTTGCCCTTAGATATAAATAAATATTTTAATTAAATAAATATATGTCTGCCATTACTCTTATAACCCATACTTTAGACTCTTGCATTGCAAAGGTATAAATCCCTCCAGGCATGCATTAGAAATACTTACTCGAGAATTTTAGGTAGCTAGATTACGCCCTCAAATAAATGAATTCCTTTTGTAAACAAATAAATAATGTATTCTTTAAAATATAATCATGTTGCAAATCCCACTACTGAAGCTTTGAATCCCTAAAATATTATTAGTAAATGATTTTATTAAAATGTATTAATAAATAATTTTAAACTATATGTCTGCAGTTACATTTCATTTATTCGATACCCATTCTATCTAATATTTCCTCGATTATGTAAATATGAATGTTTAATTAATATTAGTTTGATTATTGGCTAACTCGAGAATAAAATCATGAATCTCTTGCATATCCCTGACCACCGTGCCTAAGGAAATATTTACTAATGTCGCATCTGATGCGTTGTTTCGTGGATTGTATTGTGGAACCGATAAACTATGTTCGAACTCAGTACCACGGGTGGTTTCGCTACTCGATGGTGCTGCTGTTCTGTATGGTGGTCGAATTCTGCACTATGGTTACGAGCCACACGTTTTCTGACCGTTACATAGTTAAATTTTTTTTTAGCGTTTGACGCTTTCCAACGTGGAGCTTTTGATACAAAAACCCATATATACCCTAAGCAAAATATAACGCAGATAAATTTTTTTTAGCGTTCGTTACTCGAGTTAGCTAATTATTCTATATATATATATGATTTTGTTTTGATAAAAATAATGAAAAAAATATATAAATCAAGTGAAATAATGTGGGTTGAGTGAATGAAAGGACAGCAGGCGTAATAACAAATTTAAGGAAAGCAGGGATGTGTGTGTAAGTTAAGAAGGAACGAAAATACTCGGATCTAATGAAATATTTTTTTTTTATATATATGTCAAAAAAAAAATCAGTCGCTAAATGAGAAAGCAGGTAGCATTGAATAATTTATTAAAACACCGTTATATATATAGCATAGACCGCAGAAGCTTGTTATATATGTTAATAGTAAATATTTTGTTAAAGTACAAAAATATATATCATAGACAGCAGTAGCTTATTAGACGCGTTACCAGTAGTTCGCTATAATATATATGTTAAATATGTTAAATGCAGCAATATAGAGATAGGGCAATGTAGAGTAGGTGAGGGCAGTGAAAGAGTGTTATAGGGCCAATATACCGGTGGGGAGTAGTCAAATGCTAGTAGTATAAAATAAATAAATCATATTAAGAAAATGGAATCAGATAATATTGATATACAGCAAGTAGATTTATCTGAAGCTTTGGAGTCGACACCCGAGTGAAGGGAAGCTCCACAACAATATAGAGGATTAATGGACTTAAATTTCAAGTTCATGGAGGAAATACTCAGACAGAATATGCAAGAAATGAAGGAAAGGTATGAGGAGGAGATGAGAAAAAGAAGAGATGAAGAATCAAAACAGAGACAGGAAGAAGAAAAGGTGAGAGAGAGTATCAGGAAATTCAAAAATTTGTCTTGAGAGAGTTAGGAATGATAGCAAATGAATATAGAATAACCCAAGTCAATAAAGAGGGGGGAAATATAAGGACAAAGGAGGTTAGACCTCGAAGCTACTTAGGAAAGATTATTCAGATAAAAATCTTTAGAGGAGAGACAGGAGAAAATCCTCAAACCGACTTAGAGAGCTTACAAAGTTTCTTTCAAGTGCGTAAGGCAGAAACAGGTGAACAGATAACTATTGCCAGTTACCATTTACAGGGCTATGCCAAAGGCTGGTGGGATATGGTGAAATGGAAATCTAAAACTATAGAGAAGTACACAGATGCGTTAATGAAACAATATTGGAGCGACAAGCATCAAATTGATATCTACACGCTCTGTCATGAAAAATATGGAGCAATACCCCGAGAAACACATGCTCAGTTTTTCCTCCGCCAAGCAAACCGATTTAAATCTCTCACGACGTTCGCATTGGCAGATAGACATATAATTGGAACAATTCAACAAAATATGCCAGTAACTACCCAAAAGCTGATAATCGGAAGTTGTATCAAAGACATTGAAGAGATGGGGGAATTTCTTGCGGTTTTAGATGATAGCCATTGGTCTGAAAGACTAGTAGATCATGGATGGAAGCAGGAGACCAGACAACAGCAACCAGCAACTACTAGCAATCATAGTGCGAAGGAAAGAAACCAAATGGCAATTCGATCAAGCGGGACTTCAGTAAAAGATTACCAGTACCAGCATTCATCTTGCCAGCAGCTGAGAGTAGTAGAGATGACTAACCTAACGTCAGTCATCCAGGAAGAGGATCCCACTTGGGGACTTCAGTTTGGCCCTTGCCCAATTATTAATACGAGAATCGGGGCCTCAGTTGCACAAATTTTTTTTGACACAGGCAGCCAGATTTCCTGTGTTTCTAGAGAGTGGTTAACAAATTACGAAAAACATGGACTCATACCCAGGCTTCCCGCTCGCCTAATCCAAATGAAGCTGGCTGATGGGAGGACGACCAGAACTGAAAACTATCAAGTCTGGTTGGAAATATCGATAGGAAAAGCCAATGCAGGACATGCCTTCTTAGTGATAAAAGGACTAATTCAGGATGTGATAATTGGGTCCGACTTCTTAACCCAACATGAATGTATCCTGGACTATAAAAAAAAGATACTAACTTTCCTGCAGAAGCAGATTAGTTTTGATACAAATAAACAAACTGAAGAAATCCAATTAAGATGTCTGGAGGCCATTCCTGATGAGGATATCCAAGAGAAAATTATGGGATCATCGTTAGACAAGATAGAGGACCAATTCCAGTTACAAAAATTACTTACAGAAAATCGTAAATTTTCTCAGGTCCCAGATGAAATTAGTGATTACATCCATTGGATGCGAGTAAAAGAAGAGACGCATTTCCAGACCCGCACATACCCTATCCCATTTCAGTATCAAGAAGAGGTGAATGCTCAAATTAAGCAGATGATTGACTGGGGTGTAATTGAAAAGGGGTCATCATAACCCGTTAGTCGTGGTCAAAAAGAAAGATGGAACCATACGATTGTGTCTCGATGCTAGGACATTAAACAACATTACTATACCTGAGCGGGACATCCCACCACCCATCCAAGAAACATCAAGTTGACTGCTAAGAATATTTTCTCTACCCTTGATCTAACTGCCAGTTACTGGCAAATGGCTCTCCACCCCGAGGATCGAAAATATACTGCATTCAGATACAATGGGCAAACCCACATGTTTAAGAGAGTACCTTTTGGGCTGATAAATAGCAGGGCTGGCCTCATGAGGTGTTTAGACCAAGTATTGTCAGAAAGGTTAAAAAAAATTGGTATGTTATGTAGACGATGTAGTAGTTGCGTCTAGAGACATTGCAGAACATCTGGAGGATTTAAAACAATTTTTCGATGAGTGCACCCAGAAAAATATAACTTAATTTAAAAAAAAGTTTTTTCGCATTGAGGGAAATTTCCTTTTTAGGCCATATTGTAAATGGTCAAGGAATTAAGGCTCACCCTGACAAGGTCGCAGCTATTGAAAATTTTCTTAGGCCCACGAACCGAAAACAAGTTCGATCATTTCTGGGCCTTTGCAATTACTATCACGAGTTTTACCCCCATTTTGCCAAAGATACATCATCACTAGTAGAATTGATAAGACCTCACCACCGATGGGAATGGACGAAGACCCATGAAGAAGACTTCAGTCGAGTAAAGAGAAGATTTTTAGAGACTGTGATGTTACACTACCCAGATTTCACCCGTCCCTTTTGTTTGCAGACTGATAGCAGTCAGAAGGGATTGGGCGTGGTTCTATTTCAAGTCAACCAAGAAGGCCAACACCAAATACTATATTTTAGCAGCCATACTCTGAAAGGAGCCGAAAAGAACTACACAGTGACGGAACAAGAGACACTAGCAATCGTGTGGTCATGCAATAAGTTCAAGCAGATGTTGCTGGGTTCAGAAGTGATTATCATTACTGACCACCGGTGTCTTGAATTCCTAAATAACAGTTACCTGAACAATGACCGCCTCATCAGATGGAGTCTTTCACTTCAAAGATTTCATTATAAAGTCATCTACTGCCCTGGGCCTGAAAATACAGTGGCCGATATATTAAGGTGACATCCTATAGAACTGGAGCCACACAACCCCATAATAAGTGATCAGCCATTGGTAATTGCAGCAACGGTACTTGACCAGGAGATGGAACACAAGTTAAGGAACCTTCAACATTGGCAAGAGCAGCAGCCGCTATATAAAAAGCTTATCCAAATTGTACGACAGCAAGGAAATCCAATACAAGGGTGTTCAACACCTCGAGGAAAGAAGCTATACCGGATAAGAAATGGGTTGCTGCAGCAGCAGATTGTGGGAGATAAAATTTACTGGAAAATCTTGGTACATCTCATCATGTATATGCATGGCTTACTAGGGCACTATGGCCCTAGAAAAACAGAAGCTATACGTTGACAATTTCACTGGCCAAAGCTATATGACGATGTGATGGATACCCTCAAGAAATGTGCTATTTGTGCAAGAGATAAACCACCAAATAGTAACTTTAGTGGAGTAGGTGCCTCTATCATCCCGTCCGCACAAAATGAAATACTTGCGATCGATCACTATGGCCCATTGCCATCCTACCATAGATTCCGTTACTTACTTGTAACTTATGATCTATTCTCAAAATATGCTTGGGCCTATCTTGTGATGCAAGCAGATTCCCGTTGCGCAATTCGAAACCAATCACCATTCTCTCGGACCACGGATCGGCCTTTACATCTCAAGAATGGAAGACTTGGTTGAGGCAGCAGAACGTTAAACATATTCTGACCTCAATTTGAAATCCTCAGTCTAACCCATGTGAACGGGTTATGAGGGAAATAAACCGACTATTTAGGACCCATGTTCACCAAAATCACAGAAGCTGGGTAAATCAAACTGAAAAGATTTTTCAATATATCAATGGAACCATCAATGAGGCCACTGGCATGACACCAAGACATTTGAATTTTGGTAAAGTGGACTCATTACTGATCAAGACGCCATTACCTATGGATGAACGTGAAATCAATACTGAAACTGACAGACGCAAGGCACACCGCCACCTTACAGAAAGGGCAGAACGGAAATTACGAGCAGATCGGAGAAGCCAACATTTCCAGGTCGGGAACTATGTTTGGGTACGGAACTCTCAACAAAGTAACCGATATAAAAATATATAAAAAGTTTTTTCCTTTGTACCGGGGACCCTTTATAATTGATTGCACATGTGGCCCAAATGCATATTTATTAAAAGATGGAGATACTATAAAAGGGACATACAATGCCCGTAATCTCAAACCATGTAGGTATTATCCACCTGACCCGGGGTTGTAAAAATATTAGACTCTTAGGACGGATTAAACATATATGAAAATATTAAAATGAACTTGATATAATGAACTTGGTTGAATGGATTGTACTTTAGTCAAATAGGGTTTTAGATAGAAATTTTATTATATATATTGTTATTTTAATAACTATTACTCTTAAAAATTTTTTTTTTTTATATTACACTAACTAATCCTATTCTAAGAATTTTATATATATATATTCTGTTTAACTAATTATTACTATGATTTTAACCAGACACGGTCAAATTAGGCCATTTTAATTAAACTATAAATTCTAGATCCGGGTATATTAATTGTTTGTTGCTTCATGTAATCTCTGCTTTCTATATTTCAATATATCTGTAAAAACAATAATAATGTTTTCGTCTTTAAATTATGTAATGTAAAATTTTTTCTCTTTCTTGCCTCCTTTGTTTTCCCTTAATTGTTCACGGGAAGTACGGGGAAATGAAACAGTAAGATTCATATTCGAATCTTAAGTTTCACCTTTTTCTGTCGTCTCTAACTGACCGGTCTATCCCACCCAAATTTAAACTTTTTGATATCGAATTGTGTGTGTAACAATATTAAAAATGTATAAATATATGTAGAATTCACCATAAACACGCACACATTTCGATCTCAAATTAAAGGCAATAAATAGGGATAAAATAATATAATTTAGATTTCTTTTAGTTATATAATTTTGTATAATTTTAATCATTTATTTTGGATTATAAAGTTCGTATTTATTGCTTTGTTTAAATTTTGTTTAATAATAATTCTAAAAAAAATCTGATGTAATATTTAATTAAAAGTTAAAATAATCTTATGTTCCCTTTTTGTCTTTGAAATTTAAAAGCATTGGTCAGTGATAGATAATAGATTAATTAAAGAAAAATTCCCCAAAATATAATTAGTAAATGTAAAATGTAAACAATAGAACGGCAGCTTTCTTTAATTAAAAACCAACAAAATGCATTGATTATCCTCAGGGCAGATTAAGTAGAACCTAAAAATATCTTAAAAAAATGTGAGAGATCAAGATAAGAAAAGAGGCCATCTTAGACTAGCTGGAGACATTCACTTAAACTTTAGTTTTGCTCTCGATCACTGTGAGTCTCCAAAAATATAAAAATAATTTATTCCTGCCAAGTCATGACCGAGTAAAGCACCTAGATTATTCTCCATTGGGAGATAGCCTATTGGATGCCGAACTTTCCATTGCCTGTCATAAATTCACCATGAAGATCTGCTGCCTGAAATAAATGAGAAAGCTGCTGCTGCTGTGAAAGTAAATGAAATATCTAAATTCAATGAATTGCCACTCGTGAACTTTTGCTGCTAAACTAATGGAATCAGAAAACTTCTTATAAAACAGGTACCTGTCTGTGTTCAAACTCTAGAGTACTCTAATAATATGCTATTATTCATAATACTTATCTAAATTATAAAATGTAAAAACTACCATATGTATAACTAAAACTGAATAATTAACTTAATGTGTAAATTTCCCTACTAGTCTAGCTTACCTCATTCTATCTTGGGTGCATATTTCTAAAATCTACATTTTATCTATATTTATTATTTAATTATTGCATGCTCATAATTGTCTCTATTTTCAAAGTTTAAATCTATGATAGTTTGAAACAGGGAATGTGTGTCACATTTTCATTAATATGTACTTTCCTAACTAACTTAACTTTCATATAAATTGACACGCATTCAGTGCACTATTTATTGTAATGCAGGGGGCTACTACTTCGCAAATGGCTGACATATTAGTTATAATAATTCCCAATTTATATATGTTTTGTATTTATTAAATCATGAATAATTTCAGAAAATTACATTTCTTTGAGAGTCGCCAACGTTCTTTAGTAAATGTTGATAATGTAGGGCCGAGTCAGAAATCTATTTAAATCTCATCATAATCGTTTATACAGTATACATGTGTTACATTTTAGAGATGTGATGACCCATTCTGCCATAAAATTTCCGGATTCTTCAGGGTTGAAATTAACCCCAGTCGTCCTACACAAGCGGGCATAATGGGTGCTCCCGTAGGACTTGACAACGTCATGCAGCCAGCCGGCAAAACTGCGACACGGACCGCTTGTCCCTGGTTATGCTTATGTGACACCTTACTTCGTCGGGCTGAGGCAGAGACCAGCCCGACAGTCTTATAAACTTATTCGCGGCATTGCAGTTTCAATATACTGCCATTCCATATCACCTTTCTAAAGCATACCACGTGTTCCTTTACTTAGTTTTATTATTCTATATATCACTTCGCCTCTGCATTATCTTCATAATTCACTCTCAAATAAATGTTTGCCATTAGATATAAATAAATATTTTAATTAAATAAATATATGTCTGCCGTTACTCTTATAACTCATACGTTAGAATCTTGCATTGCAAAGGTATAAATCCCTCCAGGCTTGCATTAGAAATACTTACTCGAGAATTTTAGGTAGCTAGATTACGCCCTCAAATAAATGAATTCTTTTTGTAAACAAATAAATAATGTATTCTTTAAAATATAATCATGTTGCAAATCCCACTACTGAAGCTTTGAATCCCTAAAATATTATTAGTAAATGATTTTATTAAAATGTATTAATAAATAATTTTAAACTATATGTCTGCAGTTACGTTTCATTTATTCGATACCCATTCTATCTAATATTTCCTCGATTATGTAAATATGAATGTTTAATTAATATTAGTTTGATTATTGGCTAACTCGAGAATAAAATCATGAATCTCTTGCATATCCCTGACCACCGTGCCTAAGGAAATATTTACTAATGTCACATCAGATGCGTTGTTTTGTGGATTGTATTGTGGAACCAATAAACTATGTTCGAACTCAGTACCATGGGTGGCTTCGCTACTCGATGGTGCTGCTGTTCTGTATGGTGGTCGAATTCTGCACTGTTTACGAGTCACGTTTTCTGACCGTTACACTGTTAATGCTTTGGTTTCTGTTTCTGAAACATGGTGACTAACATTATTTCAGGAAGCAGTCCGAGATTCATTATTTATATAATGTAAACTATTTTCACGACATTACAGTTGTGAAAATAAAATACATTTGAAAACATATTTGATTATATGACAACATATTTGATTATATGACAAAATACTTAATGAAAATTTTTTTAATTAATGCTGGTAAGAAGAATGCTTTATTTTCCCCAAGGCAAATACTCTTAAATACATAAATAACAAATTACGATGATGGGATTGTGTAAGATTGAAATAAATTTAATTAATAAAACTAATAATTGTTGGCATTTATATATATTTTGAGCAGAGCACAATTTTAAGATTACAACATCAAAACTAGTTCATGAAGCAAAAGAAATAATATGAAGAAGTTTGTGGTACTAATATCGTGGCAAAGAAATAACAGGAAAAGGTCATGCTTCTGGTTGAAAAATGAAATCTAAGACCTCCTTTTTGGGCAGTGCTTAGAGAAATATGGATAAGGCATGCTGTGGACATCACCAACATGCAGAGACCTTCTATATGAAGAAAGTGGTCCTGGGAAGGTCAACTATCCACAGGACAAAGTGTGAGAAGAAATCTATGGGTTCGAACTTGTCGCAACCCCCAGATTAGAAGCATGTAATACATATATATACGAAGATAGGCCAAATATCAGTAATGAAGTAATGATAAATGTCACTAACGACATTGAATAAGTTTTACTGCTTTAAAAATAAATGACCCCTGTTTGAATGCCATAATTTATACAAATAATATGCGATGCTGCTGTAATATATATAGAGAGATTTAGATTTCATTTACTAAAATATATGTTTAGATTTGACCCTCTCATTTTCTGCTATTTAAAATATTTCAACCCCACCACCACAAGAACTGAATATTTAAGCATATGGTATTTGAAGAGTATGGAAAAAGAAAATAAAAACTAGCAGTTATATATAGAAAACAATAAGTCACCCTTTCAGGATTGAATAATATTTTAAACGATTTCAGAGCGTTAATTAGCTTGAGTTCTGGATTCACCCTCGGTAGAATCCAGAGTTAAATAAATAACAAATTTTTTATACCAAAACATAAACAAAATGTTGACTCTCAAAAACAATCTGGTGAACGTACTAATTAATAATACATTATATTTTGAGGGGACATTACTAACCTTAATTCATTGAAGTGTACTTAAAAGATTTTAGAAATTCAACTCATCAGATTGCTTGAGATTGGCATATTAATAATAATAAAAGCATAATATAAAATCAAATTATAAATACGTATAAATAAATGACCACACCAAAGTTAAAGGAAGTTAGAGTATATGAGAAAGAATTAGATTTTTAAAAAAAAATCATTTGAGAGTACTGTACATTTTTACATTTTAGAAAGATACAAAGTTAATAAATAATACATTAGGAGAAATCTTGGTAAAAGCCTGAAATCCGGGCATGGCCCCTTGGGGCATTGTTTATGTGTCAAAACACATTAAAATGCCATTTTGGCGGCTATGGCCTTACAGGCTAATACAACATTTACATATTGTATTAACCCATTGAGCTAGGCAGCTTTACATGACATTGCACAAAAATATCATGGCCTGTTTTGTGCTTCGAATCTATTTATGCGTATTCATTCTATTAATAGCTGATTACCATATTGCTTGAGTGTGTTTAAATTTCAAGGTGGTATGACTTTTTCAAATCTCCGTAATAGAGTAATGTCATTTTGATTTAAAAAATGTTAATTATTAATAATTGTCATATGGTCCCCACCCTTCCTGAAAAAAAGGTTAATATGTAAAAAATTGGCAAAGTGTATGTTCGAACAGGCTTCGACAAAGCTCACGCGCTAAGTCACATTTCAGTGTGGGGAAAATATTCGAGACCACTAAAAGGTCTGAGATGAACGTGCAATTTTGAAACTTTTCTTTAGAATTGCCGAGTACAGAAAGTGTGTGAGATTGTGTTTTTTTTTGTCAGGCACACGTAATGTCCACTTTTTATTACAGCAATAAAATTGAATAAATAATTTGTAAAAAGTCCAAAGTTTGTGTCCTTTTTTGTTGTTTTTTATTTCATTAGAAATTGACAAGTATTTGGATTCAATTTTTTGCAGTGGGGTTAAAATAAATGACGACTTTGGTTGACTTTTTGTTAAGAATAAGAAATTACAAACGACCACCCCCACAAGCAGTTTATTGTAGAAGGCTAAAAAAAAAAAAAGTAATTCGCATGAAATAGAAATCAAAGTAAAAAGTGAGAAAAAGTTGTTCAAAAAAAAGAAAAAAAGTTAAATTCTTGACTTTTTGGTTACAATTCTTTTTCCGAGTGTGTTGGGGTGGGTGTTTGAAAACAATTTTTTAACTGGCAAAAACACAAAAGTAAATTTTGATTTAATATTAAGAAAAACAATTATGTCAACCAAAAAGAAATAAAAATTCGAAACAAGTCCCAAAGTTGATTCTCTTTTTTCACCGCTGTTAAAATAATTGACTATTTTTGTTGCCTTTTTGTTAATAATAACAGTACGAATTTCCCCCGTCTCCCACTCAAAAATCTGTTTCTTGTAGAAGCCCCCCCCCCCAAAAAAAGGCTAATTCAAACAATCTAAATCAAAGTGAAAACAAGTTGTGTTTTTTTTAAAAAAAAAGTACAATTAATAATAAGAAAAACCATTTAGTAAAGCCAAAAAAAAAAAAAAAAAGGTAGAATTAAGTTCTAAACAAGTCACAAATAATTGTATTCTATTTTTTCGGCGGTAGGATTCAAACAAATTTTTTGACATCGTGAAAACGGTCCGAATTTTTCAAATGATAAAAAGAAAAAATATAATTAGCAAAATTTGTTGAAAAAATGTCAGTCAGGTTCCAAAAAAACCCACAAAAAGTAATGAAAATGAATATCAAAATTTGTTTAATAATAAAAAAATCATGTTCTAAATGAAATAAAAATTATTCGTTTAATCAATATTAGAAAAAAAAAAACCTTGTCTAAAAAAAGAAAAAGTTGCGGCCGCCCAGTAACGTTATATTTCATTGATTTGGTCTAGCATCAACGCTCCAAGCGGCTTTGCCCGGATTTCAGGCTTTTACCAAAATCTTAATAGAATTTGAGATTAGTTAGGAAAGCTAGATTTAATTTCAATGGTGGCAGTTTGAAATAATTTACCTTCCACCATTTTAAGAGTCCATTTTCAAAGTACGGCGTTTAATGGGTCCATGTGAGTTTTTAGGTGGCAGCAAGCTTCTATTTAGCATTCCAGAGTTTCTTTAGGTTTTTTCTTCATTTCAGAGCAGCGGTATGGTACAGCAGTGGAAGAAGACCTTCATGGGATGGGCTTACTACTCGATCATTTTTATATTTCAAAGCAGCATGAAGTATAGTAGCAATCAGTTCTCTCAATAGTAGCTATTTTTCCTCGTGATTTAAAATCAGGTCATTTTATATACTGCTCAGCTATTTCTGGAATGCTTTCAATTTCTTATTTCTAGCTCTAAATCTAATCTCCAATCTAAAAAAAAAATTCTTACTTTTTTTTATCCATTGTTTTTGAAGATGCAATTGTAAGATAATGTCCAAAAATAAATTCAAATTTATTTCCAGATTAGAAATAAATTTGACAAAAATGTTTATAACAAAAGTACAATAGTTAATCTTAATCCCCATTTTATTTTAAGTAAAAAACTTTAATTAAAAATTCCTTCCCAAGATTAAAACAATATTATATTTCCAACCCTTTAATTATTTTTGGACAATTAACGGTTGCATCTTCTATCTTGGATTTTATAAAAATATACAGTTTAATAGAAAAAACAATTTAAAAAGAAAAAGTTTTAAAACTGATATATAATAAAATATTAAAAAAAAAAAAATCAATATTTTGTTAGTATTTTTGCTCCTATAATATATATCTGAGCCATGCCTATGTATTTTAATGTGAAGAAAAGAATTAATAATAAATATTGAAAGTTAAACTTAATAAATTTTAGGCGCGCATCTCAAATATATACATTGTACTGGTCGAAATTGTACGATCATCCAACAAGATTTAGAATCTGAGCTAAAGTACCCTGAATCCAATCATGCTCAAGATACACAGGTCAGGAGCAATCATGAATTCTAACCTGTTTACCCATTCCCCAAATCTATAACACTACGGACAACACCTATGGTGATACTACATAAATTCATTATTTCCAGACCCGGTACTACATGGTTTGCATGAGAACTCAACTGATGATGATGATGATGAGAGATTAAGTGAACCTGAGATATAAGTTAAAAACATACATAAATATATTAATGAGATTCAAACAATTGGATTAAGTTTAAAAATATGAATATTTATTTTGACAAAATTCAAGATGATTTTATATATATAATCAACTTCACGCATTTTAAACTTTATTTTCATTACAAACATTTTACAAACTGGAGTCAATTATTTTCAGTTTGGTAGATAATCAATCTAGTGAGGTATTATAATACGTAACATATATTTGGAAATCAACTTTATTTAATGTTACAAAAATAGATTTGGGTGGTTGGTGGACTTTTATATATTTAGAAACATGTAAAAATACGATAATAGAGTTTCGCTCTTTATACGCATTCATAGGATGCCCTTGGCCTTTGATACATAACTTTGTTTTCATTTATAGCATTTATTTATGACAATTAAATAAGGATACATAATGATCCGTGAAGTATACTAAAAACATTTATTTACTCCACATTTTCAACATTTAACAATTAAATATGGCGAAACTATAAATACGGGAACGGCTTATTTCAATAAAGAGGAGGGCAGCTTCATGAGGGGTTGGATCTAAAGCTCCAATGAAAAATATTTAAAGAGAAAGACGTTTCATTATTACACATCATTATGGTTTATTTTGTCAAACAGGCTAGAAAACAAAATATAAGAAATTGCGGTACTAGCATTATATCAATGAGAAAGGAAATGGCAACTTTGGCCAAGAAAATGTCATCCTTCTATTTTAAGGTGGTACGCCAGCTTCAGGCTGAACAGAACTGAAAATGGAAAGATAGGTAGGAAGTTGCTATGGGTCTGGATCATGGCAAAGCTATAAAGAACTACACTAACCTGCTTGTTCCAGGGAGTAGACATACCCCTGTTTCGAATGTTGGCTCTGAATCTTCTGGAGTGAGGTACAGACAGATAAGAGCAGTATATAAATATATATACTTTGAGGAGAAAGACAAACTAAGAAGATTGTGACTCACTGGAATGAGGTATGGTCAAATCAGATCATAGCCCTTATGTGGCTCATTAATAATGTCTGACATATGCGAGCAACGCTATTATAAAAATATGAAATTATTGAGTTTAAATACTAACATAAAGCCGTAAACAGTTTAACAAATATGTAATGATATGTTAAAATAATGACCCATGTAAGATAAAAGTCATTTACCAGAAGTTAAAACTATAATTAATGAAGTGTGCATTTCTCCCCCTTCTTGAATCAATACTATTTTAACATATAAAAAAACTAAAATTTGCATACTTAAAAGTGCAAATAACAAAATAGTATTTGGTCACCAGCCTTTTGGTGATGATGATCAATAAATAAATCAATAAAATTAACAGACACCAATATCCACCCCAGATTGAAAAGTATTTATACATTTTGTATAAATTTACGATAAAATATTTTAAAAAAATATATATGTTTATTTAAAAGAGAAATTCAATCTTATGAGAGAAATTCAATCTTAAAGACATGAAATAATTTATTATTCCCCCCCCCCCCCTTTTCTATTCCACAGTGGGATATAGAAGTTCGTAAGACTGGGTTTGATTAGCATTTACAAATAAAAATCAAGTAAAAAAATATAAAAATATCATTAATAAATAAATTATAACCGCACTAAATTAAAAGAAAAACAAGAAGCATGAGTTAGATGAAAGATTTTACAGTATTTAGGTTGTAGAAAATTGATACAAAGAAAAGAAAATAATTATTAGTTTAACATACTTGCCAATTAGCAAGTCAAAAAGAGATTTAAACATAAAGAAAACATTAATTTTTATAAGTTAGGAGTTAGACTTCAGGTAATACAAATGATAATGACTAGGGCCTGCCATCTCATGATTTTATGGGCTAAAGCACGGACGAATCTTAAGTGGAAGGCGGCATTCTTTGATTTCTGTGGCAGTCAGACTATTTAAACTAACAAACATGTTTCTTGGCCTCGGTGGTTCTCTGACAGCACAGGCATTCTTGATTGGTAGGAACTACATCTCTTTATGGCAGAGTCAGGCTGAAGACGGAGGGAAAGACGGTTTAGGTCACTCTACCTAGAAACCATTTCAAAAATCAAACAGATGTGAAGTCGTTTAGCAACTATTGACCAAACTCTAACACAATAGATTTTTAGCCCTATTTATACCAGTTTTGAGTTATTTAAAGAATGTTTTTAATTAAAATCCTGAATCTACAGAAATATTTTCTCTATTGTTATTAGAGATGCAATCGCTAGATAACTGTCCAAAAATAAATTCAAATCAATTTCCAGATTGGAAATAGATTTGATAAAAATGTTAGCAGCTAATTTAAAATCAATTAGCTTTGTTTTAGATTTTACTTTCATTAACTTTGATTTAAACATTCCTTTTAAAACTATGAAACAAACTAATGTTCATACCCCTTTAATTACTTTTGGATAGTCAGTGGTTGCATCTTCCATCTTGAATTTTTATATAATTAAAAGAAAAATAATTACAAAGTATTAAAAATATAAGTAAAAAAAATATAATTTTTAAAAGGCACAAAATTATTTACAGCATTTAAATACTTTTAATTATATATATATATGCTCCTGTAATATAAGTATATCTCTGAGTCACATCCATTGAAGTTAATATTTAAAATAAAGAAAATTTTTATTTAAGATGTATATTTATAAATGTCATAGACACCTCTCAGAAATACACATATAACTTATATACATATGACAAAAAGGAGCAGGGTGAAATGTGGGTTAAGTGGTAAAATAGTGAAGCTCGATCTTGGGTTAAGATCAACTGCTACAACATAAAATATATATATATGACTAAAGGAGCGGGATGGGATATAGTCTTTAAACACAGATTAGTAGATAGAACCATGAAGCTCAATCTTAAGCTAAGATTGACTGCTTCAGTGTATTCAAATATAATTGTCTTATATAATAAAGTATCATAAAGTAAAGCATATATTCGAATGCTGATATCAAATTAAGTAAGGTATAATGAATATAAATCCATAATTATATTTTATAATGAGCTATAAACACTTTATCCATAGATTAATTAAATAAGATCAATAATATATTAAATTCCTAGTTTCAGATAAAATGCTGAAAGATTGAATGAAATTGATTAAGTTCATAAGATAATAAGACTATGATACTTTGAATTGCACTGTCGAAGTGTCATCGTCTCCACATAAAAAAATTGTTTTTTTTCCCTCTTGTTTGTAGTCATTCGGAGAGATTAGAATAAAATAGCATAACCTGAAAGGATTGATTGTTTGGATATTTTTTCATATAACAGCACATATTGTATTGTTCTCAAAAAATTAAAACTTATTTAACTTGGTTGTAGAATTCAACAAACAAAATAATATGTGTGATCAACCTATAATGGTGATGAAGCAATGAGTGATGTGACCATTATGTTTTCAAAATTGCCTTTTTTATATTTGTACAGTCACACGTGATTTCAATTAGCACAATTAACAGGAGGATCATTACAATTGATAGGAACCTAAGAACATTTGCACTGGAAATGATTTATATATGATTTGAATAAATACAGGAGTGATTTAAGTGTAAAATATATATTTTTTATTTTAAAAATACAAGTATTTGTTAATTTAAATATTTGTAATTAAAGTTATCTAACTTTGAATATTAATAAAAGAAAAGAAGGGAAAAAAAACTTTAACAGTTAAATTTATGAAAGCTAGGCTTAACTTCTAAAACTCAGTGGTTAGAAGATATCAGTACTTAAATAAATACTTTAAATGATCAAATTTCAATGTTAAAATTTGTACATAATGTTGCCTTCTACATATAAAATTAAAAATAATCAATTTAAAACAAAATTGTAATAGACAACTCACTATAAGTAAAAAAAAATTAATATATCAGTTTGTCTTTCATTCCTTAATAGAACTTTTTCAAGATCACTTTACATTGTCACATGACTTATTATCTTATAGAAACTCCACCAATGGAAATTATTTAAATTACAATAAATATAGTTATTAAAATACATACGTTAAATATAATTAATAAAATACATATTTTTAAAGTTATTTTTAAATATTGTAATAGTCAAACAAGTGTAACTTGCTAACAAAACAGAGACCAAGCAAACGTTCTCAACCAGTAGGCATAGTGGTATTGCTACCCCTATGATCCTAGTTTAAACCCTTGCCTGGACTCCCTAGTCTATTATATAATTAACATCCTCGATGTTAATACAGCTTCTCATTCTTTATATAATCATATGTAGATCAGGACGAGCAGAGAATCTATACTATCTAATTCATAAATAATATTCTTAGATTCTGATTAGCAATGACTAGATCAGAACAAACAAGTTATATTAAACTATATTTATTTATAGGAAATATAATTTAAATAGTAACAATGGAAGATATATTTACAGAAGAAAATCTATGACTTTACTGGTCCTGGCATTAATGTGGCTTGCAATAATAGTGTTAGCTATATTTATAAAAAGGGTATGTTTATTATTTCTATCCATAGAGTAATTAAAGACAACAATCAATGAATTATGGGTTAGCATTGTAACGGTTACATTATTTTAAAATTAAAATAAAAAGATCATAAATAAAAATTGATTTATTAAAAAGAAAAAAAACTTAACTTAAAAGACTGAAAATTAAAAGTTGTTTAACGTATATATATATCGCACAGATGGGAAACTTTAAAAACTATTTTAAAATAAAAGTACACCTTTACCCTGCTTAGCGATTGTCTACTTAGCAATATTTCGCAATAGCAATCATCATCAATTTGTACCCACTAATTCGATGTACAATCGATTATTCGCTATAACGATCGGGAAAAATAAAAAAATAAAATTTTTTTGGTAGCCATCTTGAATTTTGCATCACTGATGATGTCAGAGATAGCTATATTAAATTCATTTTACCCAAAAGCAAACATATATTATTGTAATATGTATACAGGTAATGACTTTGCTGTAATTGTATACACATACAATATTTTATTCATAGAACACTTAAAATATCTATAATTATTGAATCTATAATACTGTATACATCATATATAATAAATAACACAGCAAATGTTCATCCACTTTTTCTTTTAAAATATGTATATATGTTCTACAATAATATCAACAAATTAAAAATCCTTTTTTTTTTCAAAAACTTTATTTTCTTATCTCAATACTGAACATATACAGTATATATATTTATATAATAGAAAACTCAAATGTTTCAACGTTGATTTGTAATTAAATAATGTAAAAGAAAGAGTAATAAGATATAGCAGTGGGAGAGAGATATCCTTGAAAATGACTGTATGAAGATAAACAGTTGGAGTTTTGTATTATATAAATACTGTATATACAGTATATATATATGTTCAGTATTGAGATAAGAAAATAAAGTTTTTGAAAAGAAAAAGGATTTTTAATTTGTTTATAATATTGTATACATATAAGTGTTGAATGTCTTTAGAAAAATTAAAATTTATTTAAATATAATGTACAGTGCTTGGATTATTTAAATAAAGTTTAATTTTTTTAAAGACATTCAACACATATATTAGATGATGAAATACTCCAATATATAAATATCACAAACTTTCAGGAAAACACTAAATATGAATATTAAACTGCGTGGGTATGTTTCTTATTTAGGATATGTTATTTTTAGAACACCTGGATAATTATGTAAAAATAGTTATTGATTTTCTAACTTCGTTAATAAACATGTTGTTTACACTCAAGCTATTTCAAATCAAAAGAAAAACATTTTTAGAAAAGTTTAAAAAAAAACATTGTGTATTTAAAATAAATGTTAATGAGTTTCTTTCTACACAAATGGGAGGGGGGCACTATTAGATTACTAAAAATACTGTATTTATTAAGATTTCAACAATTGACTTATAGCAAATATAAAATAAAAGAAAAATAAACCTAGTATATGTTTTTAGAAAATTAGTACAATTGGGTTTTTTTTTCCTTTAAAATAAGTTGAATTTTTTTTCTAAAGTTGACTGATTTACGTGTACAGTAATAAGTCTTTATTTTCAATTAAATAATTTCTAATTAAACATTGTTTTTTAATTTTAATAATTTTAAATAAGTAATAAACATAAATACAGTATACAGTAATATGTACTGCAATACAAAATTTTAAATAAGTGCCTTCAGTCAAATAATGAGACCTTATAACATGTTGTATGAAAAGAAAATTCAAGAAGTACGTCAACTATCCATTCTAAACTCTTTCTCCAGGGATTCTCAGCCATCAATATCTGATGCATCTCCTCCAAAAAAACCAAGATCAGAAAAAGATTTAGAAGAGAGCAATAGCTCTTAGAATGTGCAACTGATAACTCAAAAAATTAAGCTAAGTTTTTTTCTTTTTACATATTCATATATACTGTACATACATATATAGTACAGTATGTACATATTTCAAGTGAATATCTGCATAATACAGCATAATTTACATAAGCATATTACATTAAGGGTTTTGGTTTTACATATTTTTATACAATGCATTCAATAAATTTTTTAATATGTTTTTTATTCCCAAGTTAGTGTAATTTTTTAGCTTTAGGAACCAACCAATTTCTTTCCCATAGACCCCATTATAAATACGAATGCTTAATGATGAGTTTTGGAGGACCAATTGCCATTGCTAAGTGGGGTAAAGGTGTATTTGAAAGTATTTTTTTTTTAAAAAAGTAAAGATGTAAAGATTTGATATTTTTGAAAATAGAAATAGTGTTGATATCTATAATCTTAGAAAATGGAAATAATTGTTTTATTAATTAAATGATTGTTCTAAAGCACACTAGCCCTTGGGGCACTCGAATAATTAAATGGTCAGATAAGAGAATAAAAAGAAATTAAATGACCAATGCAAGCACGAAATGACAACACGGACCGTAAATGAAACATGAGAGGATTAGTGATGTCTTGCTCATTGAATTCGAAGATTTGATAATAAGAGGCTAATAAAAGTATAAAACCCCAAATTTTTGAATTGAAGATTATTATAATTGTTGTTGCCTTAGATGCTGACTATTAAGCTATATATATATATATGAACGTAGCTGTATTGCAGATTTCAAAATGTAGAAGTCTGCAATAAATATAATTTCTTGACAACCAGCTGAGGCCTACCTATGACAGTTATGGACCAAAAAGGAATGGCAAGTAGCAGTTTTGTTTCAAAGAAGGACAAACAATCTATGAAAGTGATCATGAAGATGGACCTCTAAATCTGCTCAATCCATAAAATATGAACTCTTGTATTTATCTAATAGGAACTTTTCCTAAATTTGCAATTAATAACTGAAAATAAGAACTATTATCTGACCTAAAGAATTCAAAATCAATTATTAGTACATTTTTTTTACGCATCTGTTTAAGCAATCATTTCCATTTCTCTTTTTTTGTGTTATATGTTAATTAAAATGTATCAAATTAAAGTTGGGTGTAGATAGATAGCTGCATGGATAAAAATTAATAACTATGTTTAAATTCATTTATGTTTATTTTAAAGGGTTAATTTCAGGCTATTTGTTTCGTAGTTAGGATGGTGTTTGTGGAGGGATATATGGGTGTTTATATCAATGTAATGTGAAGCGTGTTAGCATACAGGGCAACATGCCCAATTGAATGCATGACGTAATATTGTAGTCATTGCGTTGCAATGGACGCAGATGTATTTCCTGCGCCATTGACCCCTTCTAGCTCTATGGACTGGGATTTAAGTCGGCAGAGAGACCGCTCTCCCCCATACATAGCACTCTTTAATTAATTTATATACATGATTCCTTTGCCAGACAGATGCACATTCCTGTATTGGACGAGGATCATGTCCTTTAAATAATATCACACTGTCAGATGCACATTCCCGTCGGCGTGGTTTTATGCTAGCATCTTCTGAGATTGAATGAGTGTTTTGATAAGTTATTTTTAAGTGAGAAATCTATGTAGCCTATCTATACTCAACATGCTAAAGTAAAATATTAAAATGTCCATCTGTGTGGTCTATTTAAAATAGTAATTTAAATTTAAAAATTAATGTTAAAATCTAAATATAAATTTTATTCCTCAATCTTAAATGTGCGTTAATAAAATCTGTTGTGTTATTAGTACTGGCAGTGATCTAGTTTATTTTTTTTATTCTTTATTAAAAATATAATTTAATAATTGTTCTAAAACCTCTGCTACTCCATGAGCTAGTGGCAAGGGCTGACGGTCTTAATAAATAAAAGTTGGATTTTTTTTAACAGTGCATATCTGCCTACTCTATAAATTTTGTAGGTTCAAATGGCCTTGTGGTGCCCTGTACGGCAGATACGGTAAGACTCAATTGATCCATGACCATTATAATTGGCCACCCAATGTGGACCGATACACTTTAACCATGAGAACCCTGAGAATTTTAAAAATAAATCATGCCCGTAATGTTTTTCTTTAAAAATGAAATATTCTTTGTAATTATACATAAAGTTATAAACTCGTATTTTGTATAAAAAGTACTGCTAGTAAGAAAATTGCACATATGGAGAAATAAATGCGAGGAAAAAAAACGTAATTGTTAATATAAATTTTTTTTTTTTTTTTTTTAAAAAGTCTTATTTGAAATCCAACCATTTAACTTGCCTAAGTTAATAATGAAATGTAGGAAAAAGGGAACTCTTGAGGGAGGAAGTGTAATCTCAGCTGGGGTGGAAAGAAAAGAATAGTCAGCATTTTTTTTCTTTCTTGTAATTACTAACCAAAGTTTTGTCTTTTTAATTACTAACCAAAGTTTTGTCTTTTTTTTTTAAAAAAAAAAGTTTAGTATAATCAAATTGTGAAACGTCATTACTAACACTAAGTAAATTCTTTTTTTTTTTTTTTACTGTTTTTGTTTTTTGAGGAAGTTTACTGATATGTAATGGTATAAAATATGCCGTTACATTATTTTAAAATTAAAATAAAATCATAAATAAAAATTGATTTATTAAAAAGAAAAAAAACTTAACTTAAAAACTGAAAATTAAAAGTTGTTTAACATATATATATATATTGCACAGATGGGAAACTTTAAAAACTATTTTAAAATAAAAGTATTTGAAAGTATTTTTTTTTAAAAAAGTAAAGATGTAAAGATTTGATGTTTTTGAAAATAGAAATAGTGTTGATTTCTATAATCTTAGAAAATGGAAATGATTGTTTTATTAATTAAATGATTGTTCTAAAGCACACTGGCCCTTGGGGCACTTGAATAATTAAATGGTCAGATAAGAGAATAAAAAGAAATTAAATGACCAATGCAAGCACGAAATGACCGCACGGACCGTAAATGAAGCACGAGAGGATTAGTGACGTCTTGCTGATTGAATCCGAAGATTTGATGATAAGAGGCTAATAAAAGTATAAAACCCCAAATTTTTGAATTGAAGATTATTATAATTGTTGTTGTCTTAGATGCTGACTATTAAGCTATATGTATGTACGTAGCTGTATTGCAGATTTCTAGATGTAGAAGTCTGCAATAAATATAATTTCTTGACAACCAGCTGAGGCCTCCCTATGACAGTTATGGACCAAAAAGGAATGGCAAGTAGTGGTTTCATTTCAAAGAAGGACAAACAATCTACGAAAGTGATCACGAAGATAGACCTCTAAATCTGCTCAATCCGTAAAGTATGAACTCTTGTATTTATCTAATAGGAACTTTTCCTAAATTTGCAATTAATAGCTGAAGATAAGAATTATTATCTGACCTAAAGAATTCAAAATCAATTATTAGTAAATTTTTTTTTATGCATCTGTTTAAGCAATCATTTCCATTTCTCTTTTTTTTGTGTTATGTGTTAATTAAAATGTATCAAATTAAAGTTGGGTGTAGATAAATAGCTGCATGGATAAAAATTAATAACTATGTTTAAATTTATTTATGTTTATTTTAAAGGGTTAATTTCAGGCTATTTGTTTTGTAGTTAGGACGATGCTTGTGGAGGGATATATGGGTGTTTATATCAATGTAATGTGAAGCATGTTAGCATACAGGGCAATGGCGTAATTCAATGCATGACATAATATTGTAGTCATTGTGTTGCAATGGACGCAGATGTATTTCCTGCACCATTGACCCCTTTAAGCCCTATGGACTGGGATTTAAGTCGGCAGAGAGACCGCTCTCCCCCATATGCAGCACTCTTTAATTAATTTATATACATGATTCCTTTGCCAGAAAGATGCACATTCCTGTACTGGACGAGGACCATGTCCTTTAAATAATATGCTGTCAGATGCACATTGCTGTCAGCGTGGTTTTATGCTAGCATCTTCATATTGCATTGGTTGCGACTATATATCTGGAAGCAGGCATTGGTTTGGCTACGAAGTTTTAGTCTGAGATTGAATGAGTGTTTTGATAAGTTTTAAATTTAAGTGAGAAATCTATGTAACATATCTATACTCAACATGCTAAAGTAAAATATTATTAAAATGTCCATCTGTGCGGTCTATTTAAAATAGTAATTTAAATTTAAAAATTAATGTTAAAATCTAAATATAAATTTTATTCCTCAATTTTAAATGTGCGTTAATAAAATCTGTTGTGTTATTAGTACTGGCAGTGATCTAGTTTATTTTTTTTTATTCTTTATTAAAAATATATTTTAATAATTGTTCTAAAACCTCTGCTACTCCATGAGCTAGTGGCAAGGGCTGACGGTCTTAATAAATAAAAGTTGGATTTTTTTAACAGCGCATATCTGCTTACTCTATAAATTTTCTAGGTTCAAAAGTGGCGATCTGTACGGCAGATACGGTAAGACTGCTAGCACCAATCTTCACCCAGATCATTTTAGCATTAATTATTTTATCTTTATTTCAATTATTATTATGGGCCTTAATTTATCCGAGCAATAAAAGACATGGCACTGGGATTATGGCTAATTCTCACAGGCGCAAATATAACAAAAGGGATAAGCATGATGATTGCAGAACTGCACTGAATTATATGTAGATCATTGGTTATCATGTTATGAATGATCACCTTTAGTTATCTGGAAGCATAATTCACTATAAAATGGTATAACTGGATCGCAGGGGTACTCCTGCTTCTAACCCAAGGTGAATTCTAGGAATAAGATATATATGTATGTGACACACCAGATTATATGGCTTGGAACTTTGGTCAATTAGCACTGCTTAACCCGATGAAAATATATGTATTCGAACTCTTTGAAAGCACTCATCGGGCATATATTGACCAGGTGGGAGAAGATCGAATAAAAAAAAACAATAAAATTTTATTTACTCTTTAGTAAAATAACTAGAATAAAAAACTTACTCTTTAATAAATTGTAAAACAAATTGTTGACTTTTATTATTATAGAAAAAATGACAGTATTATAAAACTATTATAAATTCGATCTACTCCAGCTACAATTTATTTATTGCATCACACCAGTTCATTAGGCAGAGAAACAATACCCAGAGAGTACCTATGGCCAGGCCGAAGTTATATAAGATATATAACCACAACCACTTTTCCAGGCCACAGATCTTCTCGACTACTGAATTCAACCCCTGTCATTCAAAGCACTTATTTGTTTTGAAGTAAACCCCAGGTACTAACTACAAGGATTAGTTAACATGTCCTGAATGATGGCAAACTAATTCAGTGCCTAAGAAATCCCAACTAGCTCAACGGAAATATAATTAAATAAACTGCTTGTATAACTTCTCTGCTAAATTGTTTTTTGTAGTATAATTAAAAGAACTGACAAATACTTTATTTTAAATAAAATGTTCTCTATAATTTGTAAACTAATTTTATAAATTTTTAATTAAGTAAATGATAGCTACACCCACTCTTAATGAAACATACAATAATAATGTAATTCAAACACTATATGGATGGAGCACACACAACCTTGGAATTACAGGTAATTATTTCATGATTTGAAAGCTCTATTTATTTGATACATTAGGAAACACTTGAACCTGCACATACTATAGTTCATTATATGCTGGCTATAGAGTTCATTTGTGCTGACTCTGGAGATACTCAAAGATTGCAGTGGCTACTTATAGATTAATAGAAAAAAATCAGGTATGGGAATAAGAAAATGTTATTACCTATAGAACTTTAAATGTTGTGGCTTTTTGCTCTTAGCTGTTGCATGTGTGGTTTACCAACCGGTTGGATTTTAGGCTTCTGATGCGGTCCTGACGATTGCAGTTCTGGCTACTTCTTACTTCAGGCAGTTAGACATTCTTGGTGGCTTCAATTATTAGACAGATATGGATTTTACCATGCAGATGGCTGACGTTTTTGCAGATGAAGGCTGGAGCTCGGTTGCATGCTCCGACTTCTGCTTAGCACGGCATGGTATTCATTGAAAAATAAGTCTAATAGGTGATTGAATCTAAATACGCGAATGACTAAATGACCAAATTTTCAGTCCTATTTATGTGATGCCATGTTGTTGTTAACTTTTAATTAATTTTAAATCCGCTAATTATTTTTCATTGTTCAAAATCCATCCACTGCTTATGTTGATTAAATTTTGGATAAGTTGCATTTTAATTACTTCTGTTGTTTAAGGATTTTAATTTCTTAATTAGTAGCCATTGCTAATGCCATTCCTATTCAGTTTATCAGTATATGCAATCTTTCAGGGGATTTTTTAAATTCAATTGTAAGCTTTCATTTATTTTAATATGTAACTTTCATATTTTATTTACACACACATACATTTATTTTCTTTATATTTAAAATCAATCTCTATTCATGCATCCCTTATTCTTAAAATAAATGAAAAGAGAGATTTTTTAATTTCTTTTTTTTTAGTTTTAATTTTTCCTTTTTTTAAAAACTTAGTACACTTCTAAGAGTAATTATACAACTTTCTTTTTTTTTTTTCTTCATTTTCCTTCTCCAATGTATGCCAGATTTTTGGAACAAAATTAAACAAGACTTCTTTTAAAACTTTTAATTTTAAAATTTTATAAAATTTATAACGCTTAAATAGGCGGTACAATATATCTTGAAAAGCATGCACTGGACACTGCATATATGAAGAAAATTAGTGAATTATGATAAGCCTCTGAAAGCACATACCCTATGCAGTAACAATATAACGTGCCTATGCTAAAGTAAGTTAATGAATATCTACATAAATAATAGTAGCTCATATCCTAGTGCAATGTTATATCAGGAGGAATTTATAACATTGGCTTGTATACTTAACTTATTTTAGCATGATTAATATTGCTAACTTTTTATTACAATAAAAAGGTATTTTACTAACCCATAATAGCTGAGGTTTAATCCGGTCTCTACCATATTATTGTAGTAAAACAGTTCTTAATATTTGCTATTAACTTTATAGAAATAGCACAACTACATATAGATATATAGTGACAACCCATATTGATGTTTATGATAAAACTTAACATCATACCATAGATAAAACATTTAGCTGAGAAAAATCATTATTTAATTTATTAATTTAATGGGTAGACACACCTAATATAACATGCAAATTTCTATCTAAAATAAACTACTCGTTATCCATTAAGTTTTTCTTAGCCATCATCAAGAAAAACATTACTTAAGACAATGGGGGGGGGGGGGTGACTGCATAATAAAATAAAATAAACGAAATCTTTATTTTTCTTTATACCTTTTTTTACTCTTGACATTCTCGATACCTTCTATTCCTTTGGGGATCTCATGAGGAGAAGCCAGATGATGTTTACTTCCTTTATAAATTTAATTTCTCCATCATCTGATATCATAAACAGATATGTTAAAATAAAAAATTAAATAAATTGGACCAACAAACATTTACATTAATAAACTATATTTTTAAATATCTAAATCTAGTGGTGTATATAATTTAAGTTTACTGTTAATGAGTGAACATCTAAAGTGCATGTGTTTCTGTCTCCCAGATGATGTTTACTTCCTTTATAAATTTAATTTCTCCATCATCTGATATCATAAACAGATATGTTAAAATAAAAAATTAAATAAATTGGACCAACAAACATTTACATTAATAAACTATATTTTTAAATATCTAAATCTAGTGGTGTATATAATTTAAGTTTACTGTTAATGAGTGAACATCTAAAGTGCATGTGTTTCTGTTTGACATTATTAATAATAATACATACATGATATAAGAAAATGATATAAGAAAGTATAACTGTGAAATAGCAAGGAAAGCTGTAGAAGAAAATAAAAGTCTCAAGAATGTTAAACAACATTTTGGTATTGGTAGGAAATTTATATCTGCAATAAGAAAAAAAGCTGGAATTATTACTAAAAAGAGAGATGACATCATGAAATTGGTAGAAGATTTTTATCAAGAATTATATAGTAATAAAGAACAAGTATCTCCTATATCTATTACATCTTTCGAATTGCCCAGAATTTTAAATGAAGAAGTGAGACATGCAATTAAATGTATGAAGAAAGGAAAGGCTCCAGGAAATGATGGAATTATAATTGATATATTAAAAGAAGGAGGTGAAGAAATAGAAACAATTTTAACAAAGTTATATACCAAATGTCTAAATGATAAAGATGTACCGGAAGATTGGAAGAATGCAGTAATAATATTAATATTCAAAAAAGGTGATAAAGAAGATATTAGAAATTACAGACCTATCAGCCTTTTATCAGTTTTATATAAAATTTTTACCAAGATAATTACAACTCGTCTACAGAGAACTTTGGATTTCCACCAACCAAGAGAACAAGCTGGATTTAAAAGTGGTTTTAGTACAATAGATCATATCCAGGTATTGAGAGAAGTCATAGAAAGGACAAATGAATATGAGTTGTCATTATGTTTTGGATTTGTAGATTATGAAAAGGCATTCGATTCTATACACATTTCTTCAGTGATTAAAGCATTGGATCATCAAGGTATAGATCCAGGATATTGTCATATTTTAAAGAATATTTATAAAAATGCAACGGCAACAATTAGATTACATAATGATACTGGAAAAATCAACATTGAGAAAGGTGTAAGGCAAGGTGACTCCATATCTCCAAAACTTTTTACAGCAGTGCTACAAGAAGTATTTTGTGGATTAAAATGGGAAACTAAAGGAATGAAAGTAAATGGAGAGTATTTAAGTCATTTAGATTTTGCAGATGATGTAGTTGTTTTTGCAAATAATGCTTCAGAGCTGCAGGAAATGTTGCAGGAGTTAGCAGATGAAAGTAGAAAAGTAGGACTAAAGATAAATGTTAAAAAGACTAAAGTAATGTTTAATCGATTTGCTCAAAATATGAAAATAAAAATTGATTATGAAGAATTAGAAGAAGTTAACAGTTACAAATATCTAGATCAGATTATTAATACAGATGGAAACATAATGGAGGAAATTAATCATAGAATTAAACTTGGTTGGAGTGCTTTTGGTAGAAATAACCTGATACTAAAAGGAAATATGTCTATGTGTTTGAAAAGAATGGTTTTTAACAAATGTGTTTTACCAGTTCTTACTTATGGATCTGAGACTTGGACACTTAATAAAAGAGCAATACAGAGACTTCAGACCACTCAAAGGAGTATGGAGAGATGTATGTTGGGAGTAACAAGAAGAGATCGAAAACGCAATGTATGGGTAAGACAACACACAAGTGTTACTGACCTTATTGAAAAAATTAAAAGATTGAAATGGAGTTGGGCTGGACATATTGCTAGAAGAAATGATAATAGATGGACAATTGAAATTTTAAACTGGATTCCAAGAGATTGTAAAAGACCCAGAAAGAGACCACATGTGAGATGGATGGATGAAATAAGAAAATGTGCAGGGGTGTTGTGGAAAAGAGAAGCTAAAGATCGGAGAAGATGAATTAAACTTGGAGAGACCTTCATCCTGCAGTGGATTGATAATGGTTGATGATGATGATGATGACATGATTTTACCAGTAAGTCCAAGACTAGGGATTAAGTACTTGAATTAACATGCAAAGTCATGCCTTCAGGATGGTATGGTTTGAAGATAACCTGGAAGTGTTTTCCCTTCATCATAATAAGTTGATAAACGAAGTTTTATATGGTGGTAATGGGATTATTGGCACCGTGGGTAGATAGGTAACTGATTCAGCTTTAACTACTTTGACATCTGGAACACATTATTATACATTTACTGCTGGAACTATCAACTTGACATCGTTCTTTCTCTCCTATGACATGGGAGAAGCCAATGCTGAACTACTTTTGCATTTTAGTAAGGTATTTCATCACTGTTTTCTATTTTACTTATTTGGCTTTGCTCTGCATATCCCAGCAACTGAACTCAAAGTGTTTATATAGTCTTTTGGAAGTGTTTTGGGGAACATACAATTACATGACACGAGCTTCTTAATGGATTTTATATTTGTCTGATTGACTTTCAATTTCCTTTTTATGCAATTGCTTTTAATTTTCCATTAGTCTTTGTGTTCGTTTCCTACTCTTTAGTTCTTAAGCTTACTTTGATGCTTTTGAGTAGTATTTTTGCTATTTTTACCATAAAGATATCAAACTGTACCTATTTTTGCTGATTTTCTCTGATATCTAAATAAGGCCCAAATATTACTCTGCTTAATGGATTATTTCCATTAAACCATCAAAACATCGTATGATCACCATTCTTTATGCTTACACAAGCTGTTTTTCACAGAGGCAAAACTCTCCATTGATTACTGTAGCTTGCATATGATCACCATTCTTTATGCTTACACAAGCTGTTTTTCACAGAGGCAAAACTCTCCATTGATTACTCTAGCTTGCACTGAGTGGCGCTACTGTATGAAGAAATGGATAAGGAGGTCCAGAAGGTGGTAGGGAGTAGAGAAAGTAGACTATGGGACAGTATTGATAGGAGATTCACTAATAAGAGAATGTGGGGATATAATTGCAAGGGAAAATAGAAGCAGGTATGTTAGAGTATGTCTGCCTGGAGCAAAAATTAGGGATGTGATAGATAAAGTAAAAAAGCAAGGTAGTAGAGATGTATATGTAATGGTAGGGACTAATAATTTGTTAGAGCCTTCAGAGAGAGTAATGGATGAGTATGTAGAATTGATTAGGAATTTGAGGGAGATTAAAGGAAGAGTAGGAGTAGTGGGAGTATTACCAACATTTGATAAGAGGCATTTGTTAGATAGGGCATGTTCTATAAATGAGAGAGTGAAAAAATTGTGTGAGAAAAATAATGTTGTGTTTGTGGATGTATGGGATTGGTTTATTGGAAAGAGGGAGTTATATAGTAAAGATGGTTTGAACTTAGGAAAAAAAGGAAGTGAAGTTTTAGGGAGTCTGATATTTAAAGAATATAATTCGGGAAACTTTTAAAGGGGGGTGGGCTTTTAAATTGTAGTATTATCAAAAAGAAGAAGAATGGAGGGATATAAGAAATAAGCAAAAGATGGTTGATTTAGATATAAGTGTAGATGTGGAGAGGAAATGGTTTTGTAAGATTAATGGTAAGAAAGTTTGTTATAAACATAAGAGAGAAGAAGGAATCAAAAGAATTTATAAAAGAGTAGTTAGGAAAGAAGAAATTGTTAAAATTGGGTTTTTGGACATGCAAGGTGGTAGGAGAACAGAAAAGTGGCTGGAATTAAATAAAGCAATTAAAAATGAAGGGCTTGAGGTATTAGCAGTAGTGGAAACTCATCTAAGAGAAGAAGAAGAACCTATTTTGGAAGAGGTAGTATGGCAGGGTATAAACAGAAAAGAAAAAGAAAAAAGGGGTGGTGGTATAGGTGTTATATCGAAAAAATATTTAAATATTGTTAAATGTCAAGAGCATTTGTGGTTTGAAATAAGGTTGGATAGACAAGAATGGATGGTGGCTGTAGTGTATATCGCTACTGGAGATAGTCAAACTGTAATAGAGTGGAACAATAGTATATATGAATGCCTAGTTAAGGATATACAGAGTTTTAAAGAAAAGGGAAAGAGAATAATGGTTATAGGGGCTATGAATGGACTTCCATATTGAAGAAATTGATGATGTAGATAATAAGAATGGTCAGTTTTTGAAGGAATTTTGTCAAAGAGTAAATTTGAGCATTGGGAATTTATCAAATGTGTATGAGGGACAATACACATGGTCTAGGAATAATATATTTCACACAATAGATTATGTATTGGTAGAGAAAGAGGGAATGAATAAAATACGGAAAATTAAGATGTTTGATAATGAAGAGAGAGTATGTAATAGTGATCATAACTTTATTGTAATAGAAATGGTTAGTAATGTGATGGAGGATAGAAATAAAGGTAAAAATAATAGTGAAAGATGTGGATGGAGAGTGAATGATAAGAATAAGTTGGAAGAGTATAAAATAAAAGTTGAAGAAACCATGGAGCAGTTGGTTGGGGATGAGTATAAGGACTGGTGTGGTGAAATAGAAAAAGTGGCAAATAGGGTTTTAGTTGAGAATATACAGAAGAATAAAAGTAATAAAAAATGAGACTTAGTAAAAGTGTAAAAGAGAGGAAAGAAACATGCAGAGAATATAAGGGTGCTATTAAGAACAAAAAAAGTGAAAATGATATTAATGCTAAATGGGGAAAGTACTTAGAAAATAAGAAGCTGACTAAAATGGATAATTATAGACAGAGGATGAAGTTAAATAGTAAATTGTTGGAGGATATTAATAAAAATGGAAGAGATGGGAGTAAAAAATTTTGGAATTACATTAAAAGGAGAAATGTAGGGGAAAGAGAGATAATATTAATAGATGATGAGGGAATAGAATGTAGCTCTAGAGGCGAGCTAGAGAAAATCTTAAATAGATATGTAATGGATATAGAAACGATGTTAGATGTGAAGGAATTAGTGATAGAAAACATGAAAGCAGTTAATGGGAATATTAGGTTCACAAAAAATGAAGTGAATGAGGCAGGGAAGAGATTGAAAAGTGGAAAGGTGAGAGGTTTAGATGGATGGGCAGCAGAGATGGTAATGAATTTAGGATATAGGGCAAAAGTAAAGTTATTATCTTGTTTTAATAAAATGGCACAGAATAGAGTTTTTCCAAGTAGTTGGAGTAATACAAGAATAAGATTATTATTTAAAGGAAAGGGTAAGGATCATAGAAAGTTAAATAATTATAGAATAATGTAATGGGGGAAATGCAAGGAGATTTTAGGTCAGATAGGCGTATAGGAGATAGTTTGTAGTTACACAACTTATGGAGATGAGTAGGAGTTCAGGTAGATCGTTATATATGAGTTTTATAGATATAGAGAAAGCATATGATAGAGTAAATAGAAATAGATTATGGGTAAGATTAGCCAATTTGGGAGTGGATGAAGCTTTAGTAAATATTAAGAAATTATATGAAAATAATTATTATACTTACCAATTAGGTGATATAGAATCAGTTAAAGTTAAAAATGGGGTGGGATTAAGGCAAGGATGCCCTATGTCACCTATTTTGTTTTTGTTGTTTTTGAATGAAATGGAGAAAGCAATAGAAAGACTAGGAAGAGGGGTAGAGATACCATTAATAGGTGGCAAGGGAGTATATACTTTGTCGGGTCTTTTTTTTGCAGATGATATCTTTTTATGTGCAGAAAGACGAGAAGATATGGATATTATGTTGAGGACATGTGCAAGGGTGGGTAAAGAGATGGAGATTAAATTTAGTGAAGAAAAATCAAATATAATGATGGTTAATACTGGGGAAATAGAAGATGTAGAATTTTTATTGGGGGATATAAAGTTAAGTGTGGTGGATAGATATAGGTATTTGGGAATCATCTTATGTAATCAGGAAAATTGCTTGGATGAATGGGAGAAAAAATTGGTAAATGAAGCAAAGAAAAGAAAGGGTTTGATAAAGATACTAACAGTATTTTCATATAATAAATATGATGTAGCTAGAATTATATGGAAGGGAGTTGCAGTAGCAGGGTTACCATATGGTAATAATGCATTATGTGTTAGTAAAAGGGTTTTAGATTATTTAGAGAAAGTACAAAGGGAAGTAGGAAGACATGCATTAGATGCAGAGATGTGGACAGCAAAGGAGGCAATTCAAGGAGAAATGGGATGGTCAAGTTTTTATATGAGATATGCAAAAAGTAAAATGAAAATGTTTGGTAGGTTGCAGTTTATGGATAGTAAAAGAATAACCAAAATAGCGTTTAATTGGGTTATGAGTAAAGGGCAGGTAACAAGATGGGTGAGAAAGGTAATGTGGTATGCAAAAGATTTTGATAAAGAATTTATATCGGTATACTTGTATAAAAGGTGAGATGATTGTGTTAGGAGGATTGTTGAGTGTTATAGTGGTAAGGAATGGGATAGAGGATTGTTGAGTGTTATAGTGGTAAGGAATGGGATAAAAGAATAGAAACATTAATAAAAAATAGGGAGTTGGAGGATGGAGAACTGGTCTGGAGGGTAAAAAGAGTTTAAGTATATATAGAAGTAAACGGAATATTGGAAGCGAGTTAATTTATGATAATAGTAAGGAAAGTAGTTTATTGTTTAAGGCTCAAACGGGAAAATAAAGTGGCTAACAGGTTTATCTGGGCATAGTTGCTGAGATATTCTTGAATTCGTTTAAGGAGAAGCCAAATACATCACATCACATTAGGTGTGAGTTAATATATGATAATAGTAAGGAAAGTAGTTTATTGTTTAAGAATCGAACGGGATCTTTAGCTACAAGAGAATGTACATGTAAAGGGAAAAATATGGGTGATATATTTTGTAAATTATGTAAGGAAGGAATAGAAAATATTAGGCATTTGTTAATTGAATGTAAATGTTTGAAAACAGAAAGGGTACATATAATGAAGTTATGGAAGAATAAATATGAAAAAAGTGATTATACAGAAAGTGAATTATTGGTTTTTATGCTGGGTTTGTGAAAAGATAAGGGGGTTTAGATGTAAAGGTTATAGAGTTGACAAAGATTATGTTGTGGAAATGGGGTAGAGCAGATTATGGGAAAATTTAGAGTGGGGAATGGAAAATAAAGTGGCTAACAGGTTTATCTGGGCATAATTGCTGAGATATTCTTGACTTTGTTTAAGGAGAAGCCACAATACATCACATCCCATCTCTGTGATTATTTCTATTACCGAAGCTCTTGCTATTGTTCTCATTATTCTACCCTCTAATCTCATGTACAATAATTATTTATTTTTAACTTTTAAATATTCCAACTTCCCCATATTTTTTTCGTTATTTTAAAACATTATATAAATACATTCACATACACACGCCTATTATTTATGTGTGTGAGTCTAAAGGAATTTTAATGTCTAAAGCGAAATAGTGGAAGAGTAAAGAAAATGAAGCACACATATATGCAATTAGATATGTACAGCTTCAATATATATATGTTATGGAGGGGGGACTATAATAAGTTTAATCATTTTTATGTACATATATGTATTTTATTATATTTAATGTATGTATTTTAATAACTATTTATTGTAATGTAATGTAAATAATGTACATTGGGGGAATTGCTGTAGGGTAATTGGTCATGTTTCTCTGGGCATAGTGGATGAGAGATTCCTGATTTCGCAAAAGAAGCCACAGTGCATCACATCACATGTGATTGTGTAAAACGTAATATCTTGAAAAGATTCCATTAAGGAATGAAAGCCGAATTGATGTATTAAATAATTTTTTAATTATAGTGAGTTATCTATTTCAATTTTGTTTTAAATTGATTATTTTTAACTTAAATAATTATAAAAAAACAATTATACAGAATTAAATATACAAAATAGAATATTAAGTTACTCAATGTAGTTAATAAAGATAATATCAGCTAATTTGTTAGAATTATGAGGAAAAAAAATTAGATACTATATTGTACTTATATGTATTTCTTATGCAAAATAAATGGTCACAATATATGTATGGCACTAGAATATAATCTTTTTAATAAATTAAGTTAGTATTATTGAATTGAATTACTACTACTGCTGCTGCTGTCACCGAGGCTATCGCTGCAGCTGTCATTGTGGCTGCAGCTACAACTACTACTAACTTTAAAGTCAACTTTGATATTGTGCATATTTTGTTATAATTAGTATACAATGTTATTTAAATAAAAGGTATATAATGCAAAAAATATTATATAATAGATATTATATAAATAATGGAAAGAAAAGTATTAAGTGAAATGTACAGATATTAAGTCAGCATTAAAAAAAAATATGTATATGAATATTTCAAAAAGTAAACTTCATTAAATATTTAAATAGGATGTGACAAAAGGAATTTTGTTAATTTTTACTGGATAGATTTAGCATTAATATCTTTGTTTTTGATTTGTTGGAATTTAATAATTTTTAAAATTAACTTTTATTTACCCTCTATATATTGAAATATTTTTATGCAATAATATTTTATTTTTTGTTTGTTCGCTTTTATGAATAATATATTATTTTATTTCCATTATTCATAATAATGGTTTCATTTTTTAATAATAGGATATCCTCTATGTTTAGATGGTATTTTTGGAGGATAAAAATTGTTGAGTTGTAACAGCTTTTATTTATTGTCTTAGATATTCCTTGTACTGTTTTAAATTAATGAAAGAAAATGCTAATGAATTTTGATGTCATTTAAATTTTTTATATGAATATCATTCTGTTGATGATTCTGTTACCTCTTCTATTTCTGTTGATGGTATTAATTCTATCTATTGTTTTAATTTTTCTAGTGATAGTTTAGATATAGTCCAAATTTCTAATTTTTTTACTTATATATATATATATGTACATTCCCTATTATTAATTATTTTTATATTAAATGTACTGGTAAATGTTAAGGTTTCTTTTATTTTTTATGTTTGAGGTTAAATAAATTAGACAAATATATATTTTTTCACTTTTGGGAATTTTTTTAAACTTCACATAATAGCAAAATTTTTGGATGAGGATTTTGCATATTAGATAATTTATATATAAATGCCCTAAATGTTCATAATGCTGTCATGTGATATTCAAGTTAAACATTTCTTTGATAGAGGGTGTATTTTTCAAAGAAAAAAAAATTATTATTTGTTCTGCCAATAGTAAACTGTAATTTTTTTATGAAGTATTTTATGTAAAGGAAGTAATTTGTTAAAGCAAAAAAAAATATTACAAAAATGATGGCCTTTTCATAGTCCAGGTACATGTGTGGATTCTAAAAGAATATGGTATTGGAATAAAACTTTTTGAAAAAAAAATGCTTGGGGAAAAAATCAGTACAGAACTGAATAGATATAATATTTAAACTGGGAACAAAATGTGATTAACAGTACAATGTGATATTTAGTGAGGGGAAAAATAACTGCTACCCAGTAATACCATGCATAATTGAAATTTGTTAAAGCAACCAATATAAAAAAAACTATTACAAAAATGATGGCTTTCCTTTGGCTGGATGCATATGCTGGTTGAAAATAATGATGTTACTAATATAAGTAGTCACGAAGCTTTATAATTATATTGATATTGAATTACATTATCTGAATCTTTAAATAATATAAGGATGAATACTTCAAGTATACTGGCTTCTACTAATGCTGCTATATGTAATAGCAATTTAATAAAATTTGCAACAAAAATCAAATTTAAAGTAATAGTTAATGTTAACACATCAAAAATGTTTTTGGGTTTCTATTTGTTTTTAATAACAAACTATGGAAACTATGCATAATAAAAGTAATATGAGTAGCTTTAAACATTTTAAAAGAGATTTAAGCTGCATATTTATTGCGTTTGGTGTTTTTTATTATTATTCCAGAAAGCATGTCTGTCCTATGATATCTTGCTCCTCTAAGCATCTAATACATTTTTTCTCATAGTTTTATTATATATTCTGGAGGGAAAAACAATGATCATTAGTGATAATCATTGAGTTATTATTATTAATATTTAATATTGTAATTTGTTTTAAAAGTATATTTAATATTTTTATTTGAAACAAAATACTGTATTATTTATTGTATATTAATTGATTTTTGATATTGCAATTTTGTTTTGATGAAAGTGATCAGCCACAATAAAATTATTATAAATAAAGAAATTATATTATTTAATATGCCTTTTTAAACAATACATAGTAAATTAGAGTCAAACCCAATGATTTGTAAATCTATTTTTCAGAAACAGTTGTAAATTGCTAGTCAATAAATATATAATTAATATTGATTTTTAAATTTCTTATTGTTTCTGTATGCACATTTACTTCATTAAAAGAACATGAATGTAACCAAGTAAATCATTTATAATTAATAATAGACATTTAATTGAAAATAAAATATTCTTAAAAAATATGCATTCATACAAAAAGCATAATTATATTTCATTAATTAATAATTATGATGGCACTTTGCCTTAAACAGAAATTCTGTAATCTAGTAGTTCTTTTATTTGAAATGAATATATAATTAATATGCTTCATAATAATTAATTTAGTTTGTAATTATACTTTTTATTTTGATGTAAAATTATAATTCTTACAAGTAGTTAGCCATAATAATGGCAATATTATTGAATAAATAATGCAAATAACATTTTAATGTAATATCTTTAACCACTATTATGATAAAATCTGGTCAAAATTATGATAGCTACCATTATGCACAAAAAATATAATTATACAGGGTGGGCAATGTAATAAAAATGCAACATTTTATTATTGTATTCAATTTCCATTTATTAAAAATGTAATAAAGACTTTCATTTCTACTATATACATTTTATTCTAGTTGTAGTTTATGTTATAGAAGAAAGTTTCAATAATAGTTTTATATATATAAGTGCATCATGATTCAACAGGAAGTCAAATTGTAAACTCAATAACTTTTACAATGTTGGCTTATGCAGACAATATTTTGGCAAAGTAAATGAATATTATTAAAAAAGATGACTGAGTGGTATCAAAGTGATGGATTATATTTGTCAAGCTATATGATAATTAACCATGCAAACAAGTTTCACAATGAACTTAAATTAGAGCATATCTGTGAGTATAATAAAGGCTGCTGAAAGGAGTTTGCTATTAACTGAAAGGAGACCCTTTGATTCCTCTTGGAGGCCTTAAAGGAACTGAGCAGCAAATTCCTAATGTCCACTCCATATGTTCTTGTCGTTGCAGCTGTTATTACTATGTGATTATTCATATAGAATACGAACATGGATGGGCTGTTCACCAACATGCATTAGCCAGCATGGTGAATTTATTGGCTTTTTACCTCTGAGTTTAAGAATATTTTTTCAATATATACAATCATGACAGACAAAAATAAATCATGGCCCTTATTCCCAGGAGGCTGTAAAGTCACTAACCAAGGCAGTGGTTGGCGGCCGAAGGCAGAGGGTGCTAAGAATCCCTGACTGCGGACTCAAGCTGCCATTTGATGACAACTTTTTATTTAGGTACTTACAACTACAGATCACTTGAAAGTGAAGGAAGATTGCAAGAGTTAGAAGAAGAATGGTCTTATATTAAATGGGACAATATTGGACTTTGTGAAGTTAGAAGAAAAGGTAAAGAAACAATTGATTTAAAAAGTGGACATATACTCTACTATAAAGGCACAAATATTGGAAATACAAGTGGAGTAGGATTCATTATAAATAAAAAATGGAAGAATAACATTGTGGAGATTGATGGTGTATCAAACAGAGTGGCAAGATTAGTTTACAACTTAATAGCAGATACCAAATGCAGATAATTCAGGTTTATGCCCCAACAAGTTTTTATAGTGATGAAGTTATAGAAGATTTTTATATGGATGTACAAAAGGCTTTTGATCAAAGTAAACAACATTTTAAAATTGTTATGTGAGACTTTAATGCTAGAATTGGTAAACAAATGAAAGATGAAAATGCTATAGGTAATTTTGGTTATGGTAATAGAAATGAGAGAGGGTATAGACTTGTGGAGTTTGCAGAAAAAGAAAAACTTTATATTATGAATTTTTTTTTTGAGAAAAATTTTAAAAGGAAATGGACATGGAAGCATCCAAATGAAGGCACGTCAGAATTGGATTATATTTTGACTAACTGAAAATACATATTTCAAGATTGTAATGTTCTTAATAAATTTAACACAGGAAATGATCATCTATTAGTAAGATGTAAGATACATGTTAATGCAAAACTAGAGAGACAAAAATTATTAAGAAAAACAATATTTACAATTGATATTCTTAATCTTCAGAAACATTCTAATGAATTTAAATTAGAACTTACAAATCGGTTTCAAGTATTAGTAGATTTTGAACATGATTCAGATTTGAATGATATTAATAGGAAAATAAGTGATACACTTTTAAAAACTGCAACAAAGATAGCTGGTAGAAAAAAGTAGCAATTGACCAATAAAATTTCTACTGAGACTAGAAAATTTATGAAGAAAAGAAGAAGGAATATGAGGATATACAACAATGATGCATTAAAAAGGATTGAATATCTTGAATTTTGTAAAATGGTGCGGAAAAGAGTTGAAAATGATATAAGAAAGTATAATTGTGAACTAGCAAGGAAAGCTGTAGAAGAGAATAAAAGTCTAAAGAGTGTAAAACAACATTTTGGTATTGGTAGGAAATTTATATCTGCAATAAGAAAAAAAGATGGCATTATTACTAAAAAGAGAGATGACATCATAAAATGTGTAGAAAACTTCTATCAAGAATTATATAGTAATAAAGAACAAGTCTCTCCTATATATATTATATCTTCCGAATTGCCCAGAATTTGAAATGAAGAAGTGAAACATGCAATTAAATGTATGAAGAAAGGAAAGGTTCCAGATAATGATGGAATTGTAATTGATATATTAAAAGAAGCAGGTGAAGAAATATAAATTTTTTTAGCAAAGTTATATACCAAATGTCTAAATGATAAAGATGTACCAGATGATTGGAAAAATGCAGTATTAATATTAATATTTAAAAAAGGTGATAAAGAAGATATTAGAAATTACAGACCTATCAGTGTTTTATCAGTTTTATACAAAATTTTTACTAAGATAATTACAACTCGTCTACAGAAAACACTGGATTTCCACCAACCAAGAGAACAAGCTGGATTTAAGAGTGGTTTTAGTACATTAGATCATATCCAGGTATTGAGAGAAATTATAGAAAGGACAAATGAATATGAGTTGTCTTTATGCTTAGGATTTGTAGACTATGAAAAGGCATTTGATTCTATAAATATTTCTTCAGTGATTAAAGCATGTAGATCCAGGATATTGTCATATTTTGAAGAATATTTATAAAAATGCAACAGCAACAATTAGATTACATAATGACAGTAGGAAAATCAACATTGAAAAGGGTGTAAGCCAGAGGACTCCATATGTCCAAAACTTTTTACAGCAGTGCTGCAAGAAGTATTTTGTGGATTAAAATGGGAAGCTAAAGGAGTGAAAGTAAATGGAGATTCTTTAAGTCATTTAGATTTTGCAGATGATGTAGTTGTCTTTGCAAATAATGCTTTAGAGCTACAGGAAATGTTGCAGGAGTTATCAGATGAAAGTAGGACTAAAGATAAATGTTAAAAAGACTAAAGTAATGTTTAATAGATTTTCTCAGAATATGAAAATAAAGATTAATTATGATGAGTTAGAAGAAGTTAACAGTTACAAATACCTTGGTCAGATTATTAATACAGATGGAAATATAATGGATGAAATTAATCATAGAATTAAACTTGCTTGTAGTGCTTTTGTTAGAAATAACTTGATACTAAAAGGAAATATGCCTATGTGTTTGAAAGGGAAGGTTTTTAATAAATGTGTTTTACCAGTTCTTACTTATGGATCTGAGACTTGGACACTTAATAGAAGAGAAATACAGACACTTCAGACCACTCAAAGAAGTATGGAGAGATGCATGTTGGGAATAACAAGAAGGGATCGAAAACGCAATGTATGGGTAAGAGAACAAACAGGTATTACTGACCTCATTGAAAAAATTAAAAGACTGAAGTGGAGTTGGGCTGGACATATTGTTAGAAGAGATGACAACAGATGGACAATTGAAATTTTAAACTGGATTCCAAGAGATTGTAAAAGACCCAGGAAGAGACCACATGTGAGATGGGTGGATGAAATAAGAAAGTGTGCAAGGGTGATGTGGAGAAGAGAAGCTAAAGATAGGAAAAGATGGATTGAACTTGGAGAGACCATCCTGCATTGGATTGATAATGGTTGATAATGATGATGATGATGAATATAAATTGGTTTCAAAGATTTTAAAAATGACATTGAATTATCCATTTTTAGAGCATGGTGAGAAAACTGCTTTGCTAGTCAAGAAATATCTGTTGTGTATATGAATAAACTTTCAGAATTTCATTATCAATAGATGTATAATCTTGTTTAAACTGCATCAGACTAATGATATATATATCCAAGGAATTACTATCGATAGATGACCCTGTAGGATTCAATCTGAGTGTGATTACTACATTTTACATGCTCCTATACAATAGGTACTCATGTTAGTAGGAATCAGAAAAGTCTAATTTTTAATTGGCTTTAAAATTTGTCCTCCAATATATTGCACAAATAAAAATGGTGAGATTATTAAGATAATTTAAAATTGTGTAAATTTTGTTAATTTGAAAAGCGTGAACACCTTGTGCTTCATAGGACTATATATATTTTGGATAATGGTTAAACTAATCCTGTGACATTAATGCTTTTATAGAATTAGTACTAAACTGTAATCCCTTATCTAGTTCCAAGATCTAAAAATAATGCATTGTTGAAAGTCCAAGTTTTGGTTCATTTGTATTAAAATGTCTCTAAATGTGGTTAATTTTGTAATAAGGCTTAGTAAAAGAATTTTTCATGTGAAAGATATTCTTTGGTTCATTGCTTAAGATATGAATAAATTTTTATAGGTAATTCAATATGGGAAGAATCAAAATTTCTACAATAATTATCAAATGTAAAGAATACTGATAAACAGAGCAAAACTCTCCATACAGTATTGCCACCTGTGCTAAACAGAGTAATCAATGGATGCCAGAAGGCTTGTGCATAAAATCCCTATCTAATGCCTACTCATCCAATATCCCCAGACTAGTTTCTGGCTTGTGGCCTTCATCAGTGAGGAGCTTTGGATCTGAGAGCACTGCATCTAGATCTTAGGATCTAATGCAACCCTTTAGCAACCACCTTTTATCTCTACTTAACTACTAAACCATGAGAATGAAATTGAAAACACATGGTTTAGTAGTTAAGTAGAGATAAAAGGTGGTTGCTAGAGGGTTGCATTAGATCCTAAGATCTAGATGCAGTGCTCTCAGATCCAAAGCTCCTCACTGATGAAGGCCACAAGCCAGAAACTAGTCTGGGGATATTGGATGAGTAGGCATTAGATAGGGATTTTATGCACAAGCCTTCTGGCATCCATTGATTACTCTGTTTAGCACAGGTGGCAATACTGTATGGAGAGTTTTGCTCTGTTTATCAACAATTAATGTGCTAGTATAGGAAATGTGATCATGTGATGCTTAATGGTTTAACACCAATCCTGCCTAATAGGATAGTGGTGGCTATGGTTGTAAAAGAGCCAAAGACACCAAAATGTATGGGTGCTGAACTGAGTTCAGACCCATATGACTATTTAAGCTATTGAGCTTAGATTGAAAATATATTTTGTGTTTTCAATTTCATTCTCATGGTTTAGTAGTTAAGTAGAGATAAAAGGTGGTTGCTAGAGGGTTGCATTAGATCCTAAGATCTAGATGCAGTGCTCTCAGATCCAAAGCTCCTCACTGATGAAGGCCACAAGCCAGAAACTAGTCTGGGGATATTGGATGAGTAGGCATTAGATAGGGATTTTATGCACAAGCCTTCTGGCATCCATTGATTACTCTGTTTAGCACAGGTGGCAATACTGTATGGAGAGTTTTGCTCTGTTTATCAACAATTAATGTGCTAGTATAGGAAATGTGATCATGTGATGCTTAATGGTAAAGAATACTCCAAACTGTAATATATTTATATTGGAAAGGAAAACAAAATAAAATTTTAGATTCATACTAACACAATATTAAAATTCAGTATTTAATTCACATATCAAAACTGAAAAAGAATAAAAATCCTTATGGTGCTCTTCCACAAAATAATAATTAGGAAATAATAATAAATTCTTTACAACAATTATATAATTAATAATAGTTTTATACATTAAAAACCTTTTTTTAGCTCCTGATTTGGTGCCATTTTCAAATGTTACTAGTCTATTTATTGTTGATGAATTATTTCAAACATAAAACCATTCAATGTCCAATAATGGGATTAAAACAAATAATAATATAAATAATTAAAACAAATCAAAACCTATCATTATAATACATTAAATAAGTATTACATGTATTTTTTATTTACAATTATATATATATATATATCATTTTATATAATTTTCCATTTATTTTTAATCAACCAATTGTTAACAAATTTATAGAAGTCTTATAAATATTCATACAATTATTCAAATTATTTTTAATATAGTATGTTTCATATATTTCTCTTCTTTTTGGATCTTTGATGTAATTTAAATATTTAATATTTTTTGTAGCATCTATTCTATACCCATATTTCAAGTAATGAATATATAATACAGATTTATCATCTCTTCAATTAATTGCATTATTATGTTCTTTAATGTTCTTTGGCTTTTATCTCTAATTGTTTTCCAGTATGCCCAAAGTAAATCATTTTACAAATTTCACATGTAATTTTATATACAACATAATTTATATATAAACATAATAACTATTATTGAAGAGGGTTTAAAATTAATACACAATAGTTTATATTATAAATATAATAATGAATTTTGGAATATAAATGAGGGATGGGTTATACAATTAGTGACTTAATATCATCAATATTTATAAATGAATTAGAAAATATTGTAATTAAAAAAAGGGTAATTAGTCAAAAAATAATACATTATTCTAGATATGTTGATGCTATTTTAATTATTGGCAATAAAAGAGCAATGAATAATATTTATAATGAGTTTAATAATAATATATATAAAATTAAATTTACTAAAGTAGAATTTGAAGAAATGATGAAATATTTAGATATAGAAATTAATATAGATAAAGATAATAAAATTACTTGAAAACATTTTATTAAAGAACATAAATTATAAAAAATTATTCATGTAGATTCATAACTAGCATGGGTACAAAAATTAGCACTTATATAGGAATAATAAATATAATATAAAGTGTAGCTCAATTGCAAAATAACCAATTTATTAAATTATATAAAGATTATGAATATAATCCTAAAACTATTAGCAATATATTTTTTAATTTTAAAAAATCTGTAGTGGATGATAAAATTTTTGAGGATAATAATGGTGTTGATAATAGTAATAATGAATCAAATAAGAAATGGATTAAACTTTCATATTATCCTTGGATTTATAATACATTAAAATATAACAAAAAGTATATTGAAAATATAAATATTGGCTGGCCAAATAGTAAAAATCTCTATCAATTAATAGCTAATTATAGGTTAAGGGATGATATACAATACAAAAAAGGAATTGTATATAAAATTACATGTGAAATTTGTAAAATGATTTATTTTGGGTATACTGGAAAACAATTAGAGGCAAGAGTCAAAGAACATAATGCAATTAATCGAAGAGATGATAAACCTGCATTATATATTCATTACTTGAAATATGGGCCTAGAATAGAAGCTACAAAAAAGTAAATATTTAAATTACATCAAAGATCCAAAAAGAAGATAAATATTTGAAACATACTATATTAAAAATCATTTGAATAATTTTATGAATATTTACAAGACTTCTATATATTTGTTTAACAATTGGTTGATTAAAAATGATTGAAAAATTATATAAGATGATATATATAATTGTATAAAAAATGCATGTAATATTTATTTAATGTATTGTTATGATATAGTCAATTATTTTATAATTACTGAATTTATATATATGAGAGTTTTGATTTGTTTTAATTATTTATATTATTATTTGTTTTAATTCCATTATTGGACACTGGATGGTTTTGTCTGAAATAATTTGTCAACATTAAATAGATTAATAACATTTGAAAAAGGCACCAAAGCAGGTGCTGAAAAAGGCTTTTAATATATAAATTTATTATTGATTATATAGCTGTTGTAAAGAATTTATTATTATTTTCTGATTATTGTTAATTCACATAATATTTTATAGGAATTTCTTAATAAAATACAGTAGTGGTTGTATATATATTTGCAAAAGTGGGCTTAGTAAAGTATTTACTTGAGTGTTCCAAGTAATAATGATGCAATTGAAAAAGATATTTTGTCCGTATAAAGAATATATATCTAATTTTGCATCTCATTAAAATCACAGACTGCCTTGTCTTAGTAAGCACAATAATCATTTTGGTTTATTCTATTTCCTAATAATATGTCTTTTTCTTTGGTAAAATAAAAAAAATACAATGTATAGCTAAAGTTTTGTGTATTACTAAGGATCTTGCTTGCTTAAATACTCAATACAGATAACTTTTGAACTTTTTCCTAAAATAAAGTTAATTCTAGGATAGACAACTACCGCCAGTAGATGGGGCTCCACCACCATCAACAACCGGCCCAAAGCTTGCAAGTGATAAATTTCTGTGTCAACCACAGAAATATTCACAGTAGGGGTCCAAATGCAGTGATGCAAGTTCCAGCCGCTAGGCGGGCTGTTTACCATGCATATGCACATGAATCTTATGCCAACTAACTGCCAGCACACAGAAATTTATCACTTGCAAGCTTCGGGCTGGTTATTGATGGTGGCACAGCGCCATCTACTGGCAGTAGTTCGGTCCCTCCACAACTATGTAAACTGTATCCAATAAGAACTACATCATATTAAGATGTAGATTTGGTTATATATCTATATGTATTTTATAATTGTTTAATGAGGATATATTGTCTATCCTAGAATTAACTATATTTTAGGGAAAAGTTCAAAAGTTATCTGTATTGAGTATTTAAGCAAGCAAGATTCTTAGTAATACACAGAACTTTAGCTATACATTGTATTTTTTTTTATTTTACCAAAGAAAAAAGCATATTATTAATAATTTGAATGAAAATAATAAATATAATCATGGTATACAAAAGCATTGGAAATGATTGGTTTTTTAGCTCATGAGAATGCAGTGAAGAGATGATATAAAGCAAGAGTGGATGAGCTTTTAAATTTTCTCCAAATGTTGTAATCCACTACCATTTATATATCACAATATAATAAGAATTATAAATATATATCAACTATTACAAACAAAAATGCCAAATAGAAGTGTGAAAATTTATTAAATTGCTTGAAGATTTGCACTACATGCTATCTGCTAATCTTGGATATGTGGTTATATAATTATCTATTTCTGTCCTTGCACAGAATTCTAAATAATCCTATGAGAGACAGGAGTGCTATTTGGAAATTAATTATATTCATTGTTGAAGATGTAGATTTACATAGATAGGTATAGTCAAAAAACTATGTTAAATTAAAGTTAACTTTTTTTAAAATTTTGATACTTTTCTTTTTCCATTAGACTAAAAGTTTATTTTTAATTTCTGAACTGTGTGCTTTTAAAATTATATCATTTTGAAGGTGAAGAATTTCATTGTTCTTCACAAAGAAAATGTATTATTTATATTTTCAGTCAATTGGTTCAACATCAATATAGTCGAATAAATAATTCTTGAAGTCAGTTATTAGCTCTAGTCTAATAAATTTTTGGAAACATCTCTCAAATTTGGAAAGAAGAGTTATTATATTCTCATAGTATTTATCTTTATCAAATGTACATTTATTTTTTGACAAGTCATCAGAAATATTTTTGAATAAATTGAAAAAAATCATTTCAGGTATCTGTTTTGTTTTATCTTTGCATTTATAAATTCAATTGTTAATGTGGTTATGTCGATAATGAAAGCTAAAACCATCAACCAAACATCATCTCTAAGTTCAATAAATTCTTCATCTCTTGACCCTGATGTTATAAGTTCCTGAATCTTTGCACAAATATTTCCTAAACTTAACCAGTGAACAATTCACCATACTCAGATTTATTTTCTTCTAGTTGAGCCAAAATGTTCATCTCTGAAGACTTTTACCTCAAAAGAGAGATCTCAATTTCCATGCAGATTTCCATAATGTGACATATTTAATATTTTACAACAGAGAATCTGTTCATGAATAATACAGTGATACAAACTGAAATCTGAGAAATCATCATCTCTGGTAAGCATAGCCAAAAATTTATTGATTGTTTCTATCATTAATGATGCATTATTAGATGTTAATGATATAGCTTTATAAGTTGGAAATTTTTCTTCTTTGTATATTTTTTTAAAAGGAATAAAGACTTTCATCTCATGTTTTTAAAGAGAAAATTGTTAATAATTCTTTTACATTCATATCCTTAAAAAAACATTCTTACAAAAATATAAAACTGATGAATATCAACTATATCATGAGATTCATCAAACTGCAAAGAAAAACAAATGGAAGTTAGCTATATTTTTGTTAGTAGTTCAATCAAATCAGTGTTTATTATAATTTCTATACAGCACATAACAGTTCTAGGAAAAATTGTACATCTTTAATTTACTGAAATAAATAATAAATTGCAGATTTCTGTAATTCTTGTTTTATCATTTCTCCATCTGCAAAAGATTTCTTATATTTTGTTAATACATAACTTACCCAAAATGATCCAATTATTGTAGTTTTAGATATAATAATTGATTTAATATAATATAATTGCTCTCTAGATAATTGTGACATAAATTCTTTTAATTTTCATATGCTTAATTCACTTTTTAATCGAAAATCTTTATCAAAATTTGCACATATGGTTTTAAAATGTTTTTCAATGTTTCCTTTTTTCAGAAGTGATACACTTGCATGATGTGAAGGTAAACTGTTCTTTCTATTTTATATTAAAATTTTATAACTTTTTTTCCTTTGTGGTTGTTTTAAACATTATTTCTCTTTTAAAATATGACAAAGTACTACTTTGTCATGAAAAAGTAATTAAAATCTGTGCAACTGTTAAAACAGAAAACAGTTACTGGCTTTGTGGCTGACTAAACATATTCAATGCTTTCTGCTGCAATGCTTAGTAAGCATATTCAAGCCATAGAATTTGTAAATTGACATATGCATAATTGTGCATTTCAAATAAAGACAGGTGCATCATCAAACCTAATTATCAGCAAGTACCCAATTACACACAGCCATCTTGATCGCTGTGTTGAGAAAAATGTATTTCTTTTATGTATAACTATTTAACATCTATTTTATTATAGGTTAGTTCTCTTTTTTTTTAAAATTCAAGTGGTCACTCAAAAAAATTTCTTGGCAGTACTCTGGTGGACTGCGATTGAAATCTTGCTCACCCTGAAGTAAAGGATAAATGGGTTTTTAACTTTGGATTAATAATGTTCAATGCAGTGTGCCCTCATTAACTTATCAAGAAATTCCTCTTGAACAAGATTAGGAAAATAGTGAATTAATTAAGATAGATAATGCTTGTCATTTCATGAAAAAGATAGATATTTTGAATCCAGTTAAGTAAATCACCTTAATCAGTTAGTAAATGACAAAATGAGATAAGTTATTCTAATGTAGAATTGATTATTATATTCCATTTGTCTATAGTAATAAATTGCCTGCATAGTTCCATGATAGATTGCTTGACTTGAGAACTAAAGATGTATGAATTGAGCTCAATTTTGTCACTTCCAGTGCTCAAATGCCTTAGGATTTCCCAAGTAACACATTAAATTGTTTTTTATTTTATGGTAATAAGTTGATGCTGCATCAAGAATTATAATAGGTTATTTATACTTGCAAGAATGACACATACTATTCATTTTTTGATTACCAGGTAAAGTAATATGCAAAAAGTATTTTGACGTTTTTTGTAATTGAATTTGCTGATAATCAATTAATTTAAATTTTGATTGAGTTTCATCTCAGATAAATTCATGGAATATCAAGAATTCTCGAGTGGTAGTCTGAAAAACTGAAGGAAATAATTTATTCAAGGACAATTGTCACAAGGAAGATTTATTTAATTATATCATTGATTTGACTTAGCATTAAGTATAGTCTTTTTGTCTTTTCCTTCCTTCTTAAGTAATTTTCTTTTCTGATACTTTTCAAATATTAGTTGCCTCCTTAAGTGTTCATCTTTTTTTCATTCAGATTTTTCTTGCTTTGCTCTTGATTATCTCTTTTGCCAGCTGTTTTTTTTTGTTCTTTTAAAAATCTTTCAAATCTTGCTTCTCCTTCCATCTTAGAGCACTCGTCGTAGTACACTCCATTTTCTGCATCTCATCTTCCAGATTTAGCTCTGTATTTGTAGCATCATCTCCAATAATAAAACCAATGGCATTTGAAGCCTATGAGTGCAAGACAGTTCAGTATTAATAGTTTGTGAGCAATTGAACAGTAATTCTGAAGCAGAAGTCCTTGAAGTGTTGCTTTCTTCTAAACTATGGAATTCATCACAAATAGTTTTTTCTTCCATGTTTGGAACTGACCTAAATCTTAGCTGGGCATTTTTAAGCTTTGATTTAGATCTCAATGGTTGCATTTCATCGAAGAGAACAAAAATCAATTTTTTACACCTGATTAATTTTCATCCTTAATCTCTTACTGGCTGCGGTTGTTCATTTTGAAAAATTTTCTGTTGGCAAAAACATTTAAAAAGTGACTTCACATCAGATGAACCCCAAATATAAAGTAGCAGTTGTTTCTGGAATGAAGAAATTAGGTGGAAGTACTGTTTGGACCTAATTAAATCTGCTGGTTCAATGAAGAATGCATTATGACATTTGTGTCATGAAGTTGAAAAGATTGTGGAGATAAATGTTGGACATGACCCAGGGGGTTTATTACATGCATATTGATATACTGTGATATGGCAGGATATGGATTCAAATTTGGCCTCTTTATATACTCACCAGTAGCAAAACTCTTTTCTTTAACTATAGAGCAAAATGTGAACATTAGTGGCTTATGAAACAATAAGACACTAGGATTGGGGAGATGTAATTATGAATAGAAGATTAGATTATGGTTTTTCCTGGTGTATGAAGAATTATTTTTTTAAGATTATTGCTGTTTATGATGAAACTACACTTTGTCAGCTTCTCTCATTGCTTTTACATCATTTCTTCTTGTATAAGTCTAGATATCTTAGCCTGAATGTCAAACAAGCTCAAATTTAAGTAATCTAAATTAATGTTGTAGTCTTCCAAATTTTATATTATCATAATTGGAATGTTCTTGCTCTGGAGTTGTTTGGTGGATTGGCAAAGACTTCTTCTTTCTCCAAAATTATTTTGGTCATCCATTATCCAAATTTTGCTCAATTTCTTATATAGAAAGAATGCTATGAGATATCTGGGAATGCTTATCTTGCAAAGTAGCTGCAAGATTGAATGTTTCAGTGCCCTTCCTTCCTCTTGATGAATAGGTGATTCTTTGAAGGAAGTTGACCCATCAGGAGAACTTTTCCCTTTGACAATATGCAGAAATGCAGTTTACCCATTTTTTGCCATTGTATTTTATACTGCATTTCTACTCATTTATTTTCCCAATTCCATTCCTCTACATATTTCTTCTAATTTAAGGTTAATTAAATAAAGATCATAACTAATCAATAGTTCATTACTGCTGTCTTCTTTTTCACATTCAGCAGTCTGCTACACCTTTGGCTCTGTTGAATCTATGTGGGTGTATGAAAAAAAGCTCCAAAAATAGCAATAAATTTTAATGGAAATTGCAATAATAAAAATTACACATTAAATAAGAATTCAAAACTAAATGATTGTGTGACTGTGGGCACATTAAAAGCTATTGTTAATTGGCAAAGATTAAATAGCCTTCCAACTATTTAAAGTTGCCTTTCATAGGTAATACCTGTAAATTTAATTTTAACAAGAAAATCAAAAAATCTTTGGTTCAAGTGACCAATATCTAAATTTGTGGCAAAGTTGTTTATTTGCCAAACTAATAATGAATTTACTTTATAAAGAATGTAGCTGGTTAATGAAATAAATGTACTTCCCAATAGTTGGTATTTATTACTAGTAGGTGAGAAAATCCAGATTCTATATTTCTGGTGACAATTCTTACTGCTTATTTAAACAAGACAAACTATCATGGCATTTTGAATTAAATAATTCATTTTTTATTGTGTTTGGATTTGATTGAATTACAATGTCCCTATATGAACACTAAATTTTCTTCTGTTTATAGCGACCTTTCTGTTTGTTAAATTTATATGGCTACTATTTATCTAAATTCCAATTATCAGTTTTTATGCTACATGTACTTAGTTAATATTGTTACCAATGTTTTTAAAGTTAAGCCTCCATTTGGTATGTTCAGCAAATGTCAAGAAAGCTTGAATGAAATATTCCTTTAGTATTTTAACAAAGAAATGTATACAAATGGAACAAAAACAAAATGTATGTCAATACATTCACTTCACATGAAATATAAAAATATTAATATATACTAACATTCACATGATTGTATATGTGGTAAGAATGCAATATATGATGATAATAAATGTATAAAAATAGACAAGTAAATAGCTTTAATATCGTAGAATGGTAATATATACTAACATTCACTTGACTATTTATGACAATAATGCAATACGTGATGATAAATGTATAAAAATAGACAAATAAAATGTATTAGATATCATGGAATGATAATAAGTGAAAAAATGTCTTGGAAATATCATATTTACATACTAATTAATAAATTTTGATATTTTATAACATTGTTTTTCAAAATCAAATATATTTTTTCTGTAAATATTCTTATTGCAATATATAAAAATCTTTATATGAATCTTTATTGATATTTGGAATAATTCTTTACACAAAAAATTATACAAAAAGTAAAAATTGGTTACAAAAATAATATTTTACTATTTAATGGACTTCTTGAATATACAATTATAATAAAAATGTGTCTAAGAAAATCAAAATACATATGTAGTTTCAAAATATTATAAAAAATAAGGAACTAGATTTAAAAATCATTATCTTCCAAAATTGTTTAATAATTTACTTATTAAATTAAAAAGCTTGCAATATTTTAGGGAAATAAAAAATCAAGTTAAAAAATATATTAAAGAGGGGGGGAAAAGGGGTACAGCAGTAAACTGATATATATATGGTATATAATGTGATGCAATCAATATTATTGTGATAAACTGTTGATAAATAATTAGTAATTGTGGCTACTTTGTGGATATATTATTAGCATTAATATCAGCTGAAAAAACTTGACATTGACCAGTGTATGCGAATATTGAAGAACAACCATCTGGTGTAGATTGATTGCTCTTGATTAGAGTAAAAAAAAACTACTCCATGAAAACTTATTGTGTATAAATGAAAGTAAAAGTTTTATCACCTCCAAGACTTGAAGCATTTAGTATTTTCCTCTAAAAGAATTCTAATTTAATTCACAGAAAGATGAATTATAATTATATTTAAAAACAGATATTCCTCTACTTTCATACAATTCGCTATTTCATACTTTGGATTTTTATTTATATACGTATGACAAAATGCTCATACTTTAATGTAATGATTCTCTCTTTCTCATGGACTATTAGTCACTAGTCTCTCCCCATCATATATAATGTAAAAAAAACAGCAAATGTAAACCTTTTTAATTATTGTTGTAATTTAATATTATTAAATATTAAAGTGATAAAATTTTTCTGTTAATTATTGCTTTGCATTTTTAGTTAACAAAATGCTAGAGTAAAGGGAGGGGGTATTTTTTTTTAGTTATAAAAAAATAAATATTGCTTGTATTATAATTGATTATCTTGATTTTTTTCTGTTTGGAAATTAAAGTCTTGTTTAAATGGTAAATAAAGAAATCAGTTCTGCAGAGATTCGTCCCCTGCTTTCCTAAGAGAATCTAGGGAATTTATTGCACAGGTCATCCTGGTCTAAATTATTTAAATAAGCTTTCAAGCAGATAGAAGAATTAACTAGGCTTTGTAAAAAAAATCCTACTGAAATATTTTTTGCCTATAAATATGTTTCCTTCATTTGTAAGAGAAAAAGGTAATCAAAGATTCATATGTGTGCTAGTTTTTTTAGTTTTATTTAAGATAAGCGCTTATTGTGGTTATATAATTTATTTCTGTCTAGTTTTTAAAGAACTTATATTCTTCTTGTAAATGTAATAAATAAAATCTGTATCAAGACTTCAGAGAAAACAATCTAGAGTTGTCAGATGTCCTGAAAGCAGAGAATCTTTTGCTTCAATCAGTCATTCATATAATTTAAGTTGATCAACAGTATGTTCAATTGTAAAAGCAAGAAAAGAAAAAGAAGAGTACAATTCAATTATCTCTTGACAAATTTATAAAGAAAACACCAGATAGTAATCAATAAAAAAATAAATGCATGTACTGTACTGTATTTTGAAAACCGTTTTTGATGTTTTTTTTTACATTGCTCTACTTTCGTCCATTTCAACTTTCATACATATTTCAGAAACCAGTTAGGTATGAAAGTAGAGGTTCATCTATAATTGTGCATTTAAGTTTTAGTATGGTTATCTTTTTAATTGCTTATGATTGTTTGGAGTGTCTAAAAAAACAATTGAATTTAGATATTATTTTGATATTTCTACTATGAAACTTTCTGAAAAGAAATGGACATATTTTATAAAGTTTAGTTTCTGCATATAGAAAGTTAAATCTTAATGTTTTTGATGTGCCACTGAAAAACTTCATACATAGTTTAATTGCCTTAAGCCCTTTATTGAAGACTGTAAAATAAATTCTTATTATATCACTAATAGTTTTTAAATCAACTTAGTATAATTCAAAATTTATAAATTCATCTTAAGTTTTGCCAGCACCAATTGATTTAATTTATAATAATGTTCCACTCATTACTGAAATAAATTGTAAATATTATTACTTTATTTAACAATATATTTATTTAGATTTTGCACCATAAATTTCTATTCTGCTTAGCATTTTATTAGTCTTTTTTAGTTCAATTCTTGGGAGTTTAGTCTTTTTTTATTAAATGTTTACTTTCTTATCTTTTAAACTATTTTAATATATATTGTTCCTTACTCAACTCTTCAAATAAAATATATTTTCTCATATCATCTATTTCACTTTTAGTTCCTAATATTTTTATAAATCTCTAAATACGGAAAATCTTCCTAATGATGATAAAGTTCTAATCTTTAATTGTACATTTTTTAAAATATCTGTGGTAACAATTTGAAATTTAGTTTTTTGTTATAATAGCCATTATAAAATGCAGGTGTATATAAAGTAAAATCTCACACTTAGAAAAAATGTTGGCACTAAATACTTTAAATTTAAAGTAACACCTCTTTCATTGTTTTATTCATAAAGTTTATTGAGCCTTTTACAACATTAAGAGTGAAAGAAAATTAGTCAATCTTCTTTTTTATCACACATGCTGTTTAATTACTCAAATAAAGATATCTGGAGAAGAATCACTATTTTTCAATTGCTCCAAGGTTTAACCTCTCATTTTTTCAATAATTTTGCTCAGTATTTGTCACTATCAAATTATTATAATTTATTCTATAAGTGTTAAATTTTCTGCGTATATAATTATAACAATGTCTTCATTAAATAAATACTTTTAATGATTATTATAAATTATTTATTAAGCTAGAAATTATCATAAATGATTTTAGCCATGTACACTTAAACTTTAATTAAAAGTCAATGTGTTATTATAGAATATAAGCACATGGAATCAGTAATTATCAGAATTCTTCTTTTTACCATATGTAATATTTTAAATATATTTATTACTCTTATTTCATCATTTATACTTTAATTATATGAATAAGGATATCTGAAAAGAGTACATGGCCCCAAAATACAACTGTAGCTGAAAGCATTCTTCACTATATTTAAAATATTTCACATGTTGAAAAGAGATAGTGAGTAGATTAAAGATTCTGCATTATTGTGTTATATAATAAGTAATATACTAATCTTTAATTGAAAGTTTAAAGTGTATATCTAGGTTAAAAATTATGTAATAATTAAACTTGCCTAAAATGAACAGTAATCATCATTAAAATTTTATCTAAAGGGGATGTTGCTATAAATGTGACTGCAGCAAATTTGATACTTAAAGATTAAATTGTAATAATTTCAAGTTTTTTTTTCTTATAATACTAATATTAGCAACTTTAATTCAAAATCACTGACATAAATTACAATTTGAAAATATACTTATATGTTTTGTATTCAAAGAAATTATTGTTAGCCAACAATATGATATCTCTTTTACATATATTATAAATATGCTTTATATTATTTTCAGATCAATCTCAGACCTGTCATTTCCAGTACTTGAACTTCTAAGTGATTATTTTTAATGAGATGGTTGGATGACAGCTTTTCCTTCAGTCATTCTGCAAGTAGTAAGCATTCGCTTGTGAAATGAATTATCTCTACATGGACATCAGATTTTCTCTTGATGAACTCAGTATTAAAGATACAACTTCAGCAGTATTATGAGGCTTCAGGATTACAGAGGTGAGAATCCTAGGCTTTCAAAATGAAAAAAATGATTGCATTGTTGCAGCAACCATGGAACACTCAATTGGTAGATATACTTTCTACAAAGCAATCTCTTTTCTTAGGAAGTAGAATAAAATTATTTCAACTTAACGTTGAGGATATATCAAAGTCAAAATTGCAGATCCTTTACAAAATAATTTATCAGTTACAAAGTTGACATAATTATATTGCATGAAATTTATCATGCTTTTAATAATGTACATCTTAAAATTCCTAGATTTATCTTGATTATTGATAAAATGCACTCTAAATATGATATGACTACTTCTATTTCAAATCATCTTGTAAAGCAGACTTCTTGAATAAAGTGACTTTGAAATTACCATTTGGATAGATAATTTTTACATAAGCAACATTTATAAACCTCATAATACAAATTAGCTTTACCTTCCTCTTCCAAATCTTCCTATATATTCTGTACTTATAGATTTCATCTCAAAGTAGCCTTTGGGCTATGTAAATGATCAAACAGGTCAATAACTTAAAATAATGGATTTAAGCAAGATGCACTTTTATGAAATAATGGAAGTTGAAAAACTTTCCATGAAGAACAAAAATAATTTTTGATTTATGTTTGTTTTAACAAAAATTAATTTATCTTAATCTTTAATCTTCACGGATGTTGGATTATTTTTTCTATACTTAACATAAACTCAATCTCATCACTCTTTCGAATACTCATTCCTATAGTTGAAAGTTGTCCTGCTCCAAGATAGAATTTAAGGAAAATTACAGAGCCAATCAATATATTAGCTATCTGGAACAGAATATTAATAGAATCGCTCCAATTCCTCTTGCTATGGTAATTTTAACAGTCATAACAGCACCTGCCAATGAGTTCATCCTCTATGAATATTTAAAGTAATTCAAAGTGAAATAAAATCAAAAATGATTATTATAGTTAACTTTTTGTCTACCAAAGATCAGTAAATTGTTGCTAAAGTAGTAAAATCATTGGATGATGGCAAAAAAGAAAAGTGGAAAGAGCTCATGAAGAAACAATACTTGAAAAAATCTAATTATAAGGCTCAGTCATTTTTGTGTAAGGTTGATGGATGTAAAAGTACCTTTAAAAGAACTCCTATGATCACTAATAATCAGCTTGATAATATTAATATGATGTATGTTTTTTATTACCTTTACAATGTTTTTTTACATTCTAATATAACAGTTTCAATTGCCCAGCAACCATCTTCAGGACTATAAGAGATATAAGTAAAAGTTCTGAAGAAGATTGCTGGGGCAATCAAAACTATCATATTAGGTTGTTAAAAAAGTATTGTAAAAGTAATAAAGAACATAGATGACATTAATATTATATTGATTTGGCAATGCAATAGGAAAGATAAGCTTGATAATCTTATATATCAGACCTACATTCATAATTATTAGAATGAGAAAAAGTAGCATAAGCAGAATTGCAAGTTTCTTTTTCAATATAAATTTAATAAAATAAGAGATGTTAGTGAACTTGTCCTGGATTGCTTTAAACCAGGAAAGATCACAGGAATAGAAAGCATACTTCCAGAATTTAGGACCAATAATCAAAGTGTGGCTGACAAATTATTTAATAATGTTATTCATTTAGAAACTATTCCAAGAAATTTTGCAGAAAACCAAAATTGTAACAATCTTAAAATCAAATAAACCTAGCAATGATCCAAAAAAAAATTATCACCCAATATCATTATTATGTATTCCCTACAAGATTTGTGAAAGAGTTATAGTATCAAGACTTTTGCCAATAGTTGGGTCATATCTGACATTGCCTTCAGAAGTGGACTAGTCTAGATTCTTTCCTTATCTGATCAGATTGAGCACTCATTGCTGCTAACCAATGTGTAAACATGTGTATAACCAATGTATAAACATGGCCAAAGGATAAAACATAAGTATAGTCAAGGTATAAACTGTCGATAAACCTACCACTGGCTAGTATGGGTCAATAGACAATGATATTCTCTAAATCCAATTGCTGCCAGTAAAGTAGGGGATATGGCAATAAATAGTCAGCCATTTTGGAGGCAAGCAATACAGAGAAAGATAATATTGGTCTAATCTGAATGACTGAATGTGCTCTCAATTGAAACCACTTTCAACTGCAGTGTTTTTATTATAGTCATTACCAATATGTCTATGCAGTGAGGCAAGTCCACGATAGGACTGCAAGCTGCTATGATTTGCTGACTCAAGGTAAGCTGTCCAGTACAGCTAGAAGAGTCTTAACTAGACACACAAGGCAGGATAATATATACAGGTGGAAGTTAGTCTGGCACAACAGCACAGCATTAACTACATTTATCTATGCACAACTGTATTTATTGAGTGTTAATATTTTTATTGATATCACTGTTAGTTTGAGCCTGAAACCTGCAATTCAGACAAAACACAACAGATTTGGTACAGTCAGACAAAAGGAAAATTTTTCCCCATGGGTGGAAAAATAGTACAAAATACGCTAAGTATGACAGATTTGGCACAGTCAGACAATCCTATGACTGGAAAAATAATAAATACACAAGTACACAGTTAAAGACATCCATCATATTAAAATTACTATTCTGCCTGAATAAAAATCAGATTTAGCAATTTGGAAAAAGTACACAAGTGCAAAGAATATAGAATTGTCTTATTTACAACATGGTGATAAAATTCTGTCATTTAGATCTGCCCAAATGAAAAACAAATTCGGCAGATTCATAAGAAAAATTGACCACAAACATAATAGGCATATCAATTAAAATCATAAACCAATATTGAGTACATAATTCATAATAAAGCGAAGGAAGCTTGCCCTAGTGAATTATTAGCTTTGTTGGGACAGTTACAAACAATAGCTGTCAAAATTTAAAATTACAAATGGTAACTCGCAAAAATAAAAGTTAAAAATCAGTACTTTGTTTTTCTTATGGAGAAATGAGAGAAAATTGCAAAATGGCTAATTCTATTGGCTCCGTGGAAGCGTTTGATCCAGCCTACCATGAAGGCAGTTCAAGCTATAAAAAGCAATTAATATTTTACCTACAGGCTAACTAGATCAAGAAGCCTGAGGTAAAGCTACACACAATAATGATAATAATTGGACCTTAGACTTACGAGATCCGGAGATCACAATCTATGGCCAGAAAAGTTGTCTGACCTAGATTTTGCCAAAACATTGGTGATACTCACAGATTATTTTCCCCCTAAACTTATGACAATAATGCAGAGATATTATTTCAATCTCTGCATCCAAGAGCAGGGAAATAAGCTAGAGAGTTCGCAACAAGAATCAGAACATTGGCATTAAAGTGCGAATTCAAAGATTTCCTGAAATGAAGCACTTTGTGGTTGTTTTATTTGCGGCCTAAACAATCTCAACTTATGACTTAAATTGCCAATGATGTCAGATTTAGATTTTGATTCAGCTTTGACCCAAGCAATACTAGCAGAATCAATAGCTAGTCAAGCAAAGCCATTAAAAAAATTTTAATTATGAAGTGCAAAAAGTCAAGCTAAATACGGTCAGACACTAGGTCATCTCATATAACTCAGCATCTATTAGTATAAAGCATTGCTATAGATGCGATGAACAAATGCACACATACAAAATGTCTCCACCTCTATACAACATGTATGTATTGCAAGTGAGTCAGGCATATAAAGGCAGCATGTCTGAAATTGAAAAGAGACATCCGATATGAGAATGGGAAACCCATTCAAAAAAACAACAAAGACAATTATAAGAAAAACAAACAAGTTGCCTATGTAAATCATATTAAAGATGATCAGTCTGGATTTAAACATAGTATTCCAATTAATGATATGACATTTACAATGGAACTGGACACAGGGTCTGCAGTGTTCATTGTTTTAAGAAAGACTTGGGCTACCATTAATGAAAATAAAGAATATAAACTGCACCCTAACAGCAAGTCTATCAGGTCAATAAAATAAAACTGTTGTATCAAGCAATTAAAATTATGATGTCTAATAAGACTATATACCTACCACTGGTAGTGGCATCAGGTAATCATAGTAATTTATTAGGTCATGACTAGTTCAGTCACTTAAAATCAAAACATGCCAGCAAAGGACAGAATACTTCAGTGGCTTAAACCTGAAGGACTGGTATAGATTCCATATAGGCCATGCTGGTCTATGGAAAGGCAAACTGCTAACTAATAGACATCTGCAAACAAACTTGTCAGCCCTGAAACCTGGTAATAAATATGTAGAAAAAGAAAATAGCAAGATAAAAGTACAAATAGGTACTCAGGTGCTATGTAGAATGTACTATGGATCCACAAAATGGATACCAGCAATAGTTACACAACTGAGAAGTGTACACTATAGTAGTTTAAACAGCAGATTGGTATCAACATCATTACCACCTAACTCAAATAAGACTGAATCACACAGAAACAAGTATATCAAGTGAAAATGATGACCACCAAATCGAAGACAGCAACAACCCAAGCAAACAACCAGGGACAAATCCATCAAACAAAGATAATGAACAAGACAAGTACAGCAATAAACCTGAGAGACCAATAAAGTGGTCAACACGTCCAGATCATATGATGACTACATTCTTCAGTGCAACATTTAGCTATGGGGAGGGATGTCATATCTGACGTTGCCTTCAGTGGGCTAGTCTAGATTCCTTCCTTATCTGATCGGATTGAACATTCATTGTCTCTAACCAATGTGTAAATAGGTGTGTAACCAATGTATAAACATGGCCAAAGGGTAAACCATGAGTATGGTCAACGTGTAAACATTTGTATAAAACCATCATTGGTTAGTACAGGCCAATAGGCAATGATGCTCTCTGAATCTGATTGCTGCCAGTAAGGTAGGGGATCTGTCAATAAATAGTCTTTTTGGAGGCAAGTAACACAAAGAGGATAACATCGATGTAACCTGAATGACAATGTGCTCTCGATTAAAACCACTTTTAATTGCGAAGGTGTTTTTACTACAGTCATTACCGATATTCCTACGCAGTGAGGCAAGTCCATGATAGGACTGGAATTTGCTATGTTTATGGCCAACTTGAGGCAAGTTGTCCAGTACATTGGTAAGAGGCTTGACTAGAACTCACAAGGCAAGCTAATATATACAGCTGGAAGTGAATCCGGCATGGCCAGCACAGTATTAACTATGTTTATTTATATACAACTGTATTTATTGAATGTTCATATTTTTATTGATATCACTGTTGGTTTGAGACTGAAACTTGCAATTCAGACCAAACTCAAGAAGTTGAAAGCTATCTATAGAGCAAGCTGAGTTTAGCCCAGGAAGAAGCTACTGAAAATAAGTTTTCTATTTCTCATGATTTCATATGGAAAAATGATGCTTAAATGCAGGAAAACTTATTTTTTCTTGACAAAACGCTCAACAATACACATACTGAAGTTTCACTAAATGATAATCATAATAGATAGAATATTTTACAAAACAATCTACCTCAGGATTCATTTCTCTTACTGCTTTATTTAATATGATATTCTAGAAATAGAATACAGGAAATTCATTTATTCTAATGATATTGCTTTGCTTTCACAAGAGAGGCACTTTTTTCAAATAGAAAAATCTAAATTCAATGAAAGTAAGGTACTCGATTTTTTGGTGAATCAACAGGGAAACAAAATATAAATATTACCTTTTGTGATAATAGTCTGAAACCCAATCTTATTTTATGCTATTTAAGAGTTCCTTTTATTCATAATCTAATTTATTTTTCATATTTGTCTACAGTTAGATCAAAATTAATTTCTAGGAATAACCTCCTTGGAAAGTTGACTGGCACTATGTGTGATGAACTGAAATGCTTTACAAACATCTTTCTTAATACTAGCTTTTGCTGGTAGTAAATACTGTGACCCTGATGAAGGAAATGTTCTTATATTAAACTTTTGGATATTCAGTTAAATATTATCATGAGAAATATATAATCACACTCTCAAGTCTATTTATTTGCAATGGTTTTCTGTTCTTACATATTTTTCTGTCAGATATTGGAAAAGAAGTTGCTTTGCAGAAATGTATAAAAATTGTAAAGAGATTGGACTTAAAATCATTAGATATAATTTCATTATCTAATTGAAGTCAAGATGCCTTTTTTTGATTTTCAATCAAGAATCTACTATTGAAGGAATATGACTTAAAAATTTAATTTTTATAATATACAATTTCTTTTTCAGATTCAACAATAAAAACAACTGGATATGATCTTCCTAGATGTATATGACTCTTATAAGTAGATGCAAGACATCCCATGGTCATTGTGCTTATCTGTTTCTTAAATACAATTTAATGGCCATGGATCTATATAAATATGGAAAAACACAAATCTTGAATCATATAATTAATGACCATCGAATCTATGACTAAAATGGTAGAATTGAAGGTTGTAATAAATCCACTATTGAACCTGTTTCCTGGTTGGAATTTCTAATGAGTTTCTTTATGGTAAATTGTTAATAGTTTCCCTGTCTAAAAGCAAAAAAAAATCCACCCCACTCCTTTTTCTAATTTTTTTCCTAACAATAAATTTATATTAACAATTCATATTGTGTGTATTCTGCACAATCACATTGAATTTTTAAATTTTTAGATGTAACTTTTAAGAAATATTTTGGTAAGGTTATTCTTTGTTGTTTTTTTTTTTAAAAGAATTCTTTTGCTAGTTTAAAATACATCAATACTATTATCCAAAATCAACATAAGAAAATAATGAAGCAACAAAAACATTGTGGTAAAAAGAAATCAAATGGTTTATTACTTGAGAGATCATATGATATTTGAATACTGGAAGTGAAAGTTTGTTTTTTTAGCCCTTGGGTCCACCATTCTAGCATTGCATGGCAATCAATTTAATAATGATTGTTATTGGCATGACTGTGTTTGGGATATCACTGTTACATTAAGTCTATACAAATATACTTCTAGAAAAGAAGACAATAACTTGAACTTGTAACTGATTATGAACTGAATTTATTTTCTAATAATAGTGATAAATTCCAGAAGTATTGATAATTCCGAAACAGTTATATTTTTTTTGCAAGTTTGATTAGCATACAAAGGAGTTGGAAGTATTGTGAAAATATAAAATTTGAGCTTCATCAAAATTATATTTGACAAATATCTTAAAATGAAAGGTAATTTTATTTTATTTTTTAATGACAATTGAAAACATGACTTACTCATTCAATTTTCTAGTCTTTGATGTTCTTTTAACTTAACAATATCAACAATTGGCTATTTGTTTAAAAATAATTGATATCTGCATATTTACTATAAGAAAATATTTGTAATATAGTTCTTTGAAGATTTGCATGCATATAATTGTTACATTTGATTTATAATGTTAAACGCAGATATACGGAATTAAAATATGATAACTGATTATCCATTAGATTGTGTCTAATTGATTTGTATTTCATAAATTCTTTAAATTTTAGAAATTTTTGAATTTGTTTTGATGTGAAAATTAATATTGCAGTTTAGGGAGTATTTGTTTGAAAGACCTTTTATAATATATGCAATATGTCTATAAAGAACATCATGAATAGATTTATTTGATCAAATTAATAGAAAACATATTTCATGGTACATCTTGCAGAATGATCTATTTCATGTTTATAAAATGAGATATAATCCTTATGTTTATTCTTCAAATATCATTTTTTGAAGGTTAAAGGCATATTGGGATTATTTTCATCTTAATATGAGTTACTGTTTGGAAGGTTGTTTGATGTATATCCTAAATATACATATAAACTTATTCTTGGAACAACTAAATTTCAATACAATATTATGATAATTCACTAGTCAGATTCTTAAAGAATTATTTAAACAAACTTCAAGTAACTCTCTCTTTTTTGTATTAGTGCTATGGGCAGTCAAAATATGACCATTTTACTTTGATTTCCATGTTGTTTTATATAGTAAAAAATCAAGAATTGATATTTTAAAAGGAAATGTTGTTATATGCAAAATTGTTTAAATGATTCTTAGTGAATTATCATAGTAACATTTTTAGACTTGTTTCACGAATTTTATATTATCAGTATTACTTATTTACCAGTTATTTTATTCACAGATTTGTTAAAGTTATTAGAATTTCATCTAGATTGTTATTTAAAACTATAAGGTAGCTTGAACAAAATAGAATGAAAAATTGCCATTAAAGAAGTTCAGCATTTTCAAGTATTAATGCTTAATTTATTACCATATGACAATATAAATAAAAGCTTCTTGTTGTCTATCACTAAATTACTATTGTTATAAAGAAATGGACATTAATTACAAGTTGTTTAAATGATTCCTTGGATATCATAACAATATATTCTGGCTTAGTTGTTGTATGAATAAGTTTATATTATCAGCTTTACTTATTTATTTATAGGCTTGTTAAAATTATTAGAATTATGTAATATTCAAATATACTTACTCAGCACAGAGATCATATGTAATTAAAGAGAAAGGATTTCCACCTTTAATATATGCACTGTACTGATTTTACAATAGCTCAACGATGTCATGTTGGGTACTGAGGATACTCTCAAACTCAAACACAAGATAGAGACTTTTGAAAAGATAAGAGTGGCCATCTTATCTTTAAACTTGCAATCTAATTATATAGGCCAATCTGAAGTTTCCATTAATATGTGAAAAAAAAAATGGACATAAAAGTGAATAGTGCAATATCATCACGCTCTCGTACTATCTCACTTCAGATTGCCCTATATAATTAGAATGTAAGTTTAAAGATAAGATGGCCAATCTTATTTTTTCAAAAGTATCTTATGTTTGAGGTTGAGAGTTTCCTCAGTACTCAACATGACATTTTTGTGCTATTATAAGTACAGCACATATATGGGAAATCCTTTCTGTTTAATTATTAGAATTGTAAACACAACTAGAATGTTTACAAATTAATAGTAGATTTTAGTGCATTCCATCAATAAATGCTTTAAAATTGTTAACAACTATTTATTTTAAATAATAAACTTTTTTTTTTTATACTAATTATGGAGTTTGGCAAGACATGGCTTTGTTAGATAGCATTTGATTGTTTTGAACTATTTAATAATGAATTCAAATTCTGGCCTTTCTTCCAGGCCACTTTTATACCACTCAATAAAAATTATTCTTATAAATTAATTTACAAATTGGTGATTTGTATGAGAAAAATAAACTCTTTATTCTCAGAAACAATTAAATCTGAGGCCATCAATCACATGAAGATATCCTTTGATGTTAAAGAAAGTTGATTTTTGAAGTGAATGATATGAAGGCTATTTTGTTTTGTATATGTATATGATAAGTTTTTTTTTTTTTAAATTCACTTGAAAAGATCGATGTGTTAATTGATAAAATCATGTGTGGAAGAATTTCAATACAATTTTGTTTTTGGATAGTATTGTAATGTTATATGATTTTTATATACTGTACCTGTTATTTAAAATATTAATTCTAGTGTTAAAGAAAATGGAAGAAAGATATATTTATTGTCCTAAAAATAGAATATGTTACTTATACTAGTTTGTTTTCGAAGAACAGGAAAGCTTTGAATAAATAATTAAAAAACATTAAAGTTTATCATGGAAAATAAAGCTACTGAAGAGTTAAGATTGAAGAGAAATAAGTCACAGTTATGTATTAAGTAAAGAATTTAAGTTTTAAATGTTTATTTATATAAATTTTAGAAAAAAAGCATGATTACGTTTAGAAAATTGAATTGTGATAAAATAATTGCAGAAGAAATTATATATTGTTAAAATAATTTAATTTATATGTTAAGGACAAATTCGTTGAAATATTTTTATATTATAAAATGTACACATGCATGCATATATGTATATATGTCTTACATAGGTTTATTTACTATTTATATGTTGTTAAAAATAATTAAACCCATTGATTATTAATGAAGATTAATAATTACAATATATAATATAAAGTATGTGTATTTATACATTTACCATATCTAAGTCGATTTGCCATTAGTTTAGCCTTTAGGATAGATTAGAATTAACAAACTGACTATTAGTTGTGTGCTAATACAGAGTACTATAATGGCACTGCTGTGCTTCACCTTTAAATCATTCTTGTGACTATTTTTAACACTATTTTATATGTTCATTTACAGTAAAAATTGGAAATAAAGTAAATATTGATTTATTAGTCTCCAAAAAATCTGAGTATGTCAGTAGTCTACGTAGAACAATTATAAATGAACCAACAAAAGCCTAGGTAACTGATTGATAGCTTTTGTGATCTTGGGCTTATAAACAAACTTGTTATTTTTTTTTCTAGTGATTTTACAAATGAGTGAAAAAATGTACATTTTCATAATTTAGTTAATTATTTGTGATTATTTTTATGCAATATTTGTGTAATAATTATTAAAAAAGAAATCAGATTTACAATTAGATTTTTTAAAAATGTACTTCATTTTTAAAAATACAAATTAAGAAATTTGAAGTAATGATACAAAGGAAACTGATCATTGTGCTGTCAGATACCTTAGAACAATTTTAGAACAGAATTTCATAGCTTTATGATAACTTTACAATTATTCTTTCGTGTTTAAAAAATGAAATTCAATCAACAAAAATTTAGTTAATTTATTTTTGATAATGTTGCAATAAATGGCCAATGAGAAAAAAGTACTTGTTCTCGTTATGTATTTCACTTTATTATTTTTTTTATATTTGAAAAATTCAAATATTATTTTTAAGAATATTTTACATTTGTAAACTTTTTAATAAATCAAATTTATTATTTTATAATATTGAATAAAGAGTTTAATACCTAAATAAAAGGTAGAACTGTTAATTCAAATAGCCATTAGGAAATAATGGGAACATGATGCAGAAGGGATTAGTAATTGAATATGCATTCTAAGTTTATCATATGTGGGCATATATGTGTCCTACCCATATTCACTTACCATTTATATTTAAACAAGATTACTTCATTTACTGTTTTATTTTCAACCTATGTTAATAATTGATATCTATGTGATATTTGTAAATAAGTCAGAATGAGAAATAATAATATATTTGTGTTTATTTATGTTTAACCTCTCTTTTATTATTATTAATTAATAAAATTATTAATCATTATTTTGAATTATTATAGTGAATTTATTTAAATCTTTTTAGATTAAGCATTTTTTCACTTTTATACTTGTCCACATAATCGGTAGTTTTTTGTTATCCAGATACTTAGCATTGGTCAGTAATAGAATTTGCTTTGTGTGTTTGGAATGTTTGGAGTTATATATTTGGTTTTAAAGTCTACAGAAATTGAGAACCTTAAAGCTCTGTTAATTTAAACAACTGAGCTGCTCTTTAGTTATTGTTATTCAATCAACAAATGCAGTAGCAATAAAGAAATGTGTAAAAAGGAAGATATCAAGAAAATAATCTATTTAACTTTTTAAAACTTTTTATAAGTTTATAAGCTCAAATATTATATATAGATAAACATTAAACGGTTTGTATGAATGTGTGTGTGAAAGTCTACATTTTATGAATAGTTACTTATTACATAAAATTGAATAATATTTTTAATTTTTCAATAAGCAAATTAAAATCACTAAATCATTTTAGTTATAAAGTGTCCTTTTAAATAAAGATGAAAGAATTTATTGAAACAACTTATGCCGCAGTATAAGATCCATCTATTGTTTCCAATGGTGTTTGAACTTCTTAAATATTCTCAAGCAATAAAACTATTTGATTATTTATTTTATTGTCAAAATTATGTATTTTATTTTTGCAAAACATGATTTACTAATTAAAGTTAATAACTAATTTGGTTAATCCAGAATGTAATATTATTATAACAAAAGTATTTTCTCTTTTAAAGTATAGGCTTAATTGTTTAACCGTTATTGTTTTCATATCATTTTCCCTGCTTTGTTTTTTTTTTTTAAATTTCAAATTAATGATCTTTATTTTCAATTGGATTTGGCACACAAGCAGTATAGGTATTAGGTTAAACATACATAAATTACATCATTCGATTCAACTTCAGTATTTCTATTTAACTGCAGATTGCATATTCTATTAACTCTTATGTATATACTTTATTTAATTATCTTTATGATGATTTTTTTAAACATGGAAATACACATTTATTATTTAACAATTTGAAATTCAATAATGAATTCACCATATATGATAGATTATATCCTTACTATCATATAAACCCCACCCTCTCTTAATTAAATGGGGAAGGGGAGGACTGATTATAGAATTTGAACCTTAGTTTATTCTAGGTGCACATTTTTTTTGCATCCATTTCTTTGTTCATTTTCTTATCACTAGCTGTTATACAGTATGATGTTAATTGAAACAAGTTTATTATTTTACATTTTCTTTCATTCAGTAGAGCTGAATCCATCCATTTATGTATAGGTCACTTTTTTTTTTTTTATCTTTTTCACTTTAAAATTATTTTTTTACTTTTTTAATATGAACTTTATTTAAATTTTGTCACATTTATGGAGAGGAGTTCTATTCTATTAAAAACTAAGAGAAATGCCTTTCTTTAATTGAGAGGGCAAAAAAAAAATTATTCAAAGATTGAAGATATTCATGTATGTTTCAGTTTTCAGAATCATGTTTAAATCTTAAACTTAACTATGCTTATCTGCATTTCCACAGAAATCTGAAAATGCTTCTACAATATGAGCTAAGTACAACAGAATAATTATATCAACATACAGATGCAAACGAAGATCAATTATAACTAGTAAACAAGCTCTTAAATAATTCAGGGATTCTTTTTCTGACAAAATAAATATTCAAACTCTCTCTATGCTAATTTTCTGTTCTCAGCAGATTAATATTGGCCAAGATATGCCATATAAAACAAAAGTGTACAACTTTTTATAAGTACCATTAAAATTTCTCAAATATTTCATTATTATCTAGGCACATAATTTAATTTGTTAACATACCATATTCAAACATTTTTAGAAATATCTACCAACATACCACAATCTTAATCATTCTAACATGTCCAAAAAATATCCACACATACTAGATTTCTCCAATCTATATTTACTATTTATCTATAAATGGCTTTAAAATATGGGCATTACATGTCTCTTTATGTCTTTTTTTTATCTCAGGAATTCATTCTCACAATGTCTTTTTATAATTTCAGGGATTTAAAATACAGGCATTTTCTGGTGCATTGAGACTTATTTTTCCTCCAAATGCTGGTATTTCATAGTAGCGGCATCACATTCTTCTGATGCTTTCATGTGCTCCATTCTTTTTAAAAAATATTTATTTGCAGCTAAAACTTTAGCATTGAGTATTTTTTTTTCTAATTCTCTTTCCATTTATTTCTTGGCTCTTATCAGGGTCTTCTTTGCACACTTATACATGTTTTTTCTTTATTTTATTTGTTGAAACAGCATAATTAATTGTTTCATCATTGTTTGATTTCATGGACAGTTTTTTTTTTTTTTTTGATGTTTCATGTTTTGTTTATTTTTCAAAAGAATGTAATCATTTCAAATCTGTTTTCATTTCATATTATTTCACATTTTTGAAAGTCACCTTTTAAATAAATCCAGGATCATTAAAGAATTGTAAGATTCATATTAGGGTTGATTTTTATATCAGCCCAAGTATATTTTTTTAATGGTTTATGGTATCCTTATTCAGGATGATTTAGAAATTTTTTTAAACTCCTTTGTTAGTCTTATCCTCTTTATATCTCTATGCCAGTACTTGGGTATGCTTTCTTGGGTTATCTGTCAGATGCAGATAATCGCATTGGCATTGGCTAGACCATCAATAAACAAATGTTTTTAAGATCACTTTTGCTTCTTCATTTCTTTCTATGATTCCAATATATTCTGAACTCATATCAATACAATAAACACTAACTTTAATTCTGAATTTGTTGAGGATTTTCTTTATACATAAAAATATTTTTTCCTTTGTCCATATCTTCTTTGCTTTGCAAGCTTGTATCTATTTTATTAAGGAATTCAGTCTTCTACTATATGATATTTCTGTTGGTCTTTAAAATCATTTGCTTAATTTTAAATGGTAGATTGTGGAAAATTATTGTAATAATTTTATCTTCAGCCACCATACAAGCAATAAATATTCTCAATTTAATAACCTGGCATCTAAAAACCTAGTTGTAGCTTTTGCCATCCATCATGCAAAATTTTTCATAGTAATTTGATATTCAATTTCATCCTGTTATTCTCTGCTCGGAAGTTGCTTAAGATTGTTTCTTAGTATTTCTTTTTTCCTTCAGTCTCTCTCTTTTCCCTCCCTCCCTCTCCCTTCTTCCTTTTTCCTTTTCTTCCCTCACTCCCTCTGCCTATCTGCCTTCCCACACGTTTAACTGGAAATATTTTTCCTGACTGTCAAGGTGCTCCATGGATACTTCACCTACATCACTCCTGATCACTGTGTTTTCAAAAACTGATTGATGCCACTATACATCTGATGATTTCTTACTTGCAGGATTCCTGTGGCCCTTTTTTAATACTATTGCAATATTTTGTTCCATTATTGATGTCCTTTTTTGCATATTCAGCTTATATATTCTTAATTGTGTTAGCCACCTCTTCTTAAATCTCTATCTCATTCTTTTTTTCCAATATTGCTGCTTTTCATCTTCTGGTGCCAAATTCTGAGTTTGTTTTCTCTTTCTCTCACTTCCTTGAATTTAAGCCTCTTGCTTTTTTCTATAATGAGTTCTGTGCATTTCTTCCTGAGATTCCATTTTGCTATCATTTATGCTTTTGACTATTTTCTTCAAATAAGCAGACATTTTTTTCTACTTTTTGCTGCACCTGTTTATGCCCTTGTTGCTACTATTTATCCTTAATTCTTTTCATAACCTCTTGCATAATTTTTTCACTTTTCCTCATATTTTTATTCAAACTCATTAGGATCATCTTTATTTTTTTTTTGTATTATACTTTGGTCTCATTTCTTTTCTGTAGTGCTTTTTGTATGGCTCTTTTAGAACTTTTCAACAATTTTCATTAGTTTTTAACAGTATTTTATTATAGTTTTTTATTTTTATTTTCTTACTGCATTTCTTGCAAAACCTTTTTATTTTCCTGCTGTATTGCTTGCATAGCTTTTAATTTTTGAGCCATGGCATTTATAATGATTATTTGCTATTCTCACTGCAAAATTAATTAGTTTAGTTTTATTTATAATTTGTGTTATACTATACCATATTTTATATATATATACTCTTTCTTCACTAACTTCCTTCCTCTCAAGTTTTTCTGATAGAATTTTATATTATTAGCTTAACTAATAAGATTTATCAGATTTGCAATGTATTCCTCCAAATCTACTCATTAAATTGTGAGTTATCATCCATTGTATGGTTTCCCAAAACAATTTTCTTACTATAAATGCATTTCACAAAACAATTTTCATTCATCAGGTGAGTTAGAGATTTAAGATACCAAAAGATCCACCCTGAAATAATAATCTATTTTTCTATTTATCTGTCTTGACTATAATTGTTTAATGTATAAGCTTGAATGATGTTCAACAATTAGCTAGCCATATATTATAACGGTCCGTTATGAAGGAAGTCTTACTGTATCTGCACTACAGGGCGCCACTAGGTTATTTGAACCTAGAAAATTTATATAGTAGGCAGATACGTAAGTTAAAAAAAATTATTTTATATATTTAGACCGTTAGCCCCAGTCACTAGCTCAGCAGAGTAGTAGAGATTAATAATAATGATATATATTATCAAAATATATTAATATTTTTTTAAAAAAAGAATAAATAAGCCACTGCCAGAAATTAACACACAAACATTTATTTACGCACATATAAATAAAGAATTATTATTTTAGTCTAACCCTCATTTTTTTTTACAAAACATTATAACTTATTTTACTTTAGATTTGAATTTACAATTTAACTGTTTTTATTTATTTTAATTTACGTTTTAACTCTTATAAGTTTGCACAGATAAGTTTAATATTTTTATTTAAGTGTCGAATAATATGAATAGACTACATAGATTTCATTTGAAAAGAAAATATTCTATCCCTTATTTAACCTTAGGCCAAAAGTTCGCAGTTAAACCGACGTCAATTCATCTGATATATATGATGTATTCAATGTAGCATGAATTCGACAGCACAAAATACCATACTGTCAGGAATGTACATCTGAACAGCAGGGTTAGAGAAGACATTCATCCAGACAGGAATGCTATATCTGTCTGGCAAGAAGAACAACAAAAAAAACTCCATAGGAAGGGACTGTGTTTTCCATCTTATTATCCCCTTCCATAGTCAAAAAGGGGTATGCAGTGTATAATGCAATCCTGCCCGTAGCAGACCTCATACTACATTTACTAATTACACTGATATATATCCAATCCATTGACGCAATCCAACTATGAAACAAATAACCTAAGATTAACCCTCTCTTAATTAATTAATATAACTTTACAAATCTATATAGCCATTCACGCCCGACTTAAGTTTAACATTTATATAATTTCGCACAGATGAATTTTATAAAAGTGTGTTTTTTTTTAATGTTGGGTATAGATCGGCCACATAGATTACATGGTTAAAAACATTTCAAAATAAACATAAACGATCAAAATATAAAGTCATTGATGGAATTGCAGAGGGAAATTTACAAGAAACCCAATGGCATTCATCATAAGATGCCGCATTGACACCAATAACTTAAAAGACATCTGAATAAATACATTTTAGATACCATAAGGTATCATTATTTACCGAATGTCTATATATTTTAATCAAATATGAAAATGAAACATAATTAACCATTAACGAATCCATGCAAGCGTCTATACCCAACTTAAATTTAATGCATTTAAGTAATTTATACAATAAATAATAATAAAAATATAAAAAAAAAATGGAAATGATTTAACAAAAAAATAATACATTCAATCAAATAATTAATAACTGATTATGTTTGGTCAGATAGGAATTTCTATTGCAATTATTTTAAATACTAGGAAAATTTTATACTTAGAGTTATTGTTTTGAAAATGTTCATAAAGTTCTTACGGTTTTAAAAAGTTTATCTTTATCCGTTGCTTGCCATTTGAATGTGAATTCCCACGCCGTCCTAAAGAGATTGGTATTCTGTTGGCCGTTTTATTGATTCATCCAAAGGCCTTTTACTTTAGCTGGTCCTCGATTAGTATTCTGTTGGCTGTTTTTTACTTTAGCTGGTCCTCAGTGTAGAAAACGATTGGTCATTTCTCTTTCTTTTTTTTAGCAGAACTGAAGGGATTGAAGAGTGTGTCTTTTCAATCCCTTCTCCTTCAACTCCGCACTAACAAATATTACCACTGCTATCACACATCTCTCCTTAAATTAATTTTCATTCACTTTTTATGGTAGACTTTCAGATCCAGTGGACATTACGTCACGACGATGGTGATGGCTTTTCGCTGATGTCCGATTCCTGAGTGATTTCTTTTATTGGCCATTCTGTTCCCATTATTTTTCTCTCCTATCTGACCTTTGATTATATATTATGAAATGCCCAAGGGCTAGTTCACTTGGACTAATTAAAATAATCATTTCCATTTTTCAATAACATTAATTAATTTTTTCTTATCTTTAAATCTTTTAAGTCTTTTTCTTAATATTTAGTTTTAAAACTTTTTCTTTTTTTTAATAAAGTTTTCGTTTAATAATTTTTCATCTGTGCGTTTTTGTATATTAGAGTTTAGATGATTTTTAGTTTTCAATTTTTAATTCTTAAAAAAAGTTTTTATTTGCGAACTTTTATTTTTCATGTTTAATTTTTTAAAAAAAAAATGTAACGAAGTATGTGCCCATTACAATATATATATATAATTATATAACTGAATATTTATAAATACAGTAATTAAATAATAATATTGATTCTCCTGCTAATAAAAAAAATATGGATATCAATCCCATATATTTCAAGTGATCAAGTAAATTTTATAAGGAAAATTTGTAAATGAATATGTAATATTGCATTTTACACACCTCCTACATTAAACAAATTAATAAATAACTCCAAAGATAAAACCTCATTTATAAATAAAAATTGTGTCATTTACAAATGGATATGTAGGTGTGACAGTGGATATATAGGTGAATCTAGATACATGTTGGAAAAAAGAACTAAAGAACAATTGCTATTATTAAAATGAGTTCAGAAATCGAAACAAAATTGCATAGTGGATAATAATATTTCAGCATCTGTTTTTTACGACCATAATAAATCGTGTATTTATGGTTTTGACTTCAATTTTAACAGTGTAAAAATATTGCAAATTGAAAAAAATAACAATAAAAGAAAAATAAAGGAAGCTATGCTAATATACAAATATAAACATGACTTAATTAACAGACAAGCAGCAAATGTTAAGATCACAGAATTGTGGGAAAGTTAGCATTTCAAAGCTTTAGTTGACACAGATTACTGAGATAATCGAAAGCTCTCCTAAGTGGATAAAAATTTTAATTATTTAATTACTGTATTTGTAAATATTCAGTTATATAATTATGTATATTGTTTTAAAAATACAGACATTGAATAATATTACTACATATATATATATATATATATATAATAAAAACACAGAATTACTTCTCTATAAAACTGTTTTAATATTTCAACCAGCAGACTGGTTTTCATCAAAAAAACAGTCTGCTAGTTGAAATATTTTATAGAGAAGTAATTCTGTGTTTTTATTTTTCCTTTAGTTAATTCGTATATTTGTTATTTTCATATATATGTATATGATATTGAACACGTTTCAATATTCATATCTGATAATGAATATGCTTATATCAGGCACATGAATACATTTATTATGACATGAATTAAATTTAACATTTATCTATTTCTCTATATAAATAAATGTATTTACATATGTATGTGAATAATGAGCTATTTGGATTGGCCAATATTTCAAATTGTAGTGTATTTTTCTGCTAAGGCAAGACAATGATATATTTAATAAGACATGTTACTCAAAATTTCCTGAGAAAATAATGGATCATTATATATTTATTTATATTGTTATTTTTTAATTCATAATTTTTTTTTTACATTTTTTATTATAACTTTGAAATATATAAAAAATTCACTTATTTACATTCTTTTTTTTTCTTTTATAGAGAGAAGATATTCATTGGGTATTATTCTGATCGGCAGATCATTTCTTGCATTCATTGCAAATTTGAAACAATTTGGAATAATTATGAAAAATAAACATTCATCATTTTAAATTTTTAATTTAAAACTGAAAATACTAGATAGAAATTTTTGATATTTATTGCTTAATTTACATACAATTAAAAATGACTGTGACATATACTTTAAAAGTAGCCAATGCTCGCTTGGGAGGATTTGCAAAGCTATTACTTCGATGGCGAGGCAGTATCTATAAGCTTCTTTACAGGGAGATGTTCATTTTTATCAGTCTTTATTTTTTTTTAAGCATTCTTTACAGATGTGTTTTAAATAAAAGGCAACGCAGGTAATTACTTTTTTTAAAAAAATTTGGCATAAGCTAATGAAAATGTGATATATATTTATTTATTTATATAGGAATCTGTATATGATGTCTTTCCTTCCATAAGGTTACAATTATATACATTGCTAAATTATTTATTTACATTATAATACATCAGTAAATATTTAATTGTTAAATAAATTTATATATAGTATAAATTCTATAATATATATAAAATATTACACTTATTGAATCAAAATATCTAATATTGGTTTTTAAATATATAAAACTAAACTTGATTATCTTTTGATTAATAAGTTCTTCTAGTGTCTTGATTAATGTTTGAAATTAGATTATGAATCACATTGGAAAACAATGAAATAGTTTTTCTAGAAATAAAAGTATCTGAGACTCAAGTATGGAGCTTTTATCAAAAAAGTAAATGTATAATTAAAAAAGTATTTTCAACTTTCTATTAGACTTTGACTTGGAAATCTCTTAAGAATCTATCAGTGGTCTGCCAACATATTGAAACGCTGCTGACTTTTTTTCTTATTAAAAACATTATGACGAAAACTTTCAATATGTTTGTACCCACTTACCCAAGTTTTATGGATAACAGTTCAATAGAAAGTACAAAAAATAATCTTCCATGACTCTATATCCTATTATTTGATAATATTTAACAATATTACTTATTATAAATTTCATTCTTTAGGTTTTCAAAAATGTTTTTTGAGTTTATCATATGGCTTTCTCTGCTTAACGTGGCACCCAATTTGCATTTTGTCTATCATTTTAAGAAAGTTTTTAATAAGGACTAGCTTGATATACAAAGAAGATAGACAGTTACTTCATATTAGTTTTGGACTGCAATATTATGCTTGCCTATAATGACTGAGGTATATTTTAATTATTTCTTCTGAATGATAATGGTTTTATTTTCTCATAATTATGCTCACATAAAATGAAAAGTTTTTGGTGTAAATAACTTTATCAAAAGTTCAATACTTTTGATTTCTAATGATATTCTATTTATTTTTCTGATACTGAAACTTTTCTAAAAGCAATTTTACATTATCATGTGATCACTCCATGTTTGTAGCATAAGTGATAATTATAGGAAGAAATATATTTCCTTTATAAATAATCACTTACAATATGACTTTTGGGAAATTAATGAACAAATAATATTCATCTGCATTCTTGTGACTAAATTAACAGCTTTACTCAATTTAAATCCATCTTAGGTAAAGCATTCTTTGAATTCATTATGGTGGCTATAATACATTCCAGTCTTTAATTATGAGTATAAAAGCTAAGCCTATTTTCAAAGCATCCAAATTGTGAAAAGGTTTGTTCAAATCTTTGTGTGATTATAAATATGATTCATTGGAAAAATTATTAGTCTAGATTGTTGGATCAGAATTTTTGTAAAAATCTCCTTATAGACAAGAAAATTAAATATTATAAATGAAGGGTTGTGGGTATCTAGTCTTACCACAGATAGTAAACTACAATATTTCACTAACTTCATTATTTTGGATTTTTTTTGTAGTTATAATGCACATTTAAAATTATACATATTTTCATGTGTGATTTATTGGGTTTTTATCTAGCTATTGGAATAACAAATGGCATGTCATAAACCATTTAAGTCGTCTTATAAGCATTCTTGCACTTGCCATAGGATAAATGTGAAGAACTCATCTTTTATGATTATCATTTGCTTTACATTTAAAATATTATAACTACATTTCTGAAATTTAGAAAGTTAGCATTCCATATATTAGAAAGAATTGGTATGAATATAATGGTTTCATATCATGACAAATTTTTTAGATTAATACAAAATTGGTATACAGAAATAATACTTGTGACTGCTTTACACTTAGAAACTAGGATCAAATGTAAACATGGTTCAACTTGAATAATCTGTTGCTTTGATCAAATTTATAATCATAAAGGGATCACTAGCACTAATTTTATAGAAAAGTTATTGCTTAATGATGGCATATTAAATAAATATCTTTTTTTCTTTCAAAATAATGAAAATTAATATCCACATTTTAATTATAATCATTATGTCCTCTACAAATCATGTGTATTTTATGAACTTAATTTCTGTGCATCTATATATAATTCCACCTACATTTCGACTATATTCTATGGTTATTTTTTATCCAGTTACTTCTACAAATATTTATAAATTATATAAAGTTCCATAAAAATTATGAATATATAATAATAATAGTAATAGTAATAATAATAATAACAACAACAACAACTCCTCCGCCTCCTCCTCCTCCTCTATATTTCTATTTTTTATTTACAAAAGTGATTTTCGTAATTAATAAAAGTAATAATAATAGGAAAAGAAAAATGAATTTTATAAATTTGTTCCTTCAAAAAAAAAATTTTTTTTTACATTTAATTTATTTTTATACAGTTACTTAACAAATAAAATCATTTTAAATGATTCTGTAATATAAAATAAAAACTTCAAATATTTATATTTCTTTAACAGTCAAGCCACAGTATCAGTTAAATTTTTGTTTCAAGTCCTTCTCACATACATTCAAATATTGTGAATAATAGTTCAGTTTTTTTTGATAATCTTTGATATACACATATACATATTGTAACCTTAGAGATTAACTGTCTGTAACCAATCATCACATTTGTAATCATATCAACCAATGTGAACTTCATGTAGCTAGGTCTTATGCTGCTCTAAAACAAGATAATTAATGAAGAGTTCTAATAGTTTGTAAATTAATATTATAAAGCAGATTAAATACAATCAAGTTGCCATAAAAAAATTTATCAATCAAAAATAAATCTCTCTAAATCAAATCAGATTTCAGGGTTTTTATTAAAATCTTTAATAAACAAATATAATCATATTGTTCATCTTATGTTCTTATTCAAAACCATGAATGTGATCTTAATAAATTATTGTAAGATATGATCTTATCTTTGGATAATATCCTAATGCAACAAATAAATTTTATTTGAAATTAATCATGAAACTCTCATATAAAATAGCTATAAAGCAATCTGGGATGATATTCATGATAGTATGAGTAGGAAAGGGATTTTGTTGTTACCCATATGTCATACAAAAGATTCTCTTATAATCTTAATCAAAATAAAATAATATTATCCTATTACTTAAAACATCAACAAGGCAAATTTTAACAAAGTGACTTTTATAATCTTTTTCTACTCTTATATTTCAATATTAAAATATATGTGTGATTTTTTGATTTCTGACAATGTAGATGATGATACAGATACAAATTCACAAGTAATAATTGAATCAATATTTTATTAACACTAATAAATATGACAAGGATAGATCATGAATTAACAAAAAAAAAACAAAAAACAATATGATTTAACTATAAATACAGAAACTTTTCATATTTATTTATTATTCCAACTTTCATTTCTGTAAATGACTATGAAATATTTTAATAATATCAACAAATAAGCCTTACCAAGAATATAATAACGATGAATTTTGAAGATGTATAATTTCATAGCCACATGAAAATAATTGTAACTTTAAGCATGAAGCATTTTATCAATTTTTAAAACATATCAGCTATGCAGACTAGGCATATCAATACTATCAACATTCTTAAACTATTATTGCATCAAAAGAAAAATAAAGACATTTGGCATCAGTCAAGATAAATATAAAAGAATACAAAAGGCATTATAATGGAATAGACTCACAAATAAACATTTATCCAAAAATGCACATAAAGAATTAAGACCTTGTCTCTAATCCTAACAAATATACTAAGAATAAACCATTTCAAAAGATTAGCATAAATATAGCATTATTAGCTGCCTATCATCTGAAACAGACTATATCTTAAAAACATATTAAGATAAATGTATGAAAATAGCATTAATCCTACTATTTCATATAGTAATAACAAAAATGATATAAAAAACCAATAAAATATAATAATTAAACAAAATATAACTAGGCATATAAATTGGGCTTAGAAGTTTAATAAGAATAATATACATCTACTCCACTAATTCTTCCATTTATTTATGCACACTTTAAACAATTTCATACAGGACTATGTCATCTTTGATTATATTCCATGACAGTTATATTCTGAGAACTCTCTTAATAAGTATAATACAAATTATTCATTAATAATTAATATGCATTATCATAAATATAATACATATATAAATAAAACTTAAAAATCGAAATATTTATAACTGTTTTAGCATTTAGTAGCTCATAAGTCCTGAAATCATTGATTTTCAATACCATTTTTGTAGTACAATAGTTCAGATAATAATTCCTTGGACATGCTGAAGATTTCAACTAAAGTATTCGAACAAGATGAATATTAAAAATATTGGGGACAATTTATTAAAAATCCTGGGGCACATGAAACAAGTAAGCACTGACATAGTTTGAAAAGCCATTCAAAGTAAATAAATATTGAAGTATTTGCTAAAACAATATGATGATAAGAAAATATAATTTATTTTTTTGAGGCCATTCAAAATTTAAAGCATGGAAAATTAATAAGCATAATGTTTATTTCAAGCAGTATGATGATAATAATATTTCATTTGGAAAGTAATTCATAGATCCATATAATGGAAAATTTATAAAGAGCATAATATATTCTCTATTAGCTTAATGCACAGTTTTAACAGTAATGAATAACTTATCAGGAGCACAGCACAAATCTTTTTAAAACAATACACATTATAAAGCAGTAGGCAGATTGCAGAAAGCACAGAATATATGATATTTTATATTTCATTACCAATAAAATATTTAAAAGCATATTTTATGCAATATTTCCCTTTGAAATAATGTGAAGACTAAATCTGACAAAAATATTTATCAAGAATACAATATAAGTTTTTTGAAATAATACGAAAGAATTATATTTATTTCCAGCTATTTGAAATTCATAATAAAAAATATAATATTCATTTAATAACAATACATCGACTGTAAGCAGTGAGTTTATTTTATACTTTATTTTATCTTTCATAGACAGATAAAATATTCTAGTAACAATAAACTACCTTTAAACATAATTATATACTTTTTATTTCTATAATAAAGCAAAATATTTCCTTAATATTCAATATTTTATCACATATATTTTATTTCAAGGCAAAATGCATGAAAATGAAATTAGCTATTTATAACATTATGAATGAAACATAATTCATAATAAATGCAATTCATCCATTTTGCAATTTTTATGAGCATCAAAATAAACATTGAGGGTACTCATTTTTTAGCTAAACATGCCGCTCTATGGCGCGGTTTTCACGCCAAAACACATATAAATGCTGTTTCCGCGGCCGACACATTCGAACCCGCGTTTTCTATAATACAACTTTTTTGTTGTGCTACAGAATGCAGGCCACTATGTCACATCGCAGTACAGCATGTATGTTGCATAGCAGCAAATACATTTTCCGAAGTCGCACAATTTATAAAATAATTACGGCTTGATGAGAGAGTTTGTATTTGAATTGTATTGAAATGTTGTTTTCATTGGATTTTTATTTATTTTAAACTATTGAAATGTTTAGATTTTTTAAAGCAATAATTATAAGACTTTTTACAACGTACTGTATTGAACTTTTATTTGGGAAAATGTTAAATATCTATGTTTTTATTGAGTTGCAATTAGGTAACGTATCAAGTAACGTACTGTTAGTAATATTCCACGAGACAAAGAAGATTCTACCGTCTGTATATTTTTGAAGTAAAAAAGAGCGGTACGAAAAAAATATCCAGTAAGAAAAGTCCAAATATACAGTTTTTTTTGTAAATTTCATAAAAAGCAAATATTATAAACATGTTTAATAAGTAAAGAAGACATTTGTATGTGTTTGTTGTTGTTTAAAAAAGTTTGAGTTTCTTTCTTTTGTCTGAGCACGGTTACGATTTTGAATTTTTTTATTTTAGCATTACAAACAACAGAAAACTAACCCTAAATCTAACCGTAACAACTTTTACTTTTATTACGATTATTATTTTTTAAACAACAACAAAAAAAAGCCGTAACACAAGTAAAAAATATCCGATAGAAAATTGATAAAAAAAGCCGTAACACAATTTAAAAAGTATACGATATAAAAAACACGAATCAAATTGTAATTTGTTGATTTTATTTTACATTTATTATTATCATTTAAATAGTATACGTTAATAAAAAATAATATTTAAAAAAGACGATTTTGTTTTGTTTTTATTTTCACATTACAAAAAAGCACAGAAAAATTATTAAAATCAACGGCCCGTGAATGTTCATATTTTATAGTTTTAGCGTGAAAATGGCGCCATCCAACGGCATCTTTAGCTATAAGACAAGCACCACATTGAGTTTATTTTCAAATATTACTATGATAATTTTTATAAAAGTTGTTTTAAATTATGAAGAAATAATAACAATAGAATAATTTGCTTTCCATTAAGACAAATGCATTCATACTTTTATAGTTATTATTCCACAGCTGCTTTTATAATTTTCAACATTCTGCCAGTTTAACAAAAGTTCTAATTTGATTATGACATCAAATTAAGCTCATTGAGAATCTTTTGCAAATAATAATCAAGTGAAGCTTTGCAAAAATATATAGTCAATAATTCATTGTAGAATAAAGTATAATAAACTTAATTTAAATTTAGACAAAGTTTTGGTATTCAGCATTTTAAAAATATCAATTCCATATAATTTTAGCATTTCTAAACAAGAAATTGATTATTATTAAATTACTAAATATCACATGATCATCCATTGATTACTCTGGCTTGTACTGAGTGCCACTATTGTATGGAGAGTTTTGCCTGTTTATTCAATTGATTATTGATAAAAGTGCAAGCATTATAATTATATCTTCCTTAGAAAATTCCTACTGTGGATTAATCATTGGAGCAGTGTTTCACTTCTGTATTTATATGAAGTTTTCTGAAAGGTGTAAACATTGAGATTCTGAAGAGTGATAGACAGGCCAAAGACCCGAGCGGATAATTACTCTACCTGTTCATGATGTAAACTGATAAAAATAATAAGTAATAAAAAAATTATGCATAATTAAATGGTGAGGAAAATGATGAAGTAATCTGAAGATACATATGGTTAGACCTTAAATATAAGAAGTCAAATGAAAATGAATGACTAATTAATGATTGATAATTAGAATGTGAATTACTCATTTTATGCAATCTCATTCAGTTGCTAAGTCAAATATGCTAAAGATAACTTTTAGTTACAATGTCTGGAAATTTTAGATAAAACAAATTAATATTATATCCTCTTGCTATACATTTTACAAATTATTTAATAAAAATATGATATCAGTAATAATTAATTTAAAGTACTCTTTTTAGAATTCTCAAAATATTAACTTAAGTACAATATTTTTATATATTGCTTATATCACTCTATTTTTGGAACAAAACATTATAAAATAAAATTTTTTTAATTGTTCTCATCTTCCAGACAAGGAAGTTGAAATATAATCATTTTCTTTTTACAATTTTAATTTTATTACACACCCTCACACATACTGAGGATATTTAAAATATGATTGAGAAAAATTAAATTACACCCATTGGCTAGTCATAATACTTATATAAGATTAGAATATTATTAAGCTAGCAATTGAACTATATTTTAAATATGAATTGTAATAAATTGAGTATATTATTAAAAATCAATAAAGCATTATTAAAGTTACTTAAGTGGTTATTTCATAATTACTTATGTTAATAAATATGTGTAATGACTACATTAGGGGTATAATTATATCTTTAAGCTATAATAAGTTAAGAATAAATTATACACCAAAATATTGACATTATGGTTTAATAACACTTATAATTATAAAGTAAGCTTACTGCTAAATTAAAATGATTTAAATTCACGTATTTAAATTTGTCATAAATAATGATATTTCATAACATTAGTTATACATCACTAAGATAACTTATCAAATGAGTCACTACTTTTAACATATTAATGGAATTTATTCACAAGAAAATAAATTGTAATTTTTTTTTTAATATATTAGCAAAATACATAACGTAAAGTTCTATAGACAGAACTTAAAATTACAATATATGTATTTAAACTTTTAAATAAATATTAGAAAATACAGTAATTAAAATTTGTTAAAAAGAACAAAAAATATAAACATCACTTAGGAGCACTTTCAACTATCCTTGTAGTCTTTGTCAACTAATACTTTGAAAGGTCAACTTTCCCATAATTCCATGATCTTAATGTTTGCTGCCTGCCTATTGATTAAATCTTGCTTGTATTTATACATTGACATAGCTTCCTTGATTTTTCTTTTATTATTATTTTTTTCAATTTTTAATATTTTTATGTTATAATTGAAATCAGAACCATATATACATGATTTATTATGGTCATAAAAGACAGACGCTGATAAATTATTATCTTTAGAATTTTGTTTTGTATTTTGAACTCTTTTTAATAACAACAAGTGCTCTTTTGTTCTTTTCTCCAATGTGCATCTTGACTCACCTATATATCCACTCCTACACATCCATTTATAAATGATACAATTTTTATTTGTAAATAAGGTTTTATCTTACAGTTATTTATTACTTTATTTAATGTAGGTAGTGCATAAAATGCAATGTCACATATATCTTTATAAATTTTCCTTATGAAACATGCCTGTTGATTCAAAATATATGGTATTGCTTTCCAAATTTTATTATCAGAAGAATTAACATCATTATTAACCTTATTTTTATTTTTGTATTTATATTTTGAATTAAAATTTTTAATAGTATAATAAATATGATCATAATTATATCCAACATTTAATAATTCATTAGAATACATTTCAATATTTTTGCCTTTATCCGATGAATATTTACTAAGATTATAATTTCTAAACAAGAAGGACTTCAAACCTGACATTTTATGTGACATTGGTACTCTTGATTTATATGGAATGTAGCCTCTTTTTGCTATTAGTTTAATAGTTGTATAGTAATCCAGTTTATCTCGGTTTCTAGTTACTTTGTTTTCTAGATCTTAAGATAACTAGAAACCGAGATAAACTGGATTACTATATGACTATTAAACCAATAACAAAAAGAGGCTACATTCCATATAAATCAAAAGTGCCATTCTCACATAAAATGTCAGGTTTGAAGTCCTTCTTGTTTAAAAGTGATAATCTTTGTAAATATTCATCGAATAAAGGCAAAAATATTGAAATGTATTCTAATGAATTGTTAAATGTTGGATATAATTATGATCATATTTATTATACTATTAAAAATTTTAATTTGAAATATAAATAGAAAAATAAAAGTAAGATTAATAATGATGTTATTTCTTCTGATAATAAAATTTGGATATCAATACCATATATTTCAAATCAATGGGCACGTTTCATGAGGAAAATTTATAAAGGTATATGTGGCAGTGCATTTGATGCACCACCTCCATTAAATAAATTAATAAATAACTGTAAAAACTTTATGTAGGTATAGCAGTGGATATATAGGTGAGGAGAGATGCACATTGAAGAAAAGAACAAAAGAGCACTTGTTTGTTATTAAAAAGAGTTCAAAATACAAGACAAAATTCTAAAGATAATGATAATTTATTAGCTTCTGTCTTTTATGACCGTAATAAATGTTGTACACATGGTTTTGATTTCAATTATAATAACATAAAAATATTGCAAACTGAAAGAAATAATAATAAAAGAAAAATCAAGGAAGCTATATTAATATATAAATACAAGCAAGACTTAATCAATAGGTAGGCAGAAAATTTTAAGATCACGGAATTATGGGAAAGTTGATCTGCACTTCTAAGTGATGTTTATATTTTTTGTTCTTTTTAACAAATTTTAATTACTGTATTTTCTAATATTTATTTATAAGTTTACATATATTATTTTGAAGAAGTACAGACATCGATTTGTAGTATTGTAAATAATTATATATAACACAAATAATTGTTTTTTTGTGTGCAATATGCATATACAAATTATGAATATAATATAAACAAAATTTGAAAAAATAATATAGTTACAGAGAGAACATTTACATCATTGTCAATTATTAATCCACTGCAGGACAAAGGTCTCTCCAAGTTCAATTCATCTCCAATCTTTAGCTTCTCTTCTCTACATCACCCCTGCACACTTTCTTATTTCATCCACCCAACTTACATGTGATCTCTTTATGGGTCTTTTACAATTTTTTGGAATCCAGTTAAAATTTTAATTGTCCATCTATTATCATCTCTTTTAGCAATATGTCCAGCCCAACTCCTTCAGTCTTTTAATTCTTTCAACAATGTCAGTAATACCTGTTTGTTCTTCTATCCATATATTGCATTTTCGATCTCATTGTTACTCCGAACATACATCTCTCCATACTTCTTTGAGTGGTGTGAAGTCTCTATATTGCTCTTCTATTAAGTGTCCAAGTCTCATATCCATAAGTAAGAACTAGTAAAACACATTTATTAAAACCTTCCTTTTCAAGCACATAGTCAAATTCCTTTTAATATTAAGCTATTTATACCAAAAGCACTCCAATTAAGTTTAATTCTATAATTAATTTCATCCATTATGTTTCCATCTGTAGTAATAATCTGACCAAGATATTTGTAGTTGTTAACTTGTTGTAACTCATCATAATCAATCATTATTTTCATCTTCAGAATAAATCCAGTGAACTTTACTTTAGTCTTTTTAACATTTTCTTTTAGTTATACTTTCTTACTTTCTTCTGATAACTCTTGCAACATTTTCTGAAGCTCTAAAGCATTCTTTGAAAAAATAAATACATCATCTGCAAAATCTAAATGACTTAAATAATCTCCGTTTACTTGTACTTCTTTAGCTTCCCATTTTAACCTACAAAATACTTTTTGCAGCATTGCTGTAAAAAGTTTTGGAGATAGGGAGTTATTCTGCCTTACACCTTACTCAATATTAACCTTCCTAGTATCATTATATAATCTAATTGTTGTTGTTGCATTTTTATAAATATTTTTCAGAATATGACAATATGGTGGGTCTATACCTTAATGATCCAATGCTTTAATCACTAAAGAAATGCTTATAGAATTGAATGCTTTTCCATGATCTACAAATCCAAAGCATAATGGCAGTTCATATTCATTGGTAACCTTTTATAATTTCTCCCAATACTTGGATATGATCTACTGAACTAAAACCACATTTCAATTCAGCTTGTTCTTTTGGTGATTGAAATCCAATGTTCTCTGTAGATGAGTTGTAATTATCTTGGAAATTTTTTTTGTATAAAACTGATAAAAGACTGTAGGTCTGTAATTTCTAATATCTTATCACTTTTTTTAAATATTAATACTGCATTCTACCAATCTTCTGGTACATCTTTATTGTTTAGACATTCGGTATATAACTTTGCCAATTTTTTTTCTATTTCTTCTTTTAATATATTGATTATAATTCCATTCTTCATAAATTGAATTGCATGTCTCACTTCTTCATTTAAAATCTTGGGCAATTCAAAAGTTATAATAAATGTAGGAGATACTTGTTCTTTATTGCTATATAATTCTTGATAGAACTCTTCTACCCATTTCATGATGTCATCTCTCTTTTTAGTAATAGTTTCATTCTTTTTTTCTTATTGCAGATATAAGTTTCCTAACAATACCAAAATGTTGAGATTTTTATTCTTTTCTTCGGCTTTCCTTGCTAGTTCACAATTATACTTTCTTATATTATTATCAACTCTTTTTCACATCATTTTACAAAATTCTAGATATTCAATTCTTCTTAATGCATCATTTTTTTTATATCTTCATATTTCTTCTTTTTTTCATAAATTGTCTAGTCTCAGTAGAAATTTTATTGGTCAATTGCGGCTTTATTCTACCAGCTAGCTTGTTGCAGTTTTTAAAAATATATCAGTTATCTTATTATTTCATTCACATCTGAATCATATTCAAAATCTACTAATACTTGAAACCGAATTGCAAGTTCTAATTTAAATTCATTAGAATGTTTCTGAAAATTAGGAATATCAACTGTAAATATTGTAATTCTTAATAATTTTTGTCTCTAGTTTTGCATTATTGCCTGTGTTGAATTTATTAAGAATATTACAATCTTGAAATATGTATTTTCTGTTAGTCAAAATATAATCCAATTCTGTACCTTGATTTAGATGCTTACATGTCCATTTTCTTTTGATATTTTTCTCAAAAAAAAAATCATAATATAAAGTTTTTCTTTTCTTCAAACTCTACAAGTCTATATCCTCTCTCATTTCTATTATCATAATTAAATTTATCTGTAGCACTTTCATTTTTCATTTGTTTACCATTTTTAGCATTAAAGTTTCCCATAACAATTTTAAAATGTTTAGTCTGATCAAAAGCTTTTTGTACATCCATATAAAAATCTATTAATTCATCACTATGAGAACTTATTGGGATATAAACCTGAATTATCTGTATTTAGTATCTGCTATGAAGTTGAATAACTAATCTTGCCACTCTGTCTGACATACCATCAATCTCCACAATATTGTTCTTCCACTTTTTATTTATAATGAATCTTACTCCACTTGTACTTCCAATATTTGTGAGTTTGTAGTACAGTAAATGTCCACTTTTTAAATCAATTGTCTCTTCACCTTTTCTTCTAACTTCACCAAATCCAATGTCTCATTTAATATAAGACAGTTCTTCTTCCAATTCTTGTAATCTTCCTTTACTTGAAAGTGATCTGAAGTTGTAACTACCTAAATAAAAAGTCATCATCAAATGGCAGCCTGGGTTTACCATCAGGGGATTCATAGTACTCTCTGCCTTCGGCCACCAACTGCTGCCTTGGTTGATGACCCATTGTAATGGTCAGAAAACGTGTGACTCGTAAACATAGTGCAGAATTCGACCACCATACAGAACAGCAGCACCATCGAGTAGCGAAGCCACCCGTGGTACTGAGTTCGAACATAGTTTATCGGTTCCACAATACAATCCACGAAACAACGCATCTGATGCGACATTAGTAAATATTTCCTTAGGCACGGTGGTCAGGGATATGCAAGAGATTCATTATTTTATTCTCGAGTTAGCCAATAATCAAACTAATATTAATTAAACATTCATATTTACATAATCGAGGAAATATTAGATAGAATGGGTATCGAATAAATGAAACGTAATTGCAGACGTATAGTTTAAAATTATTTATTAATACATTTTAATAAAACAATCATTAATAATATTTTATGAACTAACAGCTTCAGTAGCGGGATTTGTAACATGATTATATTTTAAAGAATATGTTTATTTATTTAGACATTATTTTATATTGATGATTTCAGTAGCGGTATTTCCAATACTGTAATGTTTACAAAGGGAATTCACTTATTTGAAGGCTTAATCTAGCTACCTAAAATTCTCGAGTAAGTATTTCTAATGCATGCCTTGGGGAATTTATACCTTTGCAATGCAAGAGTCTAAAGTAAGATTTGAGAGTAGCGGCGGACTTATATTTATTTAATTAAACTATTTATTTTATGACTAAGGGCAAACATTTATTTGAGACTGAATTATGAAGATAATGCAGAGGCGGAGTGATATATAGAATAATAGAATTGAGCAAAGGAACACGTGGTACGCTTTAGAAAGGCGATATGGAATGGCAGTATATTGAAACTGCAATGCCGCAAATGAGTTTATAAAACTGTCGGGCTGGTCTCTGCCGCAGCCCGACGAAGTAAGGTGTCACATAAGCATAACCAGGGACAAGTGGTACATGTCGCAATTTGCCGCTGGCTGCATGACAGGTCAAATCCTACGGGAGCATTTATTATGTCCGCTTGTGTAGGACGACGGGGGTTAATTTCAACCCTGAAGAATCCGGAATATTTACGGCGGAATAGATCATCGCGTCTCTAAAATGTAACACATGTATACTTATAAACGATTATGATAAGATTTAAATGGATTTCTAATTCGGCCCGACATTATCAACATTTACTAAAGAACGTTGGTGACTCTCAAAGAAATGTAATTCTATGGAATTATTCATGATGATTTAATAAATACCAAACATATATAAATTGGGAATTATTATAACTAATACGTCAGCCATTTGCGAAGTAATAGACCCTGCATTACAATAAATGAAGCATTGAATGCGTGTTGATTTATATGAAAGTTAAGTTATTAAAGAAAGTAAATATTAATGAAAATTTGACAAGCATTCATTGTTTTAAGCGATCATAGATTTAAACTTTGAAAATTGAAATAATTATGAGCATGCAATAATTAAATAATAACTATAGATAGAAATGTAGATTATAGAAATACGCACCCAAGAAAGATAGAGTGAGGTAAGCTAGATTATTAGATACATTTACACATTACATTTATTATTCAATTTAGTTATACAAATGGTAGTTTTTACATTTTATAATTTAGATAAGTAGTATGAAGAAGAGCTATAGCATATTATTAGAGTACTCTAGAGTTTGAACACAGACAGGTACCTGTTTTATAAGAAGTTTTCTGATTCCATTAGTTTAGCATCAAAAAGTTCACGAGTGGCAAGTCTTTCTTGTATTTAGATATTTTTAATTTCACAGCAGCAGCAGCTTTTTCATTTATTTCAGGCAGCAGATTTTCATGGTGAATTTATGACGGGCAATGGAAAGTTCAGCATCCGATAGGCCATCTCCCGTTGGAGAATAATCTAGGTGCTTTACTCGGTCATACCTTGGCAGGAACAAATTATTTTTATATTTTTGGAGACTCAGTGATCGAGAGCAAAGCTAAAGTTTAAGTGAATGTCTCCAGCAAGTCTAAGATGGCCTCTTTTTTTATCTTGATCTTTCACATTTTTGTTAAGATATTTTTAGGTTCTACTTAATCTGCCCTGAGGATAATCAATGCATTTTGTTGGTTTTTAATTAAAGAAAGCTGCCATTCTATTGTTTACATTTTACATTTACTAATTAATTTTGGGGAATTTTTCTTTAATTAATCTATTATCTATCACTGACTGATGCTTTTAAATTTCAAAAACAAAAATGGAACATAAGATTATTTTAACTTTTAATTAAATATTACATCAGATTCTTTTAGAATTATTATTAAACGAAATTTAAACAAAGCAATAAATATGAACTTTATAATCCAAAATAAATGATTAAAATTATATAACTAAAAGAAATCTAAATTATATTATTTTATCCCTATTTTTTGCGTTTAATTTGAGATCGAAATGTGTGCATGTTTAAGCTGAATTCTACATATATTTATACATTTTTAATATTGTTACACACACAATTCGATATCAAAAAGTTTAAATTTGGGCGGGATAGACCGGTCAGTGAGAGACGACAGAAAAAGGTGAAACTTAAGATTCGAATACGAATCTTACTGTTTCACCATGCCATGATTTATTTTTGTCTATCATGATTGTATATATCTATTAGAAAAATTATTTTTCATTCACACACACATTCATTCTGCATTATCAGACAACTGAAAAGAAAGATCATGGTATTTTTTGATCTTAAACTCAGAGATAAACAGTCAATAAATTCACTGCACTGGCTAATGCATGTTGGTGAGCAGCCCATCCATGTTTGTATACTATATGAATAATCACAGTAATAACAGCTGCAATGACAAAAACATGGAGTGGACATTAGAAATTTGCCCTGCTTGGTTCCTTTAAGGCTTCCAAGAGGAATCAAAGGGTCACCTTTTAGTTAACAGCAAACTTGCTTCTGCAGCTGAGAACATTTATATATATTTATTTCATTTTTTATACTTATTTTTCAATAAATTATACAGTCATAATGTTGTCAAAAAATTATAAACACTTAATCAGTCAAATTATACATAAATTAAAATAATAGACAAATCATTCATATTCAATTTATAATTCAATTGATTAAGTGTATATATAGTTATGTGTGTTCTTTCATATTCATTCAAATAAAAAAAAATATTTTGTATTCTTATTATTTTTTTAAAATAAAATAAACAGGAATGTTTCAGATTTTGATCTTCATAAGTCATTGAAGTCTCAGAACAACACTATTAGTGCAATTAAGCATGCTGTGGACAATAACGTTTTCTCTCTATGTAAATATAATAGTAGTCTTATTATCAGAAGATACAAAGTTTGATGTTTTTAAGTCCGCATTGACTTCAGAATCTATACACTCATCCCTGCTTGCCTATTTCAGATTCTCAAACTCTTCATATAAACTTTAAGTTTGCAATAAAAACATTTCATTATTTAAGAAATATATTTTACAAAAAAATTTTAATTTTATAAAGTTTATTCCAGTTTTATGCTTAGAAAACATTTTATTATATAAATACTTGTCCATATTGAAGTTTTTAAAGAAAAAAAAGTGAAGAGGAATGTTTATTAATAAAGTGATCATGTATATATAAAGTTTTTTCTTTGAAAATTTTAACAGTATAGATACTTAGTGTGAGATGAAAAACAAGTTGCTGCCTTATAAAATTTATTAAACTTAAAAATTTTATTTTTCATTTTTTTTATTTATATATATTTTTGATAGTATATAATTGAAATCATATATATTGATACAATAAATGTCATCGTTTTACTGTACTAGCTTCTTTATGTCTTTCTAGAATTTTAAGCATCTATTTTTTAATTAACATAGTGATTGTATTTTTTCAGATATGCTATATTTCTATCTGTTAATCTTCGGCATTAGTATAGTGGTGCAATATATGTAATGATTCAAAAATAGGAAGGTAGAAAGGAATAAGTATTTTTCTGTAACCAAAAAGAATATCTGGAAAATTAAATTACTATAATCTCTCTAGTGATCATCCTAGGAAGAATGTGATCCTGAATAGCTTGTATTTATGGTCATGATACCCAATGAATACTATTTATAACCTAAATTATAGAACCATGATTATTATATAACATAATTTTGAATGCTAGCTTTTATAGAATAAGGACTAATCAACTGACACTAATTAGAAATTTAATCCTTTATTATTACATCCATTGCATAATATAGTATAACATGATCAATATTGTACCGTTTATTTATATATGGTACAAATATATTGGCATTTGGTAAAAGCTAAAAAAAAAAGTAAATTTAGATTTTTTTTTGATTAGTATAATTTTTTTTAAAACGTACAATGAAAGTTAAAATTTTCATCCATATTTTTTTTATCTAGTTAAAAATAAAAGTAAAAATTGGAAAGAACAAAAGACACACAGATTACTAATCCAGATAAATTAAAAGAATTCCAAAAGTAAAAAGATTACAATTAGAAAATGTAAAACTTTAATATGTGTTAGTATTAAATTGATAAAAAATCAAGTCAGATGACCTAATTTTAATAAAGCTCCTATTTACAAATGTTATATATAGAGTAAGTTAAAAACAAACTTATGAAGCTTCAAAAATACCCTCAACCTCAGACCGCAGTTTCTGCCTCTAGCGTCATCAGTGAGGTGCTAGGGAATAAAAATACTAGAACTAGTCCAGCATTTTATCAATGCCTAACTATTGAAAAGAAAATCTGAAACTTTCAGACATTTAAATGTCTAAAAATCCAGCTATCTAACTCAAATAGCAGTATGGGACTGAACTAAGTTTAGATACACCATATATTAATAACTCTAGCAATATAAAATCGCCAAAGCATTAATAGCAAAAAACTAAAATTAAATTGATAAAAAATCAAGTCAGATGACCTAATTTTAATAAAGCTCCTATTTACAAATGTTATATATAGAGTAAGTTAAAAACAAACTCTTATGAAGCTTCAAAAATACCCTCAACCTCAGACCGCGGTTTCTGCCTCTAGCGTCATCAGTGAGGTGCTAGGGAATAAAAATACTAGAACTAGTCCAGCATTTTATTAATGCCTAACTATTGAGAAGAAAATCTGAAACTTTCAGATATTTAAATGTCTAAAAATCCAGCTATCTAACTCAAATAGCAGTATGGGACCTAGCACCTCACTGATGACGATAGAGGCAGAAACCGCAGTCTGAGGTTGAGGGTATTTTTGAAGCTTCATAAGAGTTTGTTTTTAACTTACTCTATATATAACATTTGTAAATAGGAGCTTTATTAAAATTAGGTCATCTGACTTGATTTTTTATCAATTTAATTTTACTTTTTTGCTATTAATGCTTTGGCGATTTTATATTGCTAGAGTTATTAATATATGGTGTATCTGAACTTAGTTCAGTCCCATACTGCTATTTGAGTTAGATAGCTGGATTTTTAGACATTTAAATGTCTGAAAGTTTCAGATTTTCTTCTCAATAGTTAGGCATTGATAAAATGCTGGACTAGTTCTAGTATTTTTATTCCCTAGCACCTCACTGATGACGCTAGTGGCAGAAACCGCGGTCTGAGGTTGAGGGTATTTTTGAAGCTTCATAAGAGTTTGTTTTTAACTTACTCTATATATAACAGTGTTAGTATTAAATATGCACACATTCCAAAAGTAAAAAGATTACAATTAGAAAAATCTCTTTAGGTAATTAAAGATGGCAGAATTATGCTAAAAAAATAAAGGCTTTGTAATGTAAATTTGATAAAGAATGTACACGATTGTAAACCTAAGCTCCATGATAATAATAACATGCACAGAAGTCTTAAAACTGGACCTCGAGTATAAAAATGAAGAGACCAGTTTGATCAGCATTTTGTCTTGTCTGTTTTTCTTTTGGTTGGTTCTGGATAATTAAAATATATCCAGGATCACTCTACGCTGAAATAATTCTGCATGTTGGAGTGGACCGAGGCTTTTGCTGACATCGTTCCTGAAGACAGATAGCATAAAATCATGACTAACCACTAGGATAGACCAAGGTCAACTTATAATTGATGGCCGAGCTCATTCTCCCACAGAAAAAACCATGCATGGTAATTCATAACCTTTGTAAACTTACTGGTAAGCTATGATTCATTATTCCTGATTGTGACTAAATTGTCGGCAACCCATTCTTAAAAATAAGCTTAAAATAATCCCGATAGAGACATTAATTTTTTTATTAAAGGACTTTAATTTAAAGAACTTTCTAGAAGAAACTTAAGAAGTGAACATTGTTTGTTAAATTGTTTTAATTACTTTACTTAATTAATTGATTCATGTCTGGATTAGCGTGTGTGTATTCTTTCCAACTTATTAGTAATTTATCTTTAAATATTTTAGTTTGTAAGAATGAAATATTTATTTCTAATATCAACTTTTTATTGTATGTTATTGATGATTATTATTAAATTTATTAATATTAGTTTATTAAGATTTGAAAGTATAATTTACCTTTGCCAATATTTGTTGGCTAAGCTCCAGGAATAATAATATCTAGAAAATAACCTTAGTTATGGTAAAATATGACACCGATTCTTTTAAAATCATTTTTTTTATTTACGATGAGCGATGCGACGGATTCCAGTGGATTCTTACATGAACCCTGGCGCCCTTATAAAAATAAATAAAAAGCTGATTCCATCATTAGCGTAAGTCGAAATAATTGGTAGGCCAGTTAATCAGGAAATATAGCTATGTTTTATAGAAATATGAATGAAATATTTATATTTTCTGTATTCATAGCTTGATTAATTTTCTCTAAATTTACAGTGAGTAAAAGAAGGCCTACCAGATCTAGATCTAAGCTAAACATAGAAAACACTACAATATATAGAATTGAGAATAAAGAAATATAAAAACATTCAATATTAATAAAATAAATAATGAATAAAAATCAAGGTTAAACATGATACAGAATGAACATTTGCATTTCATCAAAGTAATAATCTTATTACTGTTATTAATTTCAGCATATTTTTAAAAATAACATAGATGTTGTTTATTCCTTATTTCTGTTATACTAGATATTAACCTAAAATTTACATAAATTTGTTTTAAATTTGATATAAAGGATAGTCTATATTGACATATGATTTGAAATGTAGATAACACTCAAATTTCTTCTCTTTCATAAGATTGAAATGCAAGCTTCTAATCCCAAAATAATAAATACATACAACATAGTAAAAAAAAAATATTGCACTTTAAATATTAGTCAATACTAAATTCTAAACAATGAAATATATAATAAAATAAATATTACTACTAATAAAATTTTTTAAATATGAATAAAATTAGCAATAAAAAAAATGTATTAAATGAATAAATATGAACATTTCCATATAGGGAGATATTAAAGTTTGAATTCTAATAGAATTTCACATCTTTGCATATGACATTTGGATCTTATGGGTTAGTTTGAATTCCTGGAATACACTATATTGCTCATATTCTTTCTAATATGTATCTTATTTTTGATGAATTATCTTTACTCTGATAAATTTCTTCTTTAATGTTTTTTCTTCAGTGAACAATTATAATTTTACATCTTCACATTGATATTTGGCAATTAGAACTTTTATATTTGGTTGGTCTCATTGTGAGAAAGGCAGGCAAGTTGAAAACCTGGAGAAAATACTTTTAAAATTCAGGAAGATTATTTTTTGATAAAATCAACTACATACTTATAAAATTCAGGAAGATTATATTTTGATAGAATTAACTACAATGGGCAAATTTAGAGAAATTAAACATTCATTTTAATTCTATGTATATAATCAGGATATTTTACTTGATGGCCACTATCTCAAGTTGTGAATAAAACTTTTCTGGCTGCTAAATTTGTTTTTTGTTGTTTTTTTTTTTTAAAAAAAAAACAGCCTATAAGAATTTGATAAGCAACTAAGAAGTAATCGAATGCTGATTGTCCTTCAATGGTTTAAATCTGATTAAAAAAGTTCCTCATTTTATGAGATCAATAAGACAATGAACATCACACGATCACCATTTCTTATGCTTGAGAGAGTTTTGCCTGTTTTAAGATCAATAAGACCACATATCAAAGCTATTGTTGCTCAATTAAATGCATATATACTAATCTAACAATTGCAACTGAATTAATTAAGGTCATGTTTTCCTATTCATTGAAAAAAAACCTTAATATTACTTGAATAAATTCTTTATTACATTTCAAAATAACTTAACACCAATTTTAATCGGTTTTTAAATAAAAATGAAAGTTTTACATCAAAATCATTCTTTTTCAAAATGGTTTTTTTTGCCAGTTCTACTGACTTAAAAAAAAATTGTTATAAGTTTTGAATGTTATTATTTATGTTATTGTAGAATAAAATTCTAATAAATTTTGGAACTTATTTTATACTTTTATTATTAATAATAGATTTTATAATTCACTAATGAATAAGTTATTAATTCTATATATTTTTATAATTTTTCTTTTACCAAATTTATTTTTTAATAGTACATATCTGAGATTAACAAACCAATTATAAATGCATTCATAATCCTTCCCCCCCCTCCCAAACAAATAATTAAAGTGCTTATTTTTAAATATTTCGATTGCAGGTTTTATCAAATTTTCAGATATATATTTTGATAGCTTTTGAAATAAGGAAATGCTATTTATATAAATGCAGGAAATTTAAAATTCAATTATTGATATATAGCTGTATGGGATAAGCATTGTCTGTTCTAAACAATATTTTTTAAAGTGTGAAAGATATTTTTATATATGATCACAATATATTGTGTTAAACAAATGATACAATATTGAATACTTTTTGTGACGGGCAGGGATATTTTGAATCTATCTGTAAGACATTATACAAATTACCATAAGTTATAAATGCTGCTATGTTCAGTCTGTAATTTATTACAACCATCTATTTTGTTATTATGAACATAAACTAGCATATATGGTTAAAAAGAAATAAATTTTCAGGATGACAGTGAGTTAAACTATTTAATGACAAAAATATGATACAAAATTTACACAAGGATTTTTACCGTACATTTGCCTATGCCCTGAAGCTTACTAACAAACAATAATATAGACAGAATTGGCCTTTAATTTTGCCTAGATCCCTTCTTTGCACCTTCAGTGGGAATTTACTGGGTAAGAAAACCAGTCCAGGTCCTTCTTCTTTAGTAGGGTGTCCAATCTTCAGTAGCAAATACTTTTTATAGGTAGTTCCCCTTCCAGACTGTGAGCATTAGGATTGTGGACATTCCCTTCTATTGGTCATTTATATATATTCCTATGCTTATTGGTTTGCAGTGTTGCATGCTCCACCCAGTTTAAATCATGCTCAATCTAAGGAAATCTATAAAAAACTTGTGTGCACATATTTTAATTTGCGCAGCACACAACACTATTTCCCACCACTCCTGAGAAATGCCTGATTCTCTGGAGTCAGACATTTTCTTTTAATAGTCAATTTCTCCATTTAATAGTAATTATCAAATTAGATTTTTGGTTTACCTTATCTTTTACTACTCTATTATTATTCACTTTCCGTGCAGCAAATATCTTATTACTTAGTTAACAAAACAGTTCAACAATAATAAAAAATATATATGTATAGTCAAAACTTAAATGCATAATTCTTTTATAAAAATATATCTTGTTACTTAGTTATTACAAATGGCATTAGACAAAATGGTTCAACAATAATAATAAAAAAAATATATGTATAGTCAAAATTTAAATATGTAGTTCTTTTATAAAAATAAATCAAATGAATGCTTACACTGAAAAGTTAGTTTTAAGAATGCCATTCTAATGATGGTTTGTTACCAATTAGCAACTAGTCACATATATAATCTTGTAGATAAGCAGGTGGGCGATGTTTATGGCAAAGCCCATTTTTTTCCTGATTATCAGTTGCATTCAATCTGGGATGCTGTATATGACTTCATCTTAAACTCCCTCTGCTTCATCACTAACCCTATGAGGTCTTCTGTGTTTTTATTAGCTATGTTATGATTCTCGAGTGGATCTTCATCTCGAATTTCCATATTATAGTCAAAGTTTACTTCGGTCCAGTTTTTTCGGACATGATTTATGTGTCGATGGTAGCTTGCCCCTGTTTTGGTTTGGATTTCAATGATTTGGTCTGAAATAATCCTAGTTGTTATATCTTCTGTACATTGCCCCCGGCAGCATAAGTATTTTTCTTAATTGTTGGTGATTTTCCATGGTCAGGCATCAGAATGGACAGCTTGTTACGCAATTTTCTGCCCACCAGTATTTCAACTGGTGATTTCCCAGTGAATGTAGTCGGCATAATATGTTAGTGTAGCATTGCAGTGTTTAGTGCCTCAGATAGGTTGGTTTTATTTAATCTATTTAATACTAGTTTCAAATGCTGGACCGCCTTTTCCATGATCCCATTGGATTCCAGATGATACAGAGGAGAACAGATGTGATTTATTCCCCATTCTTCCACAAATGACTCGAATTTGTCAGAAGTAGAAGCAGTTCCATTATCTGAAACCAAAACTTTCGGTGATCCCTGATGTGCGAATATTTCACTTAGAATACGAATAGTTTCCACTGAACTAGTATTTTTGGCTATCTTGTATTCTGCCCATTTTGAGCCAGCATCTATCAATACTAAAATTAATTTACCACTTATTGATCCAGCATGGTCTATGTGGACCCAGCTCCAAGATTTCTCTATTTTTGGGCCACAATGTAAATATCTTTGGAGGTGCATTTATGGTTGATTGGCAAGATTTACATTTTTAAATGAACATTTCTATTTCTGTACCCATGCCCAGCCAATACACATAACTGTAGGCTAGTGCTTTTGCGCAAACAACCCCTGGATGCCCTTGATGTAACATTTCTACTATTTTTTAACATCCGATGGGGGGGGGCAATACTTTATCTGCCATTATTATGCATCTCTTTAATGTTGATAATTGTTAATTGTTGGCGCATATTCTATCAAGACTTATGTAAATAGTGGAGTCATTTGCTGGGCCATTCTTTCCTAATCCAGTTTACGAGTGTCTGGTATCTGGCTGTTTTTTGAGTTCACCTCTATAGTGTTTCTGTTTATAATTTCCGATTTCCAGTGGTCTAAGTAATTTATGTCTATTTCAGTGTTCGTTTTTTCTGTTATCTGGTATGCGAGATAGAGCATTTGACTACCTTTCTCATATATTAATTCATAATCATATAAAGGCAGCAAATTATACCAGTGACTCATTCGTGAGCTCAAATGATCAAGCAATCTTTTTATTGGTGAATATCCCTAATAATGAACGGTGGTCTGTTATTATTTTAACTAACCAGCCGTAAATGTATTGGTGAAATTTTTGAACCACTGATATAACAGCCAATGCCCCCTTGTACAGTTGGCTATAATTTTTTTTAGCTTTTGGCAATGTTCTAGACATGTATGCTATTGGGCATTCGCTATTCTGTGACAGATGACTGAGTACCGCCGCAATTCTGTATTCGGATGCGTCTCTTGTTAATATTACATCGAGATTACTGTTGTAATGTACTAACAATTGGTTTTAAGTAAGCAGTGCTTTAGTTTTCTGAAAAGTGCTCTCTTGTGGTTCCTTCCAACACCATCATTGATTTTTGCAAGTAATCCGTACAAAGACGTGACTGTGTGTGCCTTTCCCTTCAGAAAATTTTCTAAAAAATTTACCAATCCCCCAAAAAGCCTGCAATTCCTTGATGTTTATGGGGGATGGCACATTTATAATAGCTTTAATTTTACCCGGATCGAGTCTAACTCCTTTGCTTGATATAATGTGACCTAAAAACTTTATTTTTTTAGCACACCAAATACACTTTGGCACGTTTAGTTTTGCACCAAACATTTCTAGCCTTTCACAAATCTTGTCTAATCTAATTTGTAACACTGCTTCAGAGTCCGCTGTTACCAATATGTCTTCAAAACATTGGGTTGCTCCCTCCAATAGTGTGTCTATTTTAGCTTGAAATCATTCGGAGCGATTTTTACACCGAAAGATAGACAATTATAATTATAAATTCCTTGTGGGGTGTTATGGTAAGGAGTGCTGCCATTTGTTTTGTCACCAGAATCTGATGAAAAGCGGCATTCAAATCCAACGTTGCAAAGTAGTTTGCACCTTCCAATCCAGTTAATATCTCTCACATTTGGGACAGGATATGGGTTTTTAGCCATATTTTTGTTTACAGTCAGTCTGTAGTCCCCGCATATTCAGATTTATCTATTTTGTTTTGTTACAATTATAGGAGTAGCCCATTCCGAGTTTTCGACTGGAGTCATTACACCTTTCTTTACCATATCCTCTAAAGCTTCTTCAACTTGTGATTTCATAGCAAAAGGAATTTTTCTAGGCTTGCAGTGAAATGCTTTTGTACCTTCACAAAGCTCAATTTTCACAGCTGTAGTATTAATTTCCCCCTGCTCTTCGACAAACAGTTTAGGGAATTTAAGCTTTATTTCTTTTTTGATGTTAATTTTGTTTACCATATAGATTTTAATGCCTCATGGAGTAAACCATTTCCTACCTAATAGGGGTACTATTTTGCTCTTGACAACATATAGGCTGTTTTTTTCTGGCGATTGTTTATGGCTACCATAACTTCTATTACCCCAGCTATTGGAATCAGATTCCCATTAGCATCATTTGCCTTGAGCTCTGTTTTAGCTATTTTTGGCTGGTTTTTGAAGTTTTTAATTATCTCAGACCATCCCTTTGCGATATAATGGACACCCTGGCTCCGCTGTCTATCTCCATTTCTATAGCTTTGTTATATATCTCTACTGTCAACATTATTTGTTGACTGCTTTTGGTCTATGCCTTATCTATTTCGGTAAAACATTCTGATTTGGCATATCTGTTTACTGGAGATTTGTCATTAGCACAAGTTTTGCTTTTAGTATTGCAAACTTTCATCAGGTGTCCCACTTCCACATTTATTGCATTTTGCATTTTTCCAGTTGCATTCAGATACAATGTGGCCATTTTTTACGCAGCGATAGCATTCAGTTTTTGAGTTTGGTAGCTCTTCTGTTTTGCTTGTTTTACATATTGAAATTTGTTTTGTAACCTCCAGGTTAATTTGTTGGAATTCTTTGGAGCTGCTTAGAACTAGTTCATAGGTCATCCCTCTTTTGATGGCCTCAGAATATGTCAGATCTGGGATGGCCAACAATTGTTGACGTAGTTTGTCATCATTCACGCCCACAAAAACTGTTCTAATAATGCTTCCTCTACATAATCACCATAAGCACACTTTCGTGCCAAATTAATTGGCATCTGTTGTGCAAGTGTAGGTGAGCAATGTGATTTGATGGATCCGTGCTTTGCAACTTCAGTTACACCTGGTCCTCTGAGAAGTAATAGTATGGCCACTTTCATTACATCATCTTTGATTTTGTTGACAATGAAGTAATATTCAATGTGTTTTGTATATTGTGGCCACTTGGAAGGACTATTAACATCGAATTTGCAAATACCTAGCTGTGTTGTAGCCATCTTCCTTGGTAACTAACCAGCAATAACTTTTTTCTCATTCTTTGTAAGTTTAACTCACTTCATCCTCCCTGCGACTGTCAACTGTGCCAATTGTATGCTATGTTTGGGCCGTAATTTATTACAGCCACCTATTTTGTTATTATGAACATAAACTAGCATATATGTTAAAAAGAAATGAACTCTCAGGATGACAGTCGGGTTAAACTATTTAATGACAAATTAGAAAAGGTTACAGTGAATAATTAGGTTGTTTTATAATAGCGTGTTGAAACCGCCGGAGGGCATGGTTTGTTTGTAAACAAAGATAAATATAATGTTGCCGGGGCTGAGTCTTTTTTTTATTTGGTTTGGTTTGTTTATCACATTTATAAAAGTAATATCAAATAAATTTTTTAACACAAAAATTGAATTTAAAAAAGTACTTAATTTTTTTTATTCTTTTCATTATTTATATTTTCGGGTCGGGGTTTTTTTCTATGTATTTTTTTGTTTTTTGTTTATCACATTTAAAAGTACTATCAAATCAATTTTGAACCAAAAAAATACATAAATTAAAAATGAATTTTAAAAAGTAGTTACTTTTTATTCTTCTCATTACTTATATTATCGGTTTGGTATTCTACGAAATCAGCTTCTTATTTTTTTGTTTGTTTTATTTTTATAAATTACAAATAAATATATTTCCACTTAACAGTAACATTTACAACCAAAAGTCAAACTTTGGGGGGGGGGTGTGTGTGTGTTTACAATTCATAACAGAATGGAACGCAACTCGAAGGTTGACAAAGTTTTTATGGTAATTACCAAAAACATAAATATATACGGCAATTAAAACCAACTTTTAGGGCTCTTCAAGAACAGCACGCATGCAGCTTCAAGCTCTTTTGTTTGATAACCCTTCCAGCAGTGAGAGAATTCTTTGGCATTCAGAAACTTTCCTATTTCAGCCATTTGATTAAGCTCGCAGTTGTTCTCGCAGAAACATGACTTAGAGCGTGATTTGAACCCAATCGCGCTTGCACCTACACTTGCCGAATTTTTTGAGCAGGAAATGTGGGCTAGGGAAGCATGAGACTATGCTCATAATTGTTAGTAGACATTCCTAAAACATGGGAGATAGAGGGGGGTGGTCTTAATGAATATTAAAATAGTTTTGACTATCGGAATTCCAGCCACCCTCACACAATACTGTAGCCAAAAGTGAAATGTGATTGCACATCAAAAATGCTTACCCCAAATCTGAGCTGTAAGCTGACATGATAGCTTCTGCGGCAGATTAAATGTCATGTTTCTATGCTATTAGCAAAGAAATAGACACAGCCACCCCATACAATGGACTATTTCTAGGCTTACGCATTAGAAATAGAATGTTCAATAGCGGAGGCCACCTAAACGGCATATTTCTGTGAGCTATCATAGAAATAACACGCTATTATAAAACAACCAATAATTATTTACAATTGATTAGTGTAATAAAATATAATACAAAATTTACACAAGTAATTTTACCATACATTTATCTATGCCCTGAGGCTTACTAACGAACAATAATATAGACCGAGTTGGCCTTTAATTTTGCCTAGATCCCTCCTTTACATCTTCAGCGAGGATTCATTGGGTAAGAAAACCAGTCCAGGTTCTTCTTCTTTAGTAGAGTGTCCAATTGTCAGTAGCAAATATTTTTTTATAGATAGTTTCATTTCCAGACTGAGCATTAGGATCCAGTGAATATTTCCCTCTTGATCATTTATGCTTATTACTATGCTTATTGGTTTGCAGTGCTGCATGCTCAATCTGGTTTAAATCATGCTTGATCTGAGCAAATCTATAGAAAACTTGTATGCACATATTTTAATGCATGCTGCACACAGCAAATGTGATGTATGCTTTAGAAAATGCAGAGATTTAATTGTAATCAGTGAGGTAAGTATACTTCCATTATTGATTGTAATTAATCTCAGTGTATTTGATCAAATAGTATATAATTTCGCATTTATAACAAATTTTAATGTCTAAAATCATAAAAGTGGATCTATAATTGTCTCAACTTCACACAATTTTTTTTTTTAATATTATATCTTATATTTAATATAGTGTAAATTGTAATCATTTGCTAAAACTTCTTTCCCACTTTAAAAGTAACATATTTCACTACTATGTTAGTGAAAAGAATGAACATTGAGAACTCTAGCACATGTGAAAAAGCCCATTTTAATTGCAATGTGCAGTATGCGAGTTTATTTTATTTTTATTATGATACTAGTTAGTTAAAATTTGCATAATACATGGTGATGAATATGTTTTCCTCATTGATTATAATATTAATCTCAATCATTTATTAAAGTACAGACATATATTAAGTTTCTTTTTGAGTAAAATTGAAGTATCAAATTAATAGAAAAATATAATTAAGTGATAATACTTTGCATTTCCTTAATACATATATATATATGTATATTTTATTACAGAGTATTTGAACAAGTGTGTTTGTACTGTGAAACATTTACAAATCTTATACCTCTTTCATTTGTTTTGGGTTTCTATGTTGCAATAGTAGTTGGTCGATGGTGGCAACAATATTTAGCTATTCCCTGGCCTGATAGGTAAAATATTTGTAATTAATATTTTTGTTCAAGTTTTTTTTTGATGCATTTTTAAATTTGAATATTTGCCTGCATTTATGTGTTTATATATATTTATACATTTTCAGGTTAATGTTATGCATTGCTACATATATTCATGGAGCTGATGAAAATGGTCGTATGATTCGTAGGACTCTTGTTCGTTATTTAATTTTAATGTCAGTATTAACTTGGCAATGTATGAGTTTGGCAGTCAAAAAACGTTTTCCCACTATTGACCATTTAGTTGAAGCAGGTAATTTATGCTACATGTAGGTTAATTTCATTAGGTAATTAAGCATTAAACTACTGTTAATAAGTTCATGATAACTTGTTATTGATTGCTCCTGAACATAATTTATTCTATATTCTTAATATTTAGATTTATATCAGAAATTTTTATGATTCATTCTTTTTTTTAAATAATTAACTTTAAAGCTACTGGTAAATCGATTGAAAAAACTTTTCTTTAGTTTATAGATAATTCTAATCATTATGATTTGATAATAATAGTTTGAACCATCACAAATGGCCATCTAGGATTGTATTTGATATTAAGACTATGGTGGCCTATTCTCACAGTAGTTTTTTATAATGAAGAAGGATAATCTATCTTTTTTTTAAAAAAAAATCAAAATTAAAATATATAAAATATTTAGATTTCTGATGTTTGATGGTTAAAAAAGCTTGCAAAGCAGAAAATAATATTTAAGTTTGCACTATGGACTATCTTAAAAGAATTTATAGCTCATTTTACTTTATTTTCTTTGCATATGGTAACTTATTAAATGGGCTTATTATTGTTATAAATATTATACCAAAGAAATTGTCACATGATTTTTAGATTGCATTTAATGTCTGTTTTAATAGTAACACCCACTATTCATGAACTGTCTGTGTAAGCAGATACAAGATGGTAGTACCAAGCAAATCTAAACAAATGTCTGGCTATTGACTTTCATTATGACTTTTACTATTAATATTGAGCAATCACTATTTGTGGAGAGTGATATAATGATTCACTGCTGATAATACAGATGTTATATATGAATTAGAAAAATCAAATGATGCTTTGATATATTCCAGGAATGCTTAATATTAGAATGAAATGTGATAAACTTCAAATATTTGAGTTATGAGCAGACATTGTATAGTTATTTTTATATGTTTATATTTAAACTCTTTATGAGTATTATTTTATATTAAATATTAAGAAATATATATAGTACATAATAATATTTACTTATATATACTTTTTAAATTACAATTTCAATCAGGGGCATTTTCCTTCTTTACAGTTACATAATTGGATCAGTAATGATTAGCTTTTATCAAAAGATTATCACATGGTTTTTAATAAACTCCAACATGCTACTACTTTGCAAATATTTTTTTTTAATTAAGAGTAAAATTAATTTATTATCAGGCTTCCAAGAAGAGTTTTTTGACTGTAGATCTTTTCACATTGAAGTCCTACTGCATTTTATTATCACCATTTTTTTTTTTATTTAGAAAATAATCCTGATATCAATCTTCCATCCAATCAAATAACTATATTAGAAATACTGCATTAAGCCTTGATTAATTGATTTTCTTTTTTACAAAAAAGATTATCTTTTAGAAAAAAATAATATCCATTAATACAACAATTTGCAAAGCAGCTTCAATTCTTCAGAAATAAAGATGCCAATTTCTTCTTATTTTTTTCCTTAATTAATTGCGAAACAACATGTAATTTCTTCAGAGGTAAAGATCTTAATCTTTTCTTGTTTTATATTTTTATTTTAAAATAATAAAATACTCTATTTTTATATAAGCAAAAAAAAAAAATCTTACTGCCTTTTTTTATTTTTTTAAAAAATAAAATATTCCATTTGTAAAAGTGAAATTATATAAGAAAAAAAATATATACCCCCTTTTTTTTTCTTTCACAACTATAACTAATAGAAGGTAAACATGTACATTATAAAAAAAAAAGTCTTAAATTTTGCAATTTGATAATTTATGTATGTAAATCTTTTAATAAATAGAGTATTTTAACATTTCTACATCATGCTAATGGAACTGGTATATAAATTATACCACAGCAGCAAATCTCAACTTGTAATTTTAAATTAATTATAGCATATATTTTAACACCTGGTATTTGGTGAACCAAATATAAATAACCTTTATCCTGAAAAATGTACTACTTCTAGATAGTTTTATTCAAACATGGATCGAGGAAAAAAACTTTAAAAGAAAAATAATCAATGATGAAATATAACTTAATATTCATATTCAAATAAATTAAAAATAATGGTTTAAAAAATGCAATCTCTTTCCACCAACAAAGATTTAATATGTATTCATTCTCACTTTTCTATAACATACCTTTAATATTGAATATAAAATATACTCCCTTGATTTCTAACAGAGCTTTATAGTCATATTTGGTATATTTACTACTATAATAATTTATTAATCTATTACTTAAAACACAAACAAATAATACATTATTCATATAAAGTTTACATGGCATTCAAATATCGATTTATCAATAATAGGAATCACAAATGACAGCACATTTAACAATGTGTCACACTATTATTCACATTTGTTGACAATTAAAATCATCACAATCAAATTAATCCATTTTGGAAGATATTCATCTCAAATATTAAATGTATGTTTTGACCTCCTTTAATTTTGTTAATTCTTTTGACAGTCTTACATATAAACCATTTAAAATCTTTAATGAACTTCTTGTCAAAACAACTATTCTGATCATTATACTGCTTTTATGCTTATGATGTTTTAAAGGAAACTATTTCAATCATTTCTATTCAATAACAATATCTTATTTATTCCTGTATTTATGACGCACTTCCATAATTTCTCCCAATACTTCCTTTACTGGGTAAGATTCTGGGATAATAACTCAAAATTTTACTGGAACACATTAAAAGCATATTCCTTTAAAAATTGGAATAACACAATTTAGTTGTTTAATCCTTTAAACAAATTTTAGTCAGATATTCTAGAATTTCAATATTGCAAATTTAAAATTTTCTTAACTGAAAATTAAAAAAAAAAGCGTTTTTCCTTTTATATTTTTGTTTAAAATATATCCATCATTGCTATTGAAATGAAGTAGAGACCTGACCCTATCTAGGATAGATTCCTAGATAATGTTTTCTATCCCATCATTTTTGCCAAGGTAGGTACAAAAATGGCAATTTTAGATAAAGACATGACTGATCTTACACCACACTCAAAATTTTATAGATTTTACCTCTCATTTTAATTTACTTGTATTTATAGGTTTTCTCCTATAATGTTAAAATTTTTCACAGAATTAAACAAATAACAAATTTTTATACTAAAACATAAACAAAATGTTGACTCGTAAAAACAATCTGGCGAGACTATTAATTAATAATGCGTTATGTTTTAAAGGGATGTTAATAACCTTAATTCATGAAGATTTACTTAAAAGAAGGAATTATAAATATGCGACTTTTTTCGCATTTAATAGTGAAGCTATAATTATACTATAATGGGTAATAGATCTTCTTAGCGCTTTCCAGATTTAATGTTCGAATCTCTGCTTGAGATTGGCATATTATTAATAATAAAAGCATACATATAAAATCAAGTAATAAATACATATATAAATAAATGTCCGCACCAAAGTTAATGCATATGAGAGAGAATAAGATTCATAAAAATTCTTTGAGAGCAATTTACATTTTAGTAAGACCCAAAGTTAATAAATAATACATTAGGAGAAATCTTAATAGAGTTTGAGACTAGTTAGGCAAGCTAGATTTAGTTTCAATGGTGGCAGTTTGAAGTAATTTACCCTGCACCATTTAAGAGTCCATTTTTCAAATTACAGCATTTAATGGATATATGTGAATTCATCTTGGTGACAGACAGCTTCTGATCAGTAGTCCAGAGTTCCTTCTTTATGCTTTTCCTTCATTTCAGGGCAGCAGGATATTATGGCAGCGGAATATGACCCCACAAAGGGTTGGGAAGGTGATTGGTTTTACCCAATCATCATTTTCAGATTTCAAAGATGCTTGGGTTATGTTAACAGTACAGTTCTCTTAATAGCAGCTAATCTCTTGGTGATTTAAAATCAGGCCATTTTATATACTGCTCGGGGATTTCTGAAATGCTTTTAATTTCTTAATTCTAGCTCTAAATCTAATCTGCGATGTAAAAAAAATTATTGCTTTTTCTTTATCCATTGTTTTTGAAGATGCAACTGTGATAACATTCCAAAAATATATTCAAATCTATTTCCAGATTGGAAATAAATTTGAAAAAAATTTTTATAACAAAAGTACAATTGTTAATCTTAATCCCCATTTTATTTTAAGTAAAAACTTAATTTAAAATTCCTTCCCCAGATTAAAACAATAGTGTTTCCAATTAACGGTTGCATCTTTCATCTTGGATTTTATAAAATATACATTTTAATAGGAAAAACAATTTAAAAAGAAAAAGTTTAAAAAATGACTTATAATAAAATATTTTTAAAAAAAATCAATATTTTGTTAGTATGTTTGCTCCAATATATATATTTGAGCTGCACCTATGTACTTTAATAAAAAAGAATTAATAATAATTAAAAAATGTTATTTAAAATTTTATAACTTAGGCACGCATCTCAAATATATATATATAAAATATATATATATGCGACTACAATAGCGGATGGGATATAGGGTTTAAACACAGATTAGTAGATAGGACCATGAAGCTCAATCTTAGGCTAAGATTGATTGCTTCAGTATATATGTATTGTTACACACAATTACCTTAGGTTTGATTATTGTTTTTATATCCATTAACCATATAGTATAAATTTATATCTAAATATTCAAATAGAAAAAGTATTAGTTTATTTATATATATTGTAACAGTAGCCGGGTTCAAACCCTGTTACAAGAAAGTTACACAACATTCCCTAACTGCTTAGATCAGCATGAGTCTAATAAATTGGACTCAGCTGTGAGTATAAAATATAAAGAATGAGATGTATATGTCTAAGAGAGAAAGTTTGAAAGTTTTTTTTTTTAATCAAAAAAAAAAAGAGAGAGAAAAATATTTATAGTTATTTGTTTTAAAATAAATTCATGAAAATATATTAATAAATTGTGGGAATGGAGTTATACGCAAATATATAAATGTTTTTGTATTATTAATTTATTTCAAATGTATACTTTTCTATTGTTTTAGAACATTTATATACGTCTACCTTGAGGCAATTTTGTATCTTTTGTTCGATTACTTAGCCATTCAAAATTCCAAGGAATCAAAAGTAAATGCATGGCAGAGAAAGAAAAAAATGTTAAAAGCATGCCTAAGAAATAGAGATCGAGATACTGATAAACTATTTTGGGAACAAAAGGAATTGGAGAAATTAATTAGTTAAAAAGAAAAATCAGAACAAGCAAGATTAGTTTTTCGAACTGAAATATTAATATTTTCTTGTTGCTAAATTGACTGATACAGCTATGGTTTTAGATATAGTAACTCAGACCATCGCTACCATCAGAATGCAGGAGTAGAAAAATACATGTAAAGGCTGCTATCCTAAGCTCCGAAGATGTAACTGTTCCTGTTAATTGCTTGCCCTCCAAGAACCTTAGGTACCTCATCGATATGCTGCTAAAACAACCCAGGAAGGAAGAAAATATCAAATTATATGTACACTCAGAATGCCTCCAGTAAGTCATCATTATTTCTTAAACTCAAATACCACAAAATGGATGTTTGTGCAAACCTTTTGCTATTGGCAGAAAAATTTTGTTTTGTTCTTTGACAGTATTCTTCGATAGTAAAAGAATATCTCAACTTCAGTTGGATCGTCAAAATCAAACTTACGGGGAAATCAACTTATTCTATTACAAATCCCAGATACTTCAAGGTAACTATAACTAGTTTTATTAACCTAAAAGAACTGAAAATTGCTTATTGTTACTCTCCAAAAGTTCAGCCATTGTGTAAAATTATATATTTTAATTTAAACGTATAAATGCATTCCCACATACGTATTTAATTATATGTTCGTTTATAATTCATTAATTCTGTTTTTGTTTTTTTTTGTCTTTTATGTTATTATTGATATATAAATTATATATATGTTTTTCTTTTTCAATATTTAATTAGCCATAGTAATAAAATTATCTACTTACTTTAAAACAAATTGTCTCTCATTAATGAACATATTTATCACTTATATTAGCCTAGTTTCCTTCCTGGCAGAATATCAGAATAAGCAAGTATATTAGTATAAGAGATGATTAGTCAAAGAATAAATAAGATAGAGGAAGAACTGAAGGATGTAGAAGTAAAATTAAAATCATTAGAGATAAAATGTGAGGAGATAAAGGAATTATTGAATAGGAATGATAAGGAAGAAATAAATAAGGAGGATCAGAAAGTATTAGAAAATGTTATGGATGGAGTAGAAAAAGTAGATTGTGAAACAGTATTGATAGGAGATTCACTAATTAGAGAATGTGGGGATATAATTGCAAGGGAAAATAGAAGTAGGTTGTTAAGAGTATGTTTGCCTGGAGCTAGAATTAGGGATGTAGTAGATAAAATAAAAAAGCAAGGTAGTAGATATGTGTATGTTATGGTGGGGACTAATAATTTATCAGAATTATCAGAGAGAATAATGGATGAGTATGTAGATTTGATTAGGAACTTGACTATGATTAAAGGAAGAGTATGAGTAGTTGGATTATTACCAAGATTTGATGAGATATTTGTTAGATAGGGCATGTTCTATAAATGAGAGATTGAAAAAATTGTGTGAGAGAAATAATGTTATGTTTGTGGATGTGTGGGATTGTTTTATTGGAAAGAGGGAGTTATATAGTAAAGATGGGTTGCATTTAGGAAAACAAGGAAGTGAAGTTTTAGGAAGTTTGATTTATAAAGAATTTTTTTCGGGAAACTTATAAAGGGGGGTGAGTTTTTAAATTGTAATATTATTAAAAAGAAAAAGAATGGATGGAATATAAGAAATAAACAAAATGAATTTGATTTAAATATAAATATAGATATGGAGAAGGAATGGGTTTGTAAAATTAATGGTAAGAAAGTAATTTATAAATGTAATGGAGAAGAAAGAATTAAAAGAATTTATAAAAGAGTAGTTAGGAAAAAAGCTATTGTTAAAATTGGGTTTTTGAATATGCAAGATGGTAGGAGACCAGAAAAGTGGATGGAATTAAATAAAACAATTGAAAATGAAGAGCTTGAGATATTAGCAGTAGTGGAAACACATCTAAGAGAAGAAGAAGAACCTATTTTGAAACAGTTGGTATGGCAGGGTATAAATAGAAAAGAAAAAGAAAAAAGGGGTGGTGGTATAGGTGTTATATCAAAAAAATATTTAAATATTGTTAAATGTCAAGAACATTTGTGGTTTGAAATAAGGTTGGGTAGTCAAGAATGGATGGTGGCTATAGTTTATATAGCCACTGGAGATAGTCAAATTATAATGGAATGGAATAGTAATATATATGAATGTCTAGTTAAAGATATACAAAGTTTTAAAGAAAAAGGGAAAAGAATAATGGTTATAGGGGATATGAATGGACATATTGAAGAAATTGATGATGTAGATAATAAAAATGGACAGCTTTTGAAGGAATTTTGTCAGAAAGTGAATTTGAGTATTGGAAATTTATTAAATATTTATGAGGGACAATACACATGGTCTAGAAATAATATATTTCATACAATAGATTATGTATTGGTAGAGAAAGAGGGAATAAATAAAATAAGAAAAATTAAGGTGTTTGATAATGAAGAAAAAGTATGCACTAGTGATCATAACTTCATTGTAATTGAAATGGTTAGTAATGTGATGGAGAATAGAAATAAAAGTAGAAATAATAGTGAAAGATGTGGATGGAGAGTGAATGATAAGAATAAGTTGGAAGAGTATAAAATACAAGTTGAAGAAATTATGGAAGAGTGGGTTGGGGATGAGTATAAGGACTGGTATAAAGAAGTAGAAAAAGTGGCAAATAGGGTTTTAGGTGAGAATATTCAGAAGAATAAAAATAAAAAAATGAGAATTAGTAAAAGTGTAAAAGAGAGGAAAGAAGCATGTAGAGAATATAAGTGTGCTTTTAAGAATAAGGAAAGTGAAAAAGATATTAATGATAAATGGGAAAAGTACTTAGAAAAGAAGAAGTTAGCTAAAATAGATAATTATAGAGAGAGAATGAAATTGAATAGTAAATTGTTGGAGGATATTAATAAAAGTGGAAGAGATGGGAGTAAAAAATTTTGGAATTACATTAAAAGGAGGAATGTAGGGGGGGGGGAGATAGTATTACTAGATGATGAGGGAATAGAGTGTAGCTCTAGAGAAGATTTAGAGATAATCTTAAATAGATATGTAATGAATATAGAAAAGATGTTAGATGTGAATAATAGAGTGATAGAAAACATGAAAGCATATAGTAATGGGAATATTAGTTTTTCAGAAAATGAACTGAATGAGGTAGAGAAGAAATTGAAAAGTGGAAAGGCAAGAGGTTTAGATGGATGGGCAGCAGAGATGGTAATGAATTTAGGATATAGGGCAAAAGTAAAGTTATTATCTTGTTTTAATAAAATGGCACAGAATAGAGTTTTTCCAAGTAGTTGGAGTAATACAAGAATAAGATTATTATTTAAAGGAAAGGGTAAGGATCATAGAAAGTTGAATAATTATAGACCAATAGCGGTAATATCAGTTTTATATAAAGTTTTTTCATATATGGTGGCTAGAAGAGTTGTAAAATGGATGGAAGGGAATAATGTAGTGGGGGAAATGCAAGGAGGTTTTAGATTAGATAGGCATATAGGAGATAGTTTATTTGTAGTTACACAACTTATGGATATGAGTAGGAATTTAGGTAAACAGTTATATATGAGTTTTATAGATATAGAGAAGGCATATGATAGAGTAGATAGAAATAGATTATGGATAAGTTTAGCAAATTTGGGAATGGATGAAGCTTTAATAGATATTATTAAGAAATTATATGAAAATAATTATTATATATATCAATTAGGGAATATAGAATCAGTTAAAGTTAAAAATGGGGTGGGGCTAAGGCAAGGATGCCCTATGTCACCTATTTTGTTTGTGTTGTATTTGAGTGAAATGGAAAGAGCAATAGAAAGATTAGGAAGAGGGATAGAGATACCGTTAATAGGTAGTAAGGGAGTATATATTTTGTCAGGTCTTTTTTTTTGCAGATGATATATTTTTGTGTGCAGAAAGAAGAGAAGATATGGAAGTTATGTTGAGGACATGTGCAAGGGTTGGTAAAGAGATGGGGATTAAATTTAGTGAAGAAAAATCAAATATAATGATGGTTAATACTGGGGAAAGAGAAGATGTAGAATTTTTATTGGGAGATATTAAGTTAAGTGTGGTGAATAGATATAGTTATTTGGGAATTATTTTAAGTAATCAGAAAAATTATTTGGATGAATGGGAGAAAAAATTGATAAATGAAGCAAAGAAAAGAAAGGGATTGATAAAGAAATTAACAGTGTTTTCATATAATAAATATGATGTAGTTAGAATTATATGGAAAGGAGTTGCAGTAGCAGGGTTAACATATGGTAATGATGCATTATATGTTAGTAAAGAGGTATTAAATTACTTAGAAAAAGTTCAAAGGGAAGTAGGAAGACATGCATTGGATGCAGATATATGGACAGCAAGAGAGGCAATTCAAGGAGAAATGGGATGGTCAAGTTTTCATATGAGAGATGCAAAAAGTAAAATGAAAATGTTTGGTAGATTGCAGTTTATGGATAATAAAAGAATAGCTAAAATAGTATTTAATTGGGTTATGAGTAAAGGGCAGGTAACAAGATGGGTGAAAAAGGTAATGTGGTATGCAAAAGATTTGGATAAAGAATTTATATCAGTATATTTGTACAAAAGATGGGATGATTGTTTTAAGAAAATTGTTGAGTGTTGTAGTAGTAAGGAATGGGATAAAAGAATAGATTTATTAATAAAGAATAGGGAGTTAGAGAGATGGAGAAATAGTATGGAGAGTAAAAAGAGTTTAAATATATATAGAAATAAACAGAATATTAGGTGTGAGTTAATATATAATAGTAAGGAAAGTAGTTTATTATTTAAGGCCTGAATGGGATCTTTAGCTACAAGAGAACATAAATGTAAATGGAAAAAAATGGGTGATTTATTTTGTAAATTATGTAAGGAAGGAATAGAAAATATTAGGCATTTGTTAATTGAATGTAAATGCTTGAAAACAGAAACGGCACATATAATGAAGTTATGGGAAAATAAATATGAAAAAAGTGATTATACAGAAAGTAGATTATTGGTTTTTATGCTGGGTTTTGAAAAAGATAAGGGGGATTTAGATATAAAGGCTGTAGAGTTGACAAAGATTATGTTGTGGAAATGGGATGGAGCAGAATATGGGAAAAATTAGACTGGGGAATGTAAAATTAAGTAGCTAACAAGTTTTTCTTGGTATAATTGCTGAGAGATTCTTGATTTCATTTAAGGAGTAGCTACAGTACATCACATCACATATTACACGTAATTTTAAATTCTAAACTATATATTTGATAAAGAAATAGATCGCGTATAGAGGGAATAAAGGTGTAGAAAGAGGGAGTTCAAAAATAGCTAATTTTAAATGTCACGCGATCTAATTTAAAGAGTTTAGAGAAAAGAAACCGTTACTAATATGTAAGTTTATATATATGTGTCTTAAGTTGAAAGGTATATGAAGCAGGGAAAGCTTGTTTCAACTACACAAATTTAGTCAGTCACCTCCGTTCAACCTGATGGGTATTATTACCTCCCAACCCTGGGGTTTGAGCTAGCTGAAAGGGTTGGGCCCCTAATTAGTGATAGTTTTAAGATTTCTAAAAGGAAAAAGTATAATTCTTACAGTCTTAGTAAGATTGGCGCTTGAGGTCATTTAATTAATTGATACTCATAAATATACTTTATCCGAAGAAATTGTCCTTTTTTTTTTTTTTTTAAATGAAATAATGACCACTGGGTAGATTTTTTTTTTAGATTTTTTTTTAAACGTATATCCTGATATAGGATACATAGATTTTATTTCTTAATATATATATTTAAGAAAGAAATTTGTATTCGAATCCAATACGGTGGATAGTAGTCAAATTCTATCCACAGGTGTTATGGTGACTATACAGCCATAGTTTTGTGTTTACTACCCTACATGGTCAACAGATTCAATTTTTTTTGATAGACATATAAACAAACAACTAAAATTAATACCAGGGTTGCCTGTTAAAATATATATTTATTATGTTATCCAGTTGAGAGCAAGTGTTATCTTTTTGAAAGTCAGTATTTTTATTTTATTTTACTAACATTGACTGCTCCTGAAAATATCAGTTATAAAATATCTTTTGCCCATGAAAACATTCATTTCACCGTAAATATATAAGCACCTACATAAGTACAGATATATTATAAGTAAAAAGTAAAGTTTTTAATATATTTATGTGAAATATAACATTTTTTATGAATTATATATATATTATATTTAATGAGTATAAAAATGATTTATTCTAAAAATTAAAAAGTATATTGTAATATTGAACTTTTAGAATTATAATAAAATATAAAAATATTTATTTCATTACAATTTTTTATTTTCAAAAGTGTTTTGATCTCTTCAAAAATGATAAATAATTTCTTTTGTTTTTAGAAAGTTGGAAAAGGTTGAAATTTTTACTTAAACATCTTTTTTTTAAATTATAATATATATCTGTCAACTTTACTATAAATGATATATCAAAAAAAAAAATTATTCTGTACACTTTTGAATGACATACTATATAATTAGATAGTTTGAACAGTTTTTCAACAAATTTGAAGATTTTTTCATGACAAACCTTCACAAAGGACACAGCAAGATTATACATGCACATTACTTATATAGCCTCATTAAAAATAATTTATTTTAAAAATTGTACTATAATTATTTTGTAATTTTTCTGTTATAATGATAATAAAATTTAAATGCATTTAGAATTTTAAAAACTTTTAAAAGCATTTAGTATTCATTTTGAAAATTGTGATTGTTTTTACTTGTAAAAGTTGGGAAAAAAATTCATCTTAAAATAAACAGGTCATTTACAATTTTCGTAAATGGATCAATTTTCAATCTATTGAAAGAAAAAAAAAGATAATTAAATACAGAATTGAGTGATGTATAATATTATTTTATAATTTTAATAGTTTTTCCCAAATTGAAATGAGACTGCCAAAAATTTTAATGGTAATGTATTTTTTTGCGTTCTTAAATGTTTCTTCAAAACATAGAAACAAATAAGTAAACCAACAAATTTATTGATATTTATCCTGATTGTGCTGCAAAATGTAGCTGTTCTAATGTATTACCATTATTATAACAAAGAGTTGCTTGCAAACTCACGATAGAATATATCGCTAATATATGGCATACTTTTGACAAAGCAAAGTGAAGATGCTGATTTGCTTATGAAAATATTTCTGGAATTTTATTAGTTTTATTTTTAGCAACATTGATAAAATCTTCAATAAAATTAATTTATTATCATTTTAATTGTTATTGTAGAATCAGAAACAGTTTTAAATTGAAGTAAATTGATATAAAAATTAAAAGCATGTTGACACTTGGATAACTATTTTTTTAATCTGTTCTGAAATAACTCAGTTAATATTAAGTGATTTGTTGCTGTTATTAACATTTTCAGGAGAACTAGTAACCAGACTAACCAGACTAGATGAGTTGAAAAATGAAAAGTACTTACTTTACAATATTTTTTAATAACAGTATTATTTGTAACATAGTTAATGCATTTAAATAATTTTGCATTTAATCATGTTAAAATTATGCGGGCCTGACTCAACACTATGGACAAATTTTATTTGTTCAAAATTCAGTTTTTCAAAAGCTGGTTTCTTATCAAACAATATTTCCATATTCTTTGCTATGTCTGTCATTTTAAATGGAGAAAAGAATATTAATTGAGAATTTTAATATTGAATACCATTACAAAAAAATGATGCCCTAAAAATTAATATACTATCTTAAAACTTCTAGAGAAAAACCTCTATACTAGGAAAACAGAAAATCTTGGTAAATGTACCTAGTTATATAGGCATACTAATGCAAACTGAGTAAAATACATAAAGACAATTGTAAATCAGTATTAAAATAATCATCAGTTGGGTTTTAAAAAATAACAGTGCCAAATGCCTGAAATAATTTGAGTTTAAATAAAAATAATTACAACTAATTAATTATTTTTGGAGACAGAAATATGAAAATTTATTGAATAGAAAAGTTAGTACCCAAGAATAGAAATAAAATTATTCAATGTTGATTGTAAAGATGGATTAAAAGGTAGTTATCATATTCATCAACATAATTAGAAATTAATAATTAAGATAAATTATTATTTTAAAGTCAAAAGTGGGAATGTGGATAGAATATAAAAAAAAAAACTAAACTTTTGCTCTTTGAACCATCTAGTTAGTCTAGTCTATATGGTAATCCACCCACAAACTTAGTGTGAATTATACAACTTGTATAGAAATTTTATTATTTTACTATGTCTTAGGAATTCTTTATACATAAAAAATGTATCTAAAAATCTAAGATGGTCATTTATGTATATAAAATAACCATTTCAATGTTTTGAGTATTTTTTGTGAAAATGAAGTAACCTAGAACTCCAATGGCTTGTATTGATAATTTAATTAAAGTCACTACATTATCCACTCTTCATATATAGCAAATATGTAATCTTTGAAAATTATTTTGTCATTTGGTAGATGATTGTGATAGCAAAAACAGTGTAGTTATTACAGATATAGGAATTGACAAGCTAATAAGAAAAGTTGATTCTAATTAAACTATAATCTGAATCACAATATGATTGACAAGATTGTAATCTTTACCAAATAGAATTGTTTATTCCCCCAGTAGAGTTGTTAAGTAGTCTGTTACAATGATAATTTAGGGAGTATCATTTCTTCCAGTGATACAGGTTTTAAATCGTAGATATTTTTTATAGAAATTTTTTTTTGATTTTAGTGAATAAGTTAAGCAGGATTACTTGATCTGAACTTGAATAGCATATCCTATGATTTTATATAGCCTGGCAAAGATATATAAGATTTTAAGGTAAGATTCAATTTCAAACAGCTACTTTTCAGTTTTGTTAATATAGTTAATCTGATGGTAAACTGGTGTAGACATTGTTTGATCTACAGCAAAGATATTATAATCAGTTTTGTATTGTCTTTGGAATTTGTATTTAATAAAGGTATACATGTAATATATGAATCATAAAGTATTATCTCAGTTAATAAATAGTTTAGAAATTTTGCCATACTAGGCTTGTGCCTATTGAGTCTGACAATCACCATCTTGATTTCTAAATCACAATAGAATATCAGTCTCATCCTATAGTAATATGACTATCTTCAGTACTAATATAAATTTGAAATAATCTTTAGTGTAGTGTATATGTTAATACTGTAATACAAGCCCAGACTCAATGGCAGATTTAATTCACAGTAACTGAAGTTTACGTATAATGCTAAGTTCAAATCTATCCATGCAGGCTGTAATATTAGAGTAAATCAGTGGATTGAAGTGAAACAAATTATTATATAATCAGAAGTATTTGGAGGTTAATTTTTTTGAAGATGAAATTGTATGATTCACACAGTGAAGCATTTACGTTGATAGTAAAGAGAATACAAGTATGATCTGAAAATGAAAGAAAACAAAGTGATGGTAGCTTTTAGTTACAAAAAACAGTAAATCAATCATAGATAATTTAGTAGAGTTTGCAATAGACGTACTAATAACTAATGTTGTGTGTGAACTTGGCTCAGAGATAAGGCATAATAGCTACATTTAAAATCTCCATCTAAAATTTTCAAGCAAGATGCATGTGGATCATGAAGAACCATTGAGAAATATTTTGCATAGAGTAAAGTAAATATCCCTTTGATAATGAATATATATATATATATATATAGGTGAATTACCTACACACACACACATACAGTATATAGGTGAATTATCTACCATATTATATTGGCATTTTTTAATCAATAAGCCAGAGCTACTTCTTATGAAGTATGATTATTAACTTAAAAATAAACTATGATTTTGTAATCTTTTGATTGCTCTAGCAATCTTCAGAAGTTCTACTTATATTTCCAAATCTAAATAGAAGTTCTGAAGAAGATTTCTGGTGCAATCAAAACTGTCATAGTGGATTATAGATTGCAAAAAAGCAATGTATAAAGTAATAGAGAATTTAAATGATATTAATATTATATGGATTTAGTAATGCCATAAGAAAGATAAAGATTTTAATATAGATCTGTTAGAAATAGTGAAAGGCAGATTGATATTTTAGTTTGAGTAATTATAAATATTAATTTTAAGTGGATAATTTTATAGTTATTTAGAGAAAGTGCAATGATTATAGAGGTTTTAGACTATTCTCATTTTTAAACAAATGCTTATTATCCTTTATCAGCCAGTGATGGGGAAAAAAATCTTGGAAAATTTTTAATTTGGATGTTAAGAATGGGAAGGAATCATAGCTTATCGTATGCTTGGATGTTATGATGGATTTTGAATTCTATTATACTGTTGCTGTATTTAAATTTAAAAACAGAACATTTAGTCATGTTGACATAAATATCATAACTAATTATTTTCATAGAGAACAATTATATTTGCTTAACTTACTTGATAGTGAGAACTGGGTTTTTATCAATGTGATGTAAAAGCTTTAGAAAAATTTTACTTAAGGATGCTCTATAAAATACTAAAAACATGGTAGGATGATCACAAAATCAATTTATTCTTCAGTTTTCTGGATGTGATATTATAAAATCTACTATTGTAAAATCACATTGTCATTGGATTGATCATGGAAAGTGAATGAATTAATATAACCTATTTCCTAAGAAAAATATTTTGTGGGAACTTGAATATAATTTTCATGAAGAGGCAGAAGCTATTTATTATATAAAGATTATTTCAAAGACACTCTGAAGTGGTACACTATTAGTTTCTTTCATTGGGAAGATATAACAGGATATAATGCAATGCAAAAGCTTTTTAAAAAATAATGTTTGTTACAGATGAAATTAAGATAATCTTGTAAGGTGTGAAATAATCAAACTAAAGAACTAGCATGGGAAATGTATTTGTGGATTATCAATTCATTTGAATAATCATTAGTTTGTAAACTCAGTTCTGTTTTATTTTTTTATTGCATTTATATCTTTGTTGTTATTTTCTGAAGTTGATGATAATGGTTATATTAATAAGAATAGCAAGAAACAGCCACAAGAAATTGGCAGAATCTTATATCTTTGGATTAAAAAATTATAATTCTGTTATAGAAAATTTATTTCAAAATTAATAATATCAAAGTTTATGGTATTTAATCCATATGTGACAATTTAATTGAATAAATAGATTGATGTGAAGATCATCACAATGAAGTTTCTGACAACAAAAAAGTTATTTCCTGTCAATACATGTCTAAACTAGATCTCCTGCATTGCAACAGATACATTGTTTCTCTTGGTGGCATTTTTATCAATATTCAACATTTATTTTTAGCATATATATCAGATTCAATAAATTGAACTGGATTTTGTAAAAATATACATTTTCAAATGAAAAAATTCTAAAAAAACATATTTTAACTTTACAAATATTGAAAAAATGAATTTGTAATTAAGAACAAAGGACACTTTTGTCATTGAATGGTTGTTAGGTGCAGAGTGACTAGAAAATGAACAAAATCTTTTTTGAGTGATATTTGTTTATAAAATGCAAATAAATATTAATTTCTGATAAATTTAGCAATTTCTGTTTTAAAACATTAAAATTGCTTTATAATTTTTAGAATATCTCAAAAGATTTTAACACAGTATTGGTAATAATATACAGTCATCAGTTTCATAATTGGAATGATCAGTCATAAGTCGAACCTGAAACAAGCTAAAAATGAGTAAACCATTAGTTTAAATAGATATCAAACATTCTGCTAAAATGCAATTATCAGTTGATGAATTTGACATCAACGAGGCCAATAATTGGCCTCTTTATGTTCAACACATAGAGAAATATCTCTTCATTAATAAAGTTGAAAATGAGAAAACTAAAGTAGCATCACTGCTGTTTTGCAGGAGAAGTAAGAGAGATTGCTAATAGGCTCTGTGAACCTGATCCTCCTGAGAATTATCCTTTTGATCAAATAAAAGATATCTTGGCAAATTATTTTTATCCATATCCCTCTAGGCACATCACCAGACTTTATTTCCAGAATCACCATCGGGGCATAAATGAGAAAATTAAAGATTACAACATGACTCTTTGTGATCTTGCAAAAAAATGTGTATATGGCTCATTTCTAGATGAGACACTCCTGGGCAATTTTTGTCGGGGATGAGCAGCGACTTATTTTTATCTGGTTTTGTTATGGGAAAGGTAACCATAAAGTCAGTGATTGTTTTCACAAAAATGAATGTTGCAAAATCTGTAATTAAAAAGGGCACTTGGAACTAATGTATAAAAAAGGAATAGATAAGTCTGGTTATGTTAGCAACAGCCATAAAGATGTATTCAATAAAAATGAAAATCAGTTAGTTAGCATAAAAAATATTTTAACAATCGAATCTGATCAAATTATGATTTAGTTATATGTATGCAGCAAGCCCATATCTATGGAAGTCGATAGTGGAAGTGGTGTATCATTGATTTTAGCATGTGAGTGGAGTTCTATTATTACTAATTGTAAAAAGCCGCTGATAATTGAGAAAACTAACTTAAAAGCTTTAGATGTTAATGATAATGCAATTAAAATCAAATGAGTAGTTAAAGCTTGTGTTAGTAAAATTAATGGTAAAACTTTTTATTTACCCCTGTATGTAGTTTATGTTTCAATAAACCCACTAACCAGTCATGATTGGTTCAAAAAATTGAGCATTAAATTATGTTGATTAAAAAGATTGACATTGAGAGGGAAATAAGGGAAAAATTTCCTAAATTGTTTAATGGGGAACATGGAAAAATAAAAACCATCCCTATATGACTAGAATTATCGCTGGAGGCGCAGTACCAATATTTTGCAAATTGAGGAAGATCCCATTTGCTCAGAAAGAAAAAGTTGAGAAGGAAATTAACAAATTAGATTAAGAATGGGATATTAGAACCTATAGAGAAATATGATTGGGCTATGCCATTAGTAATAATTGCTAAACCAAATGGACAAATTCATTTTTGTGCAGTGATTACTGCATATATCTAAATAGAACTATTAGTAAACATGCCTTATCCTGACCCTAATTTTAGAGAAATAATTGCATCATTGCAAAAATCTAATTGTTTTGCTAAAATAGATCTTAACTCAGCATTCCACCACGTACAAATGACAAACAAAGTTTCAGAAATAATAACATAAACTACTGTTGGATGATTATTCAGGTTCAAATAACTTCCATTTGGAATAATTTCTGCACTTGGAGAGTCGAAAATTGAGATCCATCTTAATAGATTTGAGGGATTTATACCACTTTTTGATGACATTCTAGTTACCGCTATAATGGAAAGTGAACTAAGAGGTATCTATATAACGTGTGCAAAAAACGATGAATTTCGAGCAAAATTGAACACCCAAAAATGTATCTGGAAGACTAGCGAAATAAAGTTTTTAGGGTATATAATTGGAAATAAGGGTATGTCTCCTCCTTAAAAAGCCAAAGCTGTTGCTGAAGCACTGAGGCTGAATAATATTAAACAATTACAAGCCTTTTTTGGTCTTGTAAATTATTTCAAGAATTTTTTGAAGGGCAAAGCTCATGCAGCCAGACCCTTGTATGATTTATTGAGAAAGAAGCAGAAATGGAACTGGGAATCAGCACAAAATCTTTTTTGCATACCAAATCACTTCTCACTTTGAATAAATTACTTGCTCATTATAATAACGATTTGGAAATTATATTTACAACGGACAACTCTGAATTCGGAGTTTGTGCAGTAATATGTCTTCCAGAACCTACAGGTGAATGACTGATTGCCTATGCTTCACATACTTTGTCTTAGCTAGACAAGGAAGCTCTCGCTTGTTTGGCCTTTTTAAATTTTACCAATATTTATATGAACACAAATTTACTATTGTAACTGATCATAAAGCTTTACTGGGAATTTTTGGAAGCAAACATGATCACGAGCTTATTAATTTCCACATGTTGAGATGACTAACTATATTCCCTGGCTATGATTATACATTAGAATATAGAAAGGGAAAGCAAATTGGACATGCCGACACTCTATTCTGTATGCCAGACAAGATTCAGAGCAATGTAAATGAAATTGAAATCAATTATGTAGATGTGCTAAATTTACATGTACTTAATAGTGAAACAGTAGCTGGTTTGATAATGGAATATGAGGGTTATCAGTGTATTATAAGCCACATCCAAGGATGGTGATCTAATAAACATCCCAAATTTCTTCATAAAGAATTATGAAATGCCCATGACAAATTATCAGTATGCAAATGCTGTATTCTGATGGCAATCATGTACTAATACCAGTTAAGGTTAGAGAAATAATTTTGCAATTATAGTGTGAAAGCCACCCAGGCATAGTCAGAGCAAAAACTTTAGCCTGTAGCTATGCTTAGTGACCAAACATTAACTGTGATATCGAGTATTTCATAAAAAATTGCAATAATTGTCAATCAACTAGAACCTATCACATGTAAGTTTGCGTTTGCACCAAGTGAACAAATGTGGGCAAATTTTGGACAAAAGCAACATCTGTCAATACAAGTTGTAATGGTTTGTACAAATGAAGGCCAACTTTTATGAAAACTCAATCAATTGCAAAAAGATGAGTGAAGATTTAATACTGTCATTATTTAACAAAACTAATTGTGACCCAAAAGACCAATCTGAGGAATCTAAACAAGAACTTGAGCTGACCCAAACTTAATGAGAAAAAGGAAGAATGTATACCAGAAGAGGTCGTAGATGTTAATTCTCATCTCGATCGGATTAAAAGAAAAAGAAAAGAAAAAAGTTACCTTCATGATATTTTTTTCTGACTTCAGAGAAAATGTAAATCTCCTAAGTTGGGAGAAATATGCTATGTTTATATGTGTATGTTAAAATACATACACATAAAAAGATAGAAAACAGTTATAAACAATTGTGTGTTATATATATATGCATGTATCATGAAATACACAATTAAAGTTATAAAAATAAGAGTAATAAATTTAAAAAGTAAAATTAAAATTTATTGAAGTAATTCGTTTTAGTAAAAGATTAATTATCAATCCAGGAAACAACCTTAATTAAATTTTTAAAAATCAAAAGAGATAACAGAATTTCATCAGAAAATAATCTAAAAGTAATTAAATAATAACAGTTAAAAAGAAGATTTTACCTGTAACCAGATGCATCTACAGATAAAAAGTATAATTAGATAATCTCAGCAGGGTTTAAAAGGTCAAACGTTTAGAACAGGAGTTTAATAATCAATTATAAGTAAAGAATAAGAGAAACTTGCTTGTGGAAGCTACAAGTAAGCTGGTGTACTGGCAACAGACTGATGCTGAACGTTATCGTGTAATGGCTTAGATAGCTTTTACTGTGTAGGAAGACTTGTCTCCAAACATGCTAAATTATGTCTAGGGACTTAAACAGATCACCCTCATCTTTATTATTATATATGCTTTCGGGTATGTATTTGTATTTTTGCTTTATATATTTTGTTAATATATATATATGTTAATATTATTGTAATGGTTACTACGTGAAATTTTTGTAAGCCTATGTCTGTTTTGTAGCATAGTGGTCACTCCCAGACATAGCATTAAATTAGAAATTATTACTTTTTAGTTTTAAAAATTAAATATCTGTATGAAATGTATAATTTTGATTTTAATATTTATTATACAATTACTGTGTAAAAATAATCATGAATCTTAATATACTTCACAAAAAACTCAAATTTACATATGTTTAAATTTCTATCTAATAATGACTTATCGTAAATTGTAATAATTTCACAAGCGTCATTGATAAAAATCATATGAAAAGTAATTTAAAGTGAATAATTAAATCTTTACGCTCTCATCTCTAAATGCTTTAGAGTGGCCCATACATATAGTATTGGTAATAAAGGATAGAATGGATCGATTCTATCTTTTAAAAATACTTTTTTTGTGTGTTTGAAATAGTGTTACATATGTAAAGTGCATGGGCAGTGGTTTTAGCCATTCGTTAGTATTATAATTTACAAAAACATCGCACTATATAAATCAAATATTTATATATTGGAATTAGCTAATCAGTACATTTAATTTTTTCCCCATAAAATATTAAAAACAAAAAAAAAAATTGTAATATATTTGACAACATGAAAATAATATTTGTTTAAAAAATAGTCATGAAATTAATCTATTTTCATAACAAAAAATAATTGAAAAACAAATATTCTTAATCACATGAAGATGAAATTATTTATTCTGAAAACAAATCTAAAGTCTTCATGAATTTGATAAGTTTGGCTTCAAACAATATGTTTGAAAAAATGAAAACAATATTTATTTAAAAAACACATATGAATTGAATATATTTATAATAAACAAGAATTGGAAAATAAAAGTGAAAATTATTTATTTTGAAAATTCACAAATTCTAATGACATCCAGCAATACCATATGAAAACATTGATAATCAAGGTAGGGAAAAAAAGTAGCATTTTCATTTATTACCACCAGTTCTTATGTGGAGGAGGATCTTTTTTTGGATTCAAATTTTTTATGGATTTATTGCTGTTAATTACTATTAATTTATTATAGAATTGTGTTTGCTGTCATCACTAATTCATTTTTTTTTCTGAAGATATGTTTTCTAAATAAATTATACATTTTCAGCTTTTCAAATATACTATTTGATTTACAATTATTGTATGACTGCAAAATATATTAATTTCTGATGTATTTTTTTTTAAAGAAAATTGCATTAGGCTATTGTGCTACAGTTCAATATGTGTTTGATGACCCCATTAATAAATAGAGCATACATGAAAAAAGCACCTTACACACAGAGAGACACAATCCCTATATTTAAATTTAATTTCTAATGAATTCTAAATATTAGCAGAGTGATTGCTGACATTTCATTTTGTAAATTTTATAAGTAAATGAAAAGAAAGATACAATGTTATTTTACACATATAAACTTTTTATCTCCAGGTATTATGACTGAGGAAGAAAAAAAAATGTATGAGGAAATCCCTGCCCATCATGGTAAATGGTGGCTTCCAGCTAATTGGTTTTGTGCATTAACAGCAACAGCCAGGAAAGAAGGCAGGATTAAGGATGATATTCTTTTTAAAACAATAATAGATGTAAGTTGTTTTTAATTATAGTAATAATATAAACTCTTAACTTGCAACAGCAATATAAATTCTATTTAAAAATTTACCATTCAAAAATTTATTCATTTGATGTTACATGTTTTATATTTCATTTCTTATATCATTTTTTTTTATATTTTGGTCATCAAAGCTTTTTGTTCAGATTATTCTACAATAGTGACAAAATCTGTTTATGCCTATTTTCTAAAAGTCTGTACTTGCTTAGAACTGGTCATTTAATATATTTAGACTTGGAAATTAATTCACTGTGAATTTATTTTTAAGGATAGTAATATAGTAGTTTACCTACTTTTTGTACATTTATTGTAATCATTTAAATATGAAGAACTTCAAACTCAGTAATCTTATTCGAAATTTAATGGACAATTTTTTATATTTCAAATAGTTTATAAAATTGTCTACTATGATATATTTGAATGTTGTTTGTACCCTTTTTATTGACTACTTTATGTTATGATACTAATGTAACATCTCTTGTTTCTAGAATCTGATTTTTATTCAATGTTTTTGTGTTTGCAATCTTTTGATCTTTTTCAAAAGCAGTGATAATCTCATCATGTGAATTAATAATGTATTTTATCTTGAGACTTTAATTTAAAAGATGTTACTAATTACCACCATAGCTTAGTTTTGTTAACAATTGGAACATTATTCCTATAGTCACAGATAGTTTGTATGAGCTATTGCATTTTAACATGCTGTTGGTTGGTTTCTTATTTATAAAATACTGTATAATGTATTGTAATGGGCATACATGCTATTACATTATTATAAGTAAAATTACAAATTAAAAATAAAGCTCACAAATAAAAAAAATTGTTTTTAAAAATTAAAAGTCATCTAAACTTTATATATATAAAATCTTACAGATGAAAAATTATTAAAAGAAAACTATTAAAAAAAGAAAGTATTTTAAAACCAAATTTTAAGAAAAAACTTAAAAGATTTAAAGATAAAAATATATTGTTAAAAAGAATGTACAAATTTAATTAAAGCTATTGTGTAAAATGGAAATGATTATTTTCAATTAGTTAAAGTAAACTAGCCCTTGGGCATCTCAAAATGTATAATTAAAGGTCAGATAGGAAAGAAAAAACAATAGGAACTGAATAGCCAATAAAAGAAATTCCTCAGGAAACGGACCTCAATGAAAAGATCATCATCATCATCATGACGTAATGTCCACTTGATCCGAAAGTTTAATATAAAAGGAAAAGTTTGGAAAAAAAAAGATAGAGATGTAATAGAGAGAGGTGTGATATGTGTTAAGTCGGAGAGAGTTGAAGGAATTCCTTCAGTTTTTCTAAAAAAAAAAAAAGAAATGACATCGTTTTCCCATATTGCGGAGTACAGGCTATCAGGGCCCGGAAATAAAATACCACCTAAAGTAAGATGAATCAATAAAATGGCCAACAGCATACCAGTCTCCCCAGGACATCGGGACAATTAATGCTGGATCCCAAATGGCAAGCAACTGTTAAAGATGAACTTTTTAAAACCATAAAAACTATATATATAACTAATGAACATTAATTCTAAAACTTTCCAGTATTTGAAAACAGCAAGAACTCTAAATTCTAAACTTTTCAATATTTAAATAGAAATAGAATTTCCTATCTGACTAAATTATTTATTAATTATTTTTATTGAATGTGTTATTTTTTTTAAATCATTTCCATTAATTTATTTTTTCAGTTCTTTTAAGTTTTTATTATGATTTTTTTTTTTTCTGTTAAGCTAAACTTTTAATTAAATCATGTTAAATTTAAGTCGGGCGTGAATGGCCGCATAGATTCGTAAAGTTAGTTTAAGGGAGGGTAAATCTTAGATTATTTGTTTCGTAGTTAAATTGGGTACTTGGGCAAAATAAGTCCCATTTCATACTGACCATCGGAAGCAGATGTATTCCCGCTCCTTGGATCACCCCTTTAGCTTATGGAATGGGAAAGTAAGATGGCAAAAAAGACCGCAATCCCTTCCTATGAAGTTTTTTTTTTATTGTTCTTCTAGCCAGTCAGATGTAACATTCCTGTACTGGATGAGAGACAATTTTTTCTCTATAACCATGCTGTTCAGATGTGCATTCCTGACAGTATGGTATTGTGCTGTCGTATTCATGCTGCATTGAATACATCGATATATCAGATAGATTGGCGTTGGTTTGGCTGCAAATTTTTGGCTTAAGGTTAGATCACGGATAGAATTTTTTTTTTTCAAATGCAATCTATGTAGTCTATTCATACTCGACACTCAAATAAAATATTATTAAATTCATCTGTGTGAACTTCTAAAATAAAAAGTTAAATTGTAAATTAAAATCTAAAGTAAAGTTATAATGCTTTATAAAAAAATTGAAGTTATACTAAAATAATTATACATTTTATATATGTTTAATAAATGTCTGTGTGTGTTATTACTGGCAGTGGCTTCTTTTATTTTATTTTTTTGTATTGAAAATATTTTTAAATAAGAATTTATATTTTATAAATCTCTATGTCTCACTGAGCTAGTGGCATGGGCTGATGGTCGTAATAAAATATATATGTAAAAATTCAGATCTTAACTTACGTATCTGCCTACTATATAAAATTTCTAGGTTCGAATGTCCTGGTGGTGCACTGTATAACAGATATGGTAAGACTCGAACTTCCAAAATCCACCCCGACCATTATAGTATATAAACTATTTTATATATGATCTAATATTTTGTTTATAAATTTCTTGAAATTAAAATCTCAAATATTCAAAGTCATACAGTAATAGATATTAGACAATGAAGATTTTTAGTAAATACTATGAATATTGATTGGGTATATATTAATAATGCAGTTACTTTTTTACACTTTTGCCAGTCTTAAATTATGACCGACTAAATTTGGCAATACTTATTATTAGATGCTTTTTATAAAGATATATAAAAATAAAAATTCAATTTTGTAATTGTTTTCTACTTATCTATTAATCCTTTATGGAAATCATTTTAGTAACTGCTCTATGATATTTTTGACACTAGGAGAGCCATCTAACCACTGGTACATTTAGTGAAGAAAATTCAAAAGTAATGATTAATACTGGGGAAAGAGGAGACAAAGAATTTTTACTGGGGATATAAAATTAAGTGTGGTGAATAGATATGCCTATTTGTGAATCATCTTAAGTAATCAGAGAAATTGCTGGGATGAATGGGAGAAAAAATTGATAAATGAAACAAAGAAAAGAAAGGAATTGATAAAGAAATTCAGAGTGTTCTCGTATAATAAATATGATGTAGCTAGAATTGTATGGGAGTGGCAGTAGCAGGGTTAACATATGGTAATGATGCTTTATCTGTTAGTAAAGGGGTATTAGATTACTTAGAAAAAGTTCAAAGAGATGTAGGAAGATATGCAGAAGTGTGGATGGCAAAGGAGGCAATTCAACGAGAAATGGGATGGTCAAGTTTTTTTTTTGGGAGATGCAAAAAGCAAAATGAAAATGTTTGATAGATTGCAGTTTATGGATAATAAAATAATAGCCAAAATAGTATTTAATTGGGTTATGAATAAAGGTCAGGCAACAAGATGGGTGTGAAAGGTAATGCGATATGCAGAAGATTTAGATAAAGAATTTATAAACAAAACTCCCCATACAGTACTGCCACCCTGTGCCAAACAAAGTAATCAATGGATGCCAGAAGGGCACAGGGTGGCAGTACTGTATGGAGAGTTTTGCCTTTGTTTACAACAATTATGTGCTAGTATAGAGATGGTGATCATGTGATGTTTAGTGGTATAAAGAATTTATGTGAGTATACTTATACAAAAGATGGGATGACTGTCTTAGGAGAATTGTTGAGTGTTAATAGTGTTAAGGAATGGGATAGAAGAATAGATGCATTAATAAAGAATATGAGTTGGAGAGATGGAGAGCTAGTATAGAGAGTAAAAAGAGTTTAAATATTTATAGAAGTAAACAGAATATTGGTTGTGTGTTAATTTATGATAATAGCAACGAAAGTAGTTTACTATTTAAGGCTTTAACAGGATCTTTAGCAACAAGGGAATATACACATAAATGGAAAAATATGGGTGATTTAGTCTGCAAGTTGCGTAAGGAAAGCATAGAAAATATTAGGCATCTGTTAATTGAAAGTAAGTATCTGAAAGTAGAAAGGGTACAAATAATGAAGTTGTGGAAGAATAAATATAAACCAAGTGATTACCCAGAAAGTGGCTTATTGGTTTTTATACTGGATTTGGGAAAAGATAAGGGGATTTTAGATATAAAGGCCATGGAATTGACAAAGATAATGTGTGCAAATGGGTTGGAGCAGGATAGAAAAGAATATGGGAAAACTTGGGGTGGGGAATGGAAAGGGAAGTTAAAGTGGCTAATAGGTTTTTCTGGGCATAGTTACTGAGAGATTCCTGATTCTGTAAGTCAAAGTGCATCACATCACATCCCCGTACAGTAGTGCCACCGAGTGCAAGCCTTAACCAATGCTGGACGACTACATTACATCCTAAGATTTAGGTGCAGCTCTATCAGATTCAGGGCTCCTCACTGATGAAGGCTGTAGGCTGGTCTAGGGATGTTGGGTGTCAGGTGCTGAGTAGAAATTTTATGTATGAACCTTCTAGCATCCATTGATTACTGTGGCTTGCAGAGGATGACACTGCCGTATGGAAATTTTGCTAGAAAAAGTACAAAGAGAACTAGGAACACATCTAATAGATGCAGATGTGTGGACTGCAGTGGAGGTAATTCATTGGGAAAATGGAATGGTCATGTTTTTATATGAGAGATGCAAAAATCAAAATGAAAATGTTCAGTAAATTACAATTTATGGGAAGTAAGAGACTAGCCAAAATAGTATTTAATTGGATTACAAGTAAAGGATAGGAAACAAGATGGCAGAGAAAGATAATACATTATGCAGATTTAGATAAAAACTTTATGTCGTATACTTGTACAAAAGATGGGATGATTTGTGTTAGGAGTATTGTTGAGTGTTATAGTGGCAAAGAATGGGATAGAAGTGTAGATGCATTAATAAGAAACAGAGAGATGGAGAACTGGTATCGAATATAAAAAGAGTTTAAATATATATATAGAAGTAAACAGAACATTGGGTGTGTGTTTAAATATACATAGAAGAAAACAGAATATTTGGTGTGAGTTAATTTACAATAGTAGCAAGGAAAGTAGTTTACTGTTTAAAGCTCAAACAGGATTGTTAGCAACAAGGAATACAAACATAAATGGAGAAATATGGGTAATTTAATCTACAAGTTAGGTAAGGAAGGTATGAAAAATATTAGGCATCTGCTAATTGAATGTGAATGCTTACAAGCAGACAGAGTACAAATAATGAAGTTGTGGGAGAATAAATATAAACAAAATGATTGACAAGCTTTTCAGAACATCCTTATCTCCAGGCTGATTTCTGGCCGTGGCTTTCGTCAGTGAGGCACTACAATATTCAAGCATTAGATTTAAAATACCAGGTCAAGCTCAGCATTTGAAATTTTCAGACAGCCATATGTCTTCAAATCTAGCTATCTAACTTAAATAGCCATATGGGATTGTACTAATACACCATATATTAATAGTTTTAGCAATATAAAATCACCAAAGCCTTAAGAGTAATGACAATAATTGCAAGGAAATCAAGTCATCTTTCATGCGACTTAATTTAATAAGCTTGTATTACAAATATTATATAGTTAGCATTTCAATATTCCTATCCCTAGATTGGTTTCTAGCTCTGTGAGGCACTAGGATATTCAAGCATTAGATTTAAAATATCAGGTCAAACCCAGCACTTTATCTAATGTTTAACTATTAAGTAGAAAATCTGAAATTTTTATATATCTTCATATCCAGCTATATAATGTTATATAATGAGCATGATCATGTAACATTTGTAATACAAGCTTATTAAATTGCAATTATTATTATTATTCTTAAGGCTTTGGCAATTTTATATTGCTAAAACTATTAATATATGGTATATCTGAACTTAGTTCAGTCCCATATGGATATTTATGTTAGATAGCTGGATTTGAAGACATATGGATGTCTGAAAATTTCAGATTTTCTACTTAATAGATAAACATTAGATAAAGTGCTGGGCTTGACCTGGTATTTTAAATCTAATGCTTGAATATCCTAGCACCTCACTGATGAAAGCCAGTGCTAGCTAGAAGCTAATTTGGGGATAGCAATGCTCTGAAAAACTTGTTAACAGCTATTGGCACGCTCATTATATAACATTTGTAATACAAATTTTTTAAATTAAGTCATGATATATAACTTGATGTCCTTGCAAACAAGTGATTATACAGGAAGTGGGTTCTTGGTTTTTATGCTGGATTTGGAAAAAGATAAGGTGCATTTAGATATAAAGATCTTAGAGTGGACAAAGATAATGTTATGGAAATGGGATGGAGCAGGATAGAGGAGAATATGGGAAAAACTTAGGGTGAGGAATGGAAAGGGAAGAGCTAACAGGTTCTCTGGGCATAGTAGCTGAGAGATTCCTGACTCTGTGTAAAGGAGTAACCATAGTAAATTGTATTGCACAAGCAATAAACAACCTTAAATAATTCATCAATAGTACTACCAAAGTGTTTCTAATGTTTTGTTCAGGGCAAATAAAAAATTTGAATTGCATAGAAAGTTTAAAAAGCAATATATGGCTACAATTAGCAAATATTAACATTGAAAATACCTGCACATTGTTATGGATATTTTGTTAAACTATATTTATTTTTTGTTGTTCATTTTTGAACAGTAAATAGATATAATATTCCCTGTAATTAGCAAGTTAAAAATAAAACTTTACAGATATTTGTTTGTAATTAGTCCCCAAAAATTTAAAAAATTTTTTGCATAAGTTTTGACAAAATACAACGAGAAACAAATTTCAAACTTCATGGCAGAATTCATTCCTAAATTAATGTAAAGATTGACTAGAAACATAGTACATAAAAAAACATAAAATTTAGAAAATATTAAAGTTAGTTTGACAATTACATGAATTTGATTACAAAAATTAAAACAAAATTAAACTAACATAATAATGAAACACAAAATACATGACTAAACTGATGCAAGAATGAATAAAAAGCAAAGTGCTTAAATAAAATTATGTGAGAAATATTTATTTTTTTGAACAGTAAATGCATATAACATTAGTGTAATTAGTAATTGATGTAAGAATGAATATTAAATTACATAACTATTACATGAAAAATATTTATGTTGCTTATTAGTACTTATAATTAGCAAATGTTAAAATCAAAACTATTTTAGGAGGACCAATAAATTGTTATGGATTTCAAGTTTCACCTAAAGAAAGAAAACAAGTATGGTAGTATGGTAGCAGCTTTTAATTAGCAAATAATGTAAAAGTAAAACATTCACATGAGAAATGTTTATTTTATATTTATGTTATTCATTTTTAAACAATAAATAAATGTAGTATTACCTATAAAAATCTGAGTGACAAAAAATAGAAAAGTTGTCTCTGGCCTGGCCCCTTGATGTAGGAGTGATTCAAATGATTGACATCTAGATATGAATTGGGAAATCTTAATCATAAAAAAAAAAAATAGTGGGGGAAAATTATTAAAGTGTGTTTGTCAAACAATTAATAAAAGTTTGATTTTCTAATAGATTTATTTAAGCATAACTGTTTATCCTCCCATTTACATATCTGTTTGTCATTTTGTGTATTGAGTTATTCATCCATCTATATTGTTTCATCAATCCATCCATTGGTCCATTTACCTATCTATATATTGATCTATTTATTAATCTTTCTATCTATTTACCTGTTTATTTATGTATCTGTTACAGGATCTATTTGTATATATATCTATCCATTCATCTGTCTATTTAGTCATCTATCCATTCTAACTATTTATCTACCCAACTATCTGTATTTCTTTCTATCTACATATATATTCACTTATTCATTCATCTATCTATCTATTTACCCATCCATTCTATCTATATATTCTTATCAATTTATTTATCTATTTACCCATCTATCCATTCTTTTGGACTATCTATCTATCTCTCTAAATATTTTTATATATATTATCCATCCATTCATTTATTTATCTATCTACTGAACCATCCATTCAATCTATTTATCTATCTTATTACTTCTATCTATCCATCCATCTATCCATCCACCTATCCATCTATCTATCCATTCATCCATCTATCCATCCATCCACCTATCTATCCACCCATCCATCTATCTATCTACCCACCCATCCATCTATTCATCTAGATAAACATATGTATAGGGAGATTATCATATATAGGTAGATAGATAGAAAGGATAGATACATAGATAGATGAATGAATGGATGGATTTAGAGATACAATGATGGATGACTATATAGAGAGGTAATAGGCATTTATGCAGATAGCTAGAGATAAATAGGTAGGTAGAGAGATTGTTACTAGATGATTAAATGGGTGGATAAATAGATAGATAATTAAATAGAGAGATGGTTGAATGAAAAAATAAATAGATAGAAAAACAGATAATTGATAGAAATTAATAGATATCTATATATCTGTCTTTGTATCTATATATTCATCCATTCATCTATCTACTCATCTATCTCTTCTAATTGTTTATCTGATTTCTGTTTATCCACCCATCCATCTATTTATCCAATTGTCCATTTATCTGTCTACCTATTCATGCATCAATCCACCCATTTATTTAGATAGATATATAGATAGGAGTTTAAGCATAGATAGTGGATGGATGGATAGATTGATGAATGAATGTAGATATAAAGACAGATATCTATCTACCAATTATCTGTTTTTATATGTCTATCTGTCTTTATTTATCCAAACAACTATCCATTTATTTAATTATCTATTTATCTACCCATTCATTAGTCTATTAGGAATCTATCTATTTACATATCTATCCATTAACCTACTTATCTGTCTATCTATTTGTCTGGCTGCTTATCTGCTTATCTTTTTATCTATTTACCCATCACTCTATACATCCAGCCATGTATATGTATAAATATATAAATAGATGGATGGACAGAAAGTCAGATAGATGAATACTAAATACATAGATATGAAGGTAATGGATGGGTAAACAGATGGTTGAATGAATGGATTAATATATACATAGATAGAATGGTGAATGTTTGGCTAAATAGATGGATTAATGAATGTATAGATAGATAGAAAGAAAGAAATGTATTGATAATTGGATTGAATATATGGATTCATAAATAATAGATAGATGAATGATAGGAGATAGAATGAATTGATGGATAAATGATAAATGAATGAACGGATGGATATAGATATATAGAAAAAGACATATATATATAGATAGATAAATAGATAGAATGGATGAATAGGTAAATAGATAGCTAGATGGATGAATGGATGGCTATATTGATAGATAAAATGATATATATTCAAAGATAGACGGATAGAAAGATGAATGAATAAATATATAGATATATACAAAGAGCTATATAGATAAATACATAGATAGATAGATAGATAGATAGATAGATAGATAGACAGACAGACAGACAGATAGATAGATAGATAGATGGATGGATGGATGGATGGATGGATGGATTTTTGGTAGTTATTCTGATTGTATAATGCAGCTGCTACGTGACGCTGTGGTATCATCAACAACCGCCAAGAAATCTGTAAGTGATAAATTTCTATCCGAAAGTGGCTGAAATTGACAAATTAAAATGCCTAAGGCAAAGTAAATTAATAAATTCTTTGAAAATACAAATTAAAACAAAAGCAAACAAGAAAACGCTACAGTTTTGATTTTTTTTGCAAATTCCACAAGTCTGTGTCCATTCTCAATTTCTATAACCATAACCAAATTTATCCATAGAACTTTCATAATTTCACCAATTCTAGTATTAAAGTATCTCTTGACAATTTAAAAATGTTTGATCTGATCAAAAGCATTTTATACATTCATATAAAAATCCCTTCTTCATCAAACCTTTGTCAGCACTCTCCTATAACATGAATATTATAAAATTTATTTTTGTAATGGTTTCTATCCCTCTTATTATAACTGAAATATTAGCATGTGTCCATGTGTGAATGATATGTCATCACACTTACTCATCCTGTTTTATTTTTATAATGCTGTTCTCAAACTTCTTTATGGATCATTACAATATATGTATCTAAATGTGGTCATATGTTGATGTGCCATTTGCAAATGAATGGAAGTTAATCAACAATAAAAATAAGTATTGGTGATAACTTCTGTTTGTATCCTAATCAGCAAGCATAAATGTCAAATTATTATCATTATCAGTTAGCAAATTGCCAATACTGAAGTGAATTATTATAAAAGAGCTAGTAACAATTTTTGCTGCGTGCATATATTTAAGTACTAATAATACTAAACGAAGCATATGTTAATGCTATAAAAATGTGCTGGGATGTTTTATCAATACTGATCATCCATGTTCTGAGTCATCATCTGGTACCATGAGTATTAGCCTATATAAATCATCTCAAAGAAACATGTAAATAAAATGTGTGACTTTAGAGATGACTTTCGGTACCTTCATGTTATCTAAATTATTCTAAAGAGAATTATATATATGTTGGGCATTGATACCGCAAATTCTGACATGTTCTGAGTTAACGTTTTTGATTTCAAGATAAACATATATGAAAAAGAGTAAAAACATAACTACTTTATGTAGATTTTAAAATTATGATTAATTTATTAATTAACTAGTTGCACTGATAATAAAATTTAAAATCTCTCAAATATTCTCTACAAGTATATCATTTCTGATTCTGACTTACATATAGACATTAAATATCAACAGGTTGAAAACAAAACAGTACAAGTTCTCACATACACACTTATATAGATTGTAAATGATCATAAAGATAGCGCATACATAAGTGCACACATATATCTGATAATATAAAATATGTCTGTTATTAATTATTATCCATTCAAGTTTTATAGACTAAATCATTTAATAATATAGACTTAATATATATATATATGCACACCATTCATCTAAAAAATGAAATAATATAAAAATAATAAATATTTCAATTCTTAGTAATTAATTTGCTTTTAAAAAAATATATTGTAGTAGTTTCATTGCCAGGCACTTCAAAAGCACGAATAGTAGTAAGATTTTACAATATAGTTATATTAGGCAATATGGAATCAAACTACAGCTAAAATTTGACTAACAAGTTAGTATTATAGATTCTTAAGAGAATGTATTTCAGTTATTATTTGTGTGCGAATGATAGATATTTTGTAAGTACACATTGATTTTTTAAAAAGAAAAAAAAAAATCAATTTTATTTACTCAATATTTAAAAAAACAAAATTTGTTATTTGGATTAAAGTTTTTTTTTTTTTTTAGAATAAATAGATTATCTTGAGTTTTGAAATAATTACTTTAATTAAAAACTAATTTTAGAAATATGCAGAAAAATTAAATGCAGAAATTTTTTTATAATGTATTTTATAAAAGGAACCAAATTTAAAAATAAAATTGTTTTAGATGTTTTGAGGTTAGTAAAATTATTTTGGGTAAGGGTACTCTTGTAAGTATACATGAAAATTTGATTAAATGAATCTTTATTAGTGTTTGTTTTTAGTTTAATTAATTAAAAAAAAAATCCTTATTTATATTTTTTGATTTTAATTGATTATAAGAAACCCAAGAGATAAAGAAATTGTGATACAAGTGTTTGTAACTGATAAAATGACAACACATGACTAGAAAACATCAAAGGGTATAATTAATCAAAAGTTTTCAGCCTTCCAAGTTATTTGCTTTTAGGGGTGAGAACTGTTATTTGTATCTTAAAGTATATCAGTTTTATTTTGTTTTATTTGTTCAATTAATGAATGCAAAAACTTCTAGTAGTAGCCTTTTCTACATGGAAGATTAGAAGAAATTATTTTTCCTAGGTTTTTTGAAAAGTACTCATTAGCCAATTTTCACTGCCAAAATCTATACAATGCAGCATAGAGAGATAAATTTCCACCAAATTGATGCTAAACATTAAAACTATTGCTACAGTATAATTATTAGAAATTAGAACTGAAAATGATTTTTATTTTATATCGTAATTTGAAGCTTTGCTTTTACTTACTAAAGAAAGAAAAAAAATGCTGAGAAAATTGCGAGCTTACAACTACATATTTGTATACAATGGTCTGAAAAGTGTATATATATATATATGTTTTAACTATTAAAAACTACATAGGACTACATTAGTTAAATTCTCTCTAATGAAATATTTTTCTCTATTAAAATATTTTATAGGGGTATTATTTTTTATTTATGTATGTAATTGTATTTATTCATACAATTGATTTTTTTAATGATTGTTTTAAATAATTTTTTTAAAAAAATATGGAAAATATTTTACGATAAATGCTTTCATTTACTGAGCAAGAAGCCAAAAAATAATTGTTTTCTTTAATCACAATTGAAGTTGTTATGTTTTACCTTGAAATGAAAGTGTGGGCTTTCCAAAAATTAATTAATTCAATCATATAAAAATAGTGATTGAATTAATTAATTTTTGGACAGTTCATGCTTTTTTTAATTTCAAGTTAAATATAAAAACCCCAATTATTTTTGGCATTTTATTGCACAATAAATAAAATCATTTATTATAAAATGTTTATATATATATTATTTTTAAGTATTAATAATCAGACAGTAAATAAAAGTGGTTATTATGAAGTTGTTTTTATATATATTAATTTTGATTTTTAGTATTCAGAAAAATGCGTAGCATTTTATAAGAAATTCATGATCATTAAAAATCAATTCCAATATTATTTTATTTACGAAAGAAGCGTTTTAAACAAAGAAATTTTCCAGTCAAGAAAAAATATATTTTTTTATTCATATTAAAGGAAGAAACACAATCAATTAAACAAAGTAAGGTTTGTTTTTATTTCTATTTCAATTGATCATTTTAATTTTACCTTTTTTAAAAATAAAATTGCTTAAAACATATTGTATCCTCTAGTGCAGATCACTTAAAACTTACTGAATTGATAACATTTGAAATTCAGTCCAAGATTGAGGTGAAATTATTCTTATGAAAACTCAAGAAACCAATTCTGGGCTAAAACATATATTATATTGTGTGTGAATATCTATTTGGTTCTGTATAGAATTCTTTAGCTGATGTTAAGGTAATGAAGTTCATCTTTTAAAGTTCATTCATTTCTCTTTATCTGTTTTATATCAATAAACACTTTACGAAGAGTAAGAGACTTGCGTGAGTGTATGGAACATATATGCATGTTCATATTACTCATATTAATGGGAAAAAATTAAGAGATAAGAGATAGTCAGGCTAACCAATACAATATTTATAGATAATTTATCCTTTTATATATTGATGATATATGAATCTTGGTGTGATAAATATATATATTCATATAAAAATATTTCAAGAATTAATATTAATTATCTTTTAAATTGTAGAACAAATTGTTTTACAACATACTCTTTTATATTTGCTTACACGAACATAATGATTATAATTTTATACTTTTAAAATTTTCATTTATCCTTAACATTAAAAATAATTTGATCACACTAGAGATTCTCTATTTAAATTGGTCAAGTCTTTAATAAAGAAAAAAATTAAAATAAGAAATTAAATTTGAAAAATATTTAAAAGGAAAAATTCTTTACAAGTTTGTTTTTCCTGATATTTTAAGCTCTTCAGTCATTCTTTCTCCTGCAAGAAACTTTTTTCATTTCCAGGTTAGAAATAATTAATCAAGTCAAAAAATTGTTTATCAGTCAATAGATTTTAGATTAATACAAGCTTAATCCCATCCCCTTTTTATCCTTCAAAATATAGATTTTTCTCACATTTTTTACTCTTGGAATCAGTATTTCAGATAATATTCAACTGTATATATCTTATTTTAACAATTGATTTTTTCCATCTGGACTTCTATGAGAAAATCTCTTTCATGCTTAAGCAGTGTATTTACAAGTGAAAGCAGATTTCTTTCATTTGTGTACATTGTAGACATATATTAAAAATGTGTTGGATTAGTAGTCTGTGTTTTTTACATATGTATAATAGACTTCATATATAAAATAACATCTATACTAGTAAATTCAGGTTTCTTTCATAGGTTTGCATATGCAAGTAAACTGCTTTATAGAAATGTTTGGCTACCTTTTAAAAATTTAATATGTTTGTGAATTATGCTGTATCTAACTATACAACTTCAATTGTATACTAACCAAAGAAAAATGTAAGTAATATTAGTAGCCTTTTTTTAAGCACTGGATGTGATCATAGTTAAAAATAAAAGTAAAATTTATAAATTTTACATTATGCAATTAACTGTTTTCCTATGTTGGAGCTCTGTGCACAATTATATATATTAATCAAATTTCTTTAGTTTATGTTCAGAGAACATATCGAATCCTTTTTGAATTAGATGTACAGTATTTTGTATCTGAGTATAATAATGCTTTAAAAGTTTTACAAAATTTTTGAACTTATTAAAAGTTGATACTGACTTAAAAAACATCAAATCAGTTACAGAGATCCTAATTTCTTTGTTAACAAGACTACTATTATATTTCTATAAGAGAGAAAAGAACTATTAAAAAAAGAATATTGAGCAGATTTGAAATACAGGCATTCTTATACCTGGAACTTAGTTGTAAATATAAGGAATTTGAACTCAGAATTTCAAGAAACCTTAAACTGTTCACACTATGTCATACTACTGATATTGAGCAGAGCATATTTAATAGGGACTAAAGACACATTTCTCTATTTTAAAAGTAAAATTTGATACTTCATTTTTTTTATTCTTATTGTTTCATTGAGTGCTAAAGTAGAAACACTTAGTAAAAAAGTATGAAAATGTGGCCCTTCATTTTATTAAAACTATTATTTTTAAAATTTTTGTTTTTACTATAATTCTTATATATGCATTCTATAAAAAGTCTGTTATATATGTTCATGTTGAAAAGTATTGTATACTTGCAGTTCAATAAACAACTACATATTTTATTGTAATTAATATTTATCAATAAAATATGAAGTCATTATATGCTATATATTTATGCTTGTATGTTAGGAGCACTTTGAACAAAATATAGCATACTTCCAGCGTCATTGTATCCTGGTTTACCAGAATAAATAAGTAAACTGTTTGTGCCTTGTAATTTACATTTAGATTCTATAATCTCTGTGTTCAGGTACTGTAAGAGGTACATTTGCTTGCACCGATACTACACTATGGGTCACCATGGATAGCCCAATGTATACTTCTCAACTAGTTTGGATATAGCTATAAACTGTCTTTCTTCTGACTTCCTATCTTTTTAACTAAACTCATTCCAGTCCTTATAGACATACTAAGAAATGTATATACATTTTGATAAGCAGGATTAAAGTTAAGTTTTTTTCCTTCTTAATTAGTAAAAAAAATAATTATAATTAGAATCCAATCATTATTGTTTATCTTACATATCAAAATAAAAATGGATTAAAAATAGTTTTTTTTTATTAAAATTTTCTTTAATCCTCTTTAAGTATAAACATATTGAAACAATTTTTATGTTTTTTTATAAATCACTTTCATTTACAAAAGTAGTTTTTAATACATGAATTTTTTCTACAGTATAGGCTTTTTCATACCTGCACTCCAATATGTAATATATAGGGAGTTTGAACTCAGACTTTCACACAACCCTCAACTATCCACGCTATCTCATACTGCTGGCACACTTGATCACACACATGTTGAAAATATAAATAATCACCAATATATGTATTTCATGCTAAACCAGCAATCGTTAGTTGGTCCAGATTTTTGTTTTTGTTACATTAAAGGTTTAGATTTTTTTTTTTTTTCATAAAGTAAATAATCTATGTATATCTTTTTATATTTAATTTTAAATAATTATAGTATTCCAAAATATCAAAAAATATTACCTAAATTAATGAAATTTTAACTAATTTTAGATTTTTTAAAACATGCTTATATTCATCAGTTTTTTTAATTTTAAATATATGTGTACACATGATATTAATGTAATACATACACTATATTGCGATCCATGAGATAGTATATGAAATTGTACATATAGGTATGAATACATATATTATTATAAATTAAATGGCATGCAATAACAAAAAGAAATTAGATATATGTAAAAAATAATATAATCAATCTTAGTTCTGAATAAGAGTGATAGTCACTTGAAGCAAAAAAAACATTGAATTCTATAAAGATAAATATATTTAAGATATTGAACAAATATATTCTGATCTCAAAAATACTAATAACTTTGCAAATTAATAGAATCTATGGGACAGGCTGCACATTTTTTGACATTTTTTCTATCAAGTTTTTTTTCAAACAAAATTTATTCTGAATGTAATAATTTGTGGTTCTTTTTTAATTGTAAACTTATAGCAAAATATATTTGTCTTGATACTTTTAATTGTAAGTTTATAGCAAAATATATTTGTCTTGATAATTTAGATCAATAATAAAAATAAAATAAAAAAATTCTTTGTTTCTGATGAGTACTAGTAAACAGTCATTTGAAAAAATTAATTCACCGTATAGATATTGTAATTTGGTTAGAGTTTTTAGAAAGTTTAATAGGTGTTTTTCAAAATAAAGTATTTTTTATATAAATTTATAAGAACTATTTTTATTTTTTCTAACAATTTATTTCATTGAGAAAGAATTACTATAATCTCAAGTAAAAAGTTTTTGAAATTAATTAAATTATTTAATAGTATTTTATTACATTATAATGATAAAGGACTTGATTCTCACTAATAATATATTAATTATCAGAAATATCTTGTTTTATTAGAGCATAAAGCATTGATCTTCATTTTCCAAAAATTAGGAATGCTATATTTTTTAATCCATTGTGTACTGCCAACTTACAAAGATAACAATTACCATATCATCATCATTGACAACCATTATCAATCCACTGCACAATGAAGGTCTCTCCAAATTCAATATGTTTCTGATATATAGCGTCTCCTCATCATCCCTGCACACTTTCTTATTTCATTCATCCATCTTACATGTGGTCTCTTTCTGAGCCTTGACAATCTCTTGTAATCCAGTTTAAGATTTCAATTGTCCATCTATTATCATCTTTTAGTAATATGTTCAGCCCAACTCCACTTCAGTCTTAATTTTTTCAACGATGTCAGTAACACCTGTTTGGTCTCTTAACCATATATTGAGTTTTCGATCTCTTCTTGTACTCTTAACATGCATCTCTCCATACTTTTTTGAGTGGTCTTTAAGTCTCTGTATTGCTCTTCTATTAAGTGTCCAAGTCTCAGATCCACAAGTAAGAACTGGTAAAATACATTTATTAAAAACCTTCCTTTTCAAACACATAGGCATATTTCCTTTTACTATTAAGTTATTTCTACCAAAAGCACTCCAACCAAGTTTAATTCTATGATTAATTTCATTCATTATGTTTCCATCTGTAGTAATAATCTGACCAAGGTATTTATAGTTGTTAACTCCTAGCTCATCATAATCAATCTTTTATTTTCATCTTTTGAGAAAATCCATTGAACATTACTTTAGTCTTCTTAACATTTACCTTTAGTCCTACTTTCTTATTTTCATCTGATAACTCCTGCAACATTTCCTGAAGCTCTAAAGCATTATTTGCAAAAACAACTACATCATCTGCAAAATCTAAATGACTTAAATAATCTCCATTTACTTTCATTCCTTTAGTTTCCCATTTTAATCCACAAAATATTTCTTGCAGCACTGCTGTAAAAAGTGTTGGAGATACGGAGTCACTCTGTCTTACACATTTCACAATGTTAACCTTCCTAGTATCATTATGTAATATAATTGTTGCTGTTACATTTTTATAAATATTCTTTGGAATATGACAATTTCCCGGGTCTATACCTTGATGATCCAATACTTTAATCACTGAAGAAATGCTTATAGAATCAAATGCCTTTTCATAATCTACAAATCCAAAGCATAATGGCAACTCATATTCATTGGCTCTTTCTATAACTTCTCTCAATACTTGGATATGATCTATTGTACTAAAATCACTTTTAAATCCAGCTTGTTTTCTTGGTTGGTTGAAATCCATTGTTCTCTGTAGATGAATTGTAATTATCTTGATAAAAATTTTGTATAAAACTGATAAAATGTTGATAAGTCCATAATTTTTAATATCTTCTTTATCACCTTTTTTTAAATATTAATATTAATACTGAATTCTTCCAATCATTTGGTACATCTGGTGTATAACTTTGCCAAAATCCTTTCTATTTCTTCACTTGCTTCTTTTAATATATCGATTATAATTCCATCATTACTTGGAGCTTTTTCTTTCTTCATAGATTTAATTGCATGTCTCACTTTTTCATTTAAAATTCTGGGCAATTCAGAAGATGTAATAGATGTAGGAAATACTTGTTCTTTATTATTGATAGAACTCTTCTACCCATTTCATGATGTCATCTCTCTTTTTAGTAATAGTTCCATCATTTTTTCTTATTGCAGATTTAAGTTTCATACCAATACCAAAATGTTGTTTTATACTTTTGATATTTTTCTTCTCTTCTACAGACTTCCTTGCTAGTTCACAATTATATTTTCTTATATCATTATCAACTCTTTTTTGTACCATTGTACAAAATTCAAGATATTCAATCCTTTTTAATGCATCATTTTTATATACACATTCCTTCTTTTCTTCATTAATTCTTTAGTCTCAGTAGAAATGTTATTGGTTAATTGCTGCTTTGTTCTACCAGCTATCTTTGCTGCAGTGTTTAAAAGTATATCAGCAATTTTTTTTATTAATTTCATTCAAATCAGAATCATGTTCAAAATATACTAATACCTGAAACTGATTTTCAAGTTTTAATTTAAATTCATTAGAATGTTTCTGAAGATTAGAAATATCAACTGTAAATATTGTTTTTCTTAGTAATTTTTGTCTTCCTAGTTTCGCATTAACACGTATCTTTCATCTTACTAATCAATGATCACTTCCTGTGTTGAATTTATTAAGAATATTACAATCTTGAAATTTGTATTTTCTGTTAGTCAAAACATAATCCAATTCTGCTGTGCCTTCATTTGGATGTTTCAACGTCCATTTTTTTAAATATTTAAAAAAAAAAAAAAATTCATAATATAAAGTTTTTCTTTTCCTGCAAACTTCACAAGTCTATGTCCTCTATCATTTCTAATACCATAACCAAATTTATTTACAGCACTTTCATTTTTCATTTGTTCACCAATTCTAGCATTAAAGTCTACCATAACATTTTTAAAATGTTGTTTAGTCTGATCAAAAGCCTTTTGTACTTCCATATAAAAATCTTCTACTCATCACTATGAGAACATGTTAGAGTATAAATCTGAATTATCTGCATTTGTTATCGGCTATTAGTTTTTACAATGTATCGGCTATTAGTTTTTACAATGTTGTTCTTCCACTTTTTATTTATGATAAATCCTACTCAACTTGTACTTCCAATATTTGTGCTTTTGTAATACAGTACATGCCCACGTTTTAAATCAATTATCTCTTCACCTTTTTTTTTAACTTCACAAAGTCTAATAATCAACAGTTCTTCGAATTCTTGCAATATTCCTTCACTAGAAAAGTGATTTGCAATTGTACATACCTAAATAAAAATTCATCATCAAATGGCAGCCTGGATTCACAATCAGGATATTCTTAGCATCATCTGCCTTTGTCTACCAATTGCTGCCTTGGTTGGTGACTTTACAGCCTCCTAAGAATAAAGCCATGATTTATTTTTGTTTGTCATGATTGTATATATTTATTAGAAAATTTTTTTCAGTTACACGCACATTCATTCTGCATTATCAGGCAATTGAGAAGAAAGACCGTGGGTGTTTCTTGATCTTAAACTCAGAGGTAAAAATCCAATAAATGCACTAAGCTGACTAATGCATGTTCATAAGCAGCCCATACATGTTCATATACTATATGAATAATCACATAGTAATAACAGCTGCAACAGCAAGAATGTATGAGTGGACATTAGGAATTTGCCCTGCTCGGTTCCTTTAAGGCCTCCAAGAGGAATTAAAGGGGCTCATTTCAATTAATGGCAAAGTCCTTTCTGCAGCTAATTACCATATAATGAGCTCTATATGACTGTAATGAATTATACTTAGCTACTAAAAACAATTTTTACAAAATTATTTCTTTCACTGATCACATGGAAGCACTTATTTTGTAAACATATTTTGTAATATCACAAAAGTGATAGATAAAAACAGAAAATGAGATATAGTCAATACAGAATTCATCTTTAACCTCCATTTAAAAATTGAAAGAAGTCATTTATATATAAAACATATTTTATTAAAACCACATTCATTTAATTAGAGGAATAAAAATAATAATTTTTTTCTACTGTTTAGGTTGATATATTTAACTTGAAATAAGGGTGGCGAGGTTCCATAAATTAATTAATTTAATCATTAGTTGTAAAAATAATGATTGAATTAATTAATTTATGGATGCTTCTTCCTACTTTTATTTCGAATGAGATATAACAGCACAAATTGCGAGCAAAGAAAAAACAATTTTTATTTTTATTTTAGTGCATTAACCCTCAAATTAAATAAAAATGTTTTTTATAAAATATTTTCTATATGTTATGTTTTAATTTTTTTGTATTTGAATATTTTGCAATAGATTTTTTGTAATTATTTATATTCAAATTTAAAAAATAATATTGTAAACAATATCATTGTATTTCTAAGTTTTGAAATGAAATATCACTTTAATTAAGCATCATAGATATTATTCATTATAATAATGTTTTTAAAAATGAAATTTTATTATTGAGAAGAGATTTCATCGTTTATTTCTTTTTTTTTTCTACTTTAATTAAATGTAAATACTTCTTAGTGAATATTCAATGAAAATATCTTTTTAAAAGAACTATATACCCTCATATAGTGTGCACCACTAAAAACTTACTGTTAGTCTGAACAAACCTGAAATATAGCACTGTCATCAATATATAACTTGTATAAAATTTGAAGGAAGTCCAGCCAATAAAACTATGTTTAAAATTAGTTACAAGACAAACAGAATTTCTAAATTAAATAAATATAAATAACTATCGTTTATATATTATTAAAAAAACAAACAAGAAAAAAAGGAATGATAGTATTAAAGATAATCTTATACAAAATTTCTATTGTTGACTGCTTAAAAGTAAATGAATCAAGACAGCAGAAAATGTCTACTATGACTCACCTTTTCTACCGAATCTAAACTATATTTCTCAAGCCATTGGTAGTAAATTGTATAATTAAATAGATATTGAAGTTTTTCTCCAATAACTTTTTTATGAGTGTATTAATGCAGACATAACCAGTTCATTGCGAAACATATAAAATAGTCATTCTGAACGTAATTTTAATAATTCAGAGTTGATGTATGAAATTTTTATTTTAACATTAAAATTATTTTTTGAAATTTAAGTTATATAATAAAAATAGATGATTTATCTTTAGTCTGCATTCCCCCCCCCCCATTATCATTCATATAAATATAACTATTTCTATAAGAATTTTATATAATTTTGAATATTTATTAAAGTGAATGCATTTAGTTTCACAAACATGAAAAGTAAAAATTGGCTTCAGTTATTTAGATATGCTTCTAGTCTTTATCTTTCAAAGCATCAAAAACCAATTATTCAAACTTTTTCAATTTCTTGTATTTTGATTTATATCAAATTAAATTCCGTAATTTTTTTCTATTTTTTTTAACTTAGAAAAAACAAGTAATATAAATCATAATACATACTTAAATTAATAATTGTATAATAAATATATTGTGGTATTATTATTTAATCATTGAATCTTATGAGAAGTTTAATAAAAGTGCTATTAATTCTATCTTGTTTGGAAAATTGGAATTATTTTTTCATATTAATCCTTAGAAAAGTTGACAATTTTTGTCTTGAACTTTTAAGATGCATATTTTTTCCTTTAGATAATACATTCAGCTTCCTCTTTTTGATTTCACTTTTGTGCTTAGATCTCTGTGAAATGCATCATAATTTATAAATATACTCTCATTCTCTTTTTTTGCTTTATGGGATTAGAAATTGAAATATTGCATTGTTCTGCTGTGGCTGCATGCATTTGGTAAAGGTCAATTAGAAACACACACACCCATAACATATAAATACTAACTCAAATTACAGCTCAAGAATGTGTTTTACCAATATATTACAACATTAGATATGATGTTAGTTATGCTAATATATAATAATATTGCATAATCTATGTATATGAAATCCATGTGAATGTGTGTTTGTCTGTAATGCTGTCTTGTGATATTCAGCTTAAATATTTCTTTGTTATAGGGTCTATTTTTCAAGGAAAAATATAATTATTTGTTCCACCATTAATAAACTGTAATTTTTTTATGAAGCATTTTATGCAAAGGAAATAATTTGTTAAAACAACTGTATAAAAAAAAAATTACAGAAATGATGGCTTTACATAGACTGAGCACATTTCTGGATTCTAAAAAAATATGGTATTGAAATAAAACTTTTTGAAGGGAAAAAACACTTGGAAAAAAATCAGTACATGTGCTTTTAACTACACTAGAATTGAATAGCTATAGTATTTCAATCATGAAGAAAATGTGATTGCAGTACATACATTAATGTTTGAAAGGTGATATTTAGTGAGGGGGAAAAATAGATGCTTTAGGATTACATTTATATTTAGTTTTGGATAGCGTAGAAGTGAAATCATGTGGTTTGATATAGTGTAGGCTACATGCATAATTGAAATTTGTTAAAGCAACTATTTAAAAGAAAATTATTATAAAAACGACCATTCCATAGGCCGCCTACATATGCTGGTATATATTTATGTTTTATAAAACATGTTTTTGTGAGCAGTTATGTTTAATAAAATAATATTAAAGTAAATATATAGATTGACAAAATAATATTTATCCTCATCTGGGTAAAAAAACCCAGTAATAATCACTTGGTTGTAGCAGTGATGATTGTATTACATAGTTGTTGCCATGGTTGTTGAATTATTTTACCAGTTTGACAGTATTTTTTATATTCATTTGTGTGAAGAATGTCTTCCAAATAGTTGGCAATTTTATTGTTTCATCATTTCTGAATATTGGGAAGAATTTCTTCACATGAATATAAAATAATTCTGCCAAATTTGTCAAATTATTCAACAACCATGTTATACAATTGTGTCTGCTACAACCATGTGATTATTGTTGTTTTTTCAGCCATTGAGGACAAGTGTTATCTTCTCAATATGTCTGTATTGTAACAGTCAGAATCGTCTATCTCGCTAACACACTGCAGAATTCAAACCCCAAACACGAAACTGAACATTTTAGGAGGGGTTGCCTTCTAGAGATACTAAGTTCGAAACTAAAGTCCAAATTTCACAGCGCCACCTACGTGATAACGCATCTGATGCTACTACTAGTATAACCTTTTACCAGTGTCTGGTGATCAGGGAGAAACAAAAGACTCTATACTAAGATAAGTTTGGGTTGCTAATTAACATCTATGGATGTACAAAAGAAATGGAGAAAATAAATATATAGACCAAGACAATGATGGGAATCAATAAAATAAAAGATCAAAATTAGTTTTAAATGATTTCAAAGATTTATTTATATAGAAATATATATATAACGCCACTGTCTGCTTATATGAGACAGGGACGCTTATTAAATAAATGTTAGCATTACATTCCATAAAATTACAAAAAGGTTTTTAAGAAAATATATTCTATCTCTCAGGCTAATACAATATTACGATAATGTGCTTAAAAGAGATGGGAACATGTGCGAGGTGCTTTGAGTAATTATAAAAGTTTAATAAAATATTTGATAATTAAGTGTTATAGAATATTTATTGATTTCGAGAATAGCACGGACAAAAGCTTACCAAGCAATAAAGTGGGGATGTGATCAAGGCATTTATTTTATAATAATAATTAAAGTTACATTGGGAGGTCGGTATTGCTAATAATGAATTTATTAAAGGATGGAGGTTGTGATACATTTAAATCGTGGATGCTTTGTAAAATAAACATATAAATAAAACAATAGTGAATATTTGAACTGACTACGGAGGACATCTCGCCGCTGACCCATAGGAATGTGTTGCCACGGACAGCCAAAACTTATCGACTGGGTGATGACTGCGTCTAATTCCCAGGTGTGACATTTGAGTACACACTCTGCCTGGGAACCGCAGGAAGCGAAAAGGGAATGGACTTGGCCATTTAAAATCCTTGGAAAGCAAATCAAAGCGATCTCAACAACCAATTCATTTACCAGCAATACTAGACTAATGTATATAAAACATACAAAATGGGTTTACTTGGATTGAGAGAAATGCCCAATCAAATTCCCAGAAATTTATTTAAAAGGGTCCGCACATTCTCGACATCAATTACGAACTTTGAAATTAAAGTAGAATACAGTATTTAAAAATAGGAAAATGCATGCCTGTGGGTTTGAAAAGTATAGATTTATTTATGCAATCATGCATTTGGGACACATTTAATCATTGACCTCGCACATACTCTCATATTAGGTTGAAATCAATAAAATGTAGATTTCAAACTATTTGATTATTATATATATTAAAGAAGATTAGAACAGCCCTCGAACGAGTGATTTGCGAGATAATAAAATGGGAACTATTATAAATTTACGATGCCTTAATATCGGCTTCTTGCTTTCAAAAGGGAATAACTCACTCGGTCAAAGACTATTCTAACACATTATCATAATAAAATAAAAGAAAGATTAATAAATACAAAATATTAACGCAAGGATAGAGAGCAAAACTGTTTATATTAGAACCCGTTAATGAAGTACATAATAAAGTCACGTGAAATAAAAGAAAAACAATTTGAAATAGCTATAGCATGTTAGTTAGGAATCACACGAGCTCTTGGGTTAATTTGGGATTACCTCTGGAGAAGCATTTGCAGGTAGATTGATGGTCAGCAGGTTTTAGACAATTCAGCAGTAAAATCTGGAATTGTTCATATTTTTGGCAGCAGCAGCAGTTTCAGGGTTCCTCATGTGATAGCTTTCGATGGTCTAGAGCAGTAGCTGGCCATTCCCAAGGGGAAATAGCCTTCTTGCCGGTTCTACTCCATCATGTCAAGGTTAGCAATTTTTAAGGTTGGGTGGTTCATAGGTGAGACTGTATTCACAGTAAATTAATTTGAAGATGAAAACTGGGCTTCAAATTTAAGTTCGCAGGCACCTAGCTAAAATCTCAAGAAAATATATTTTGAAATCTTGCTCGAAGAATATTTTACTAGAATATTTTCACTAGACACATTTGCTGAAATATCACTAGAATAATTTCGGTTAGAAACATTTCATTAGCAAATCACTAGAATGGAGAACAAAAGAATACCCTCCTTTTTATAGTGGAATTGAACAATATAACTGCCCTGGAGCATTACAAAAATACTTCGGACTTTGCTTACTTATTAGCTGTAATCAATTCTATCCGAATGTCTAAAGGAATTCAACAAAATTTTAATTAATTTCTATTGTTAATTTCCTTGTCGACATTCGAATTACAAACTTGATTTAATTAAAATTACTTTTACTGATTGAAAGAAAACCTTAAGTGGACATCTGTTGTATATGTTAGATAAGCTTCTATAACATTAAATAATTAAACTATTGTTTCTACCGGCCCTCATTTATTCTAACAGAAAATATATGGTGTGATTTTAAATTCAAAAGAAAATTATTTTACTTTTTAAATCTCAATATTTGAATCTATTTACTAAACGAATATGAGTTTTATTTTAAATCAAAATATATTACGACTGTAATATATTTTTGTAAATAGATTCAAACAAAATAATTTTTACTAACAATTTATAATTTTGACATAAGTTTTAAAATGCATATCATAGTGTGTGCACAATTACGACCTATATAACCTACTTTTAAATAAATCTAAATTATGTGAACATACACACAATCCATAATATTTTATTTATTTGGGCATGAGTTATATATATATATAATACGAGCGTTGTACTCATGGTTTAAAATTGGGTGGGATTTTCGGTATATAAGTGTATTGCAGACACACTACGATAGATTGGGGTTCAAACTAAGGTATGAAGGTAGGAAATAGGTGAGAAAAGGTGAAACGAAGATCTGCAAAGCAGATCTTACTGTTTCACATTCCTTCAGTGACGGAACAAAAAAAAATTGTAAAAAAAATCTTACAACAGGTGTCCACCTATGAAGTCTGCATAAAATTTTTTTACAAGATAACCCATATAACATTCAGTATATAAGTGAAACAATGATATACCTGGATCATAAAAAAATCTATCATCTAGCGAACATTTTCTATTATCTCTTCCTTCAACAATTTTTATTTAACATTTTAATGGTTTAACATTGGTTTATCCGATCTCCTTTTTCATTTATCCTGTGACGTGTCCATTCCTTTTTTTTAAAAACCTACTATAATCCTGGGTCTGGTGGGTGATATATAAGAGGTTTTAGACTCCTAGCATTATATGTTCCTCTTATGGTCCCATTATCCTCCAGTAAATATGCATTCGGGCCGCTTACCTGTTTTATCACATATGGCCCTTGATACAGTGGGAAAAACTTTTTGTATTTACACTGGTCCCGGTTACTGGGCTATGACAAAATATTTAATGAAAAATTATTTTAACGATAGTAAGACGAACGCTTTATTTTCCCAAAGGCATATAAATAAATAGATATATAAATTACAACAATGGGATTGTATAATAAAACTAAAATAATATTAAGTAATAATTTACTAAGGCTGTAACCTTAGAAATAAGCGTCTGAAAAATACGAAGGTAAGGACCTCTATAGGTCTTAAAAACACAAGCTTACGCTATGAAGAAAAGAGAGAATCCAGAATCCTTCTTTACTTCAACCTACTTTTATATATAAATAGGTGAAGCTGAAGTGTTTTGATCTAAGAGTGTGAAGCTATTCAATACTTCACTAATTAAGTCCACAATTCTTATAATACATTAATACTCGCGAAATCTTACGATTTACTACGAGTCAATGAAAAGATCTTATAGTAAGAAATCTGTTACGATAATTTAAAGTTGTAATTATAAAGTTTATTAAACGCCCATTATTATATTAAGTAATAATTTATTAAGGCTGTAACCTTAGAAATAAGCGTCTGAAAAATACGAAGGTAAGGACCTCTATAGGTCTTAAAAACACAAGCTTACCCTATGAAGAAAAGAGAGAATCCAGAATCCTTCTTTACTTCAACCTACTTTTATATATAAATAGGTGAAGCTGAAGTGTTTTGATCTAAGAGTGTGAAGCTATTCAATACTTCACTAATTAAGTCCACAATTCTTATAATACATTAATACTTGTGAAATCTCTAAGGTTACAGCCTTAGTAAATTATTACTTAATATAATAATGGGTGTTTAATAAAATTTATAATTACAACTTTAAATTATCGTAACAGATTTCTTACTATAAGATCTTTTCATTGACTCGTAGTAAATCGTAAGATTTCGCGAGTATTAATGTATTATAAGAATTGTGGACTTAATTAGTGAAGTATTGAATAGCTTCACACTCTTAGATCAAACCCCTTCAGCTTCACCTATTTATATATAAAACTAGGTTGAAGTAAAGAAGGATTCTGGATTCTCTCTTTTCTTCATAGCGTAAACTTGTGTATTTAAGACCTATAGAGGTCCTTATCTTCGTATTTTTCAGACGCTTATTTCTAAGGTTACAGCCTTAGTAAATTATTACTTAATATAATAATGGGCGTTTAATAAAATTTATAATTAAAATAATATTAGTAATTAATCTAGCTAGTAATATTTGGCATTTGTATATATATGTTTTAAACAGAGCGCAATTTCAGTATTATTACAGCACTAAAACTAGGTCATAAGCAAAAGAAATAAAGATATGAAGAAGTTTGCGATGCTGACATAATAGCCTAAAAATAAGTAAGAGGAAAAGGTCATGCTTCTAGATGAGAACGAAGTGGATGGGCATAGCGTGTGCCAAACTTAGGGATCACCACCAGAGGCCTTTTTATACAAAGAAAGTGGATGGGCATAGCATGTGCCAAACTTAGGGATCACTGTCAGTGGCCTTTTTATATGAAGAAAGTAGATATGCATAGCATGTGCCAAACTTACGGGATCACTGCCAGAGGCATTTTATACAGAATTAATGTGGTTCCAGGTAGCTCAACTATCTATGGAATGAGGTACGAGAAGAAATCTATGGGTTCAAACTTGTCGCAACCCCCAGATTAGAAGACTAGAAGCACATAATATATATTGTACCGGGTCGAACCGCTAAAAACCACCTACTTATACATATATATAAGTTCTGGCCGGTTTCAAACTTCTTCATAACTACATTTATAATCTTATAAAGGTTACGTGAATGAACCGGCGCTTTCGAGCAAAATGGGAGATCTTATTGATAGCTTTAACTATCAACAATGGCCCATCTCGGCTGCTAGATTCAAACCCCTACTATCCAAATACTTTATTTGTTTCGGGGTAAACCCCGGGGCGCCAGCTAGTTTGAAGACTAACATATTCGGGCAGTAGGCTCATAATCCAGCGCTTGAAACAATTCCCTTAACTAGCCCAGTCTAATTTTTAATCAGTAATAAAATATTGGTAAGAAGAGATTGATAAAAAGAATTGACCGACAGATAAAGTTTAAATTTAAAGACAATTTATTTTAATCAACATTACTTAAGTTTAAAGATAATTTACTAACTAACATAAACGCATTATAAACATTTTATAAATCCAATTTTAACACACGCACATTTTTAAATTAACACATGATAGTATATTTTATGAAAAAAGCAAAAAATAACCTTTGACATTTTAAATTATCTCACATTCTCAAACATAATAATAAAGCATTTATAGCATTTGAAACTCACGCACACATATCAATAGTTCATTTTATGTATGATAGAATTCATATAATTTTAATCTTGAATATTTACGGATTACAGTGGTGACTACTACGTGTAAATGATAATAATAAAACATATACCTAGGGTTTTTTTTCTTGTCGTTGGCTACTTCTGCTGCTTCTGATAGATTATATCTAACCGGTTAGATTTTGTTTATTGAAGAGAATTTATGGTAATCCATTGGTTTCTTCTTGGAGACAGTTGAACACTTGACGGAGGATTTCTGTGTTATGCAGACATTATTTCTCAGGCAGGTTTTGATGATCTTGTTGGACTAAAAAGGCTGGAGCACAAGCATATATTTCCAAAAGCTTTTCAGCACTGCATTTCTGTAAACTGACACTGCAAAACTAGACTGAAACTGCAAACTTAAACTGACTGTCCGATAAAATCTAGCTATTTATATCTGAATTGTTTTCGTTTTTATATCCTCTGGGAATAAGTGCAATAGGTGTTGTCGAAATTCCTTGATAACTAATCCTATGACAACGTGTTTTTTGATTGATTGTTTGATTAGTAGTAGCTATTTTAAAATGTGTTGTTTTCATATCTTTAATTAGGAGTCCACCACTGTGTTTTTAAATACATTTCATTTCAATATTTATTTATTTTTTAATATTATTCTAACACGCATTTATCTTATTAATAAGCTAACATTTATTTCTATTTACCATCGCACATATATACAAATTTATTCTACTAAACTGGAATGAAAAGAGATTTTTAACTTTTAATTTATAATAATAACACTCTTTTATAAACTCTTAGTTTGTTTTTTTTTTTTATAGGAAAACTCCCTTTTTCCTCTTTAAAGTAATTAATTGTAACTTTCAAATTCTTTTTTCCGAAAGATTTTGATAATAATTTTTATACAAATTTATTTTATATACATGTGCCAATTTGGCATTGGCACATTACACCCCCTTCCGTTTTAGAGTAAAATGCGTCATTTTTGACCATTTTATCTCTTGCAATTTTAATTGTTGACTATAAAGATTTATTAATTTTTTATTTTAGATAATTCCTACACATGTGTATACGTGCAGCATAATTCTACACCTACTAATATTCTAGATATAGAGTTATTACTGGACTTGCTTACAGGGAATCTATAATAAATAAATCCCTTTTTGCACGCATCATAAGGTGCCGCAGTGCCAAGAAAATAACCTAAAAGGATATCTGGATAAATACATTTAAGATATGCATCATGAGGTATCATATTTACCGAATATTACCAGTGTATGTGCACGTATATACCCATGCATACTTACACACTCTTAATACACATTAGATTGACTTTATATTTTTATTACTAATCTTATATTATTTGTAAATCGTTACGAATATCTTTATTTAACACATGTGTATACGTGCAGCATAATTCTACACCTACTAATATTCTAGATATCGAGTTATTACTGGACTTGCTTACAGGGAATCTATAATAAATAAGTCCCTTTTTGCACTCAATCATAAGGTGCAGCAGTACCAAGAAAATAACCTAAAAGGATATCTGGATAAATACATTTAAGATACTCATCATAAGGTATCGTATTTACCGAATATTACCAGTGTATGTGCGTGTATCAACACATGTTGGGCGCCATTTATAATGCTCATAGGAACTGAAAGGAAAACAGTGGAACAAATGGCGGAATTGTTGAGCGCTTTTGACAGAGCTAGACCAACTTTTGACACGAGAGTTAGGGGATTCAAACCCCAACTTAGAGAGCCAGCTGTAAACGCCGTAAGATATAGACATAGGTCGAATTCAGGGAGTCCCCGGAGGAGACATTATTCAAATAGTCCTGAGAGAACAAAAATCTTTCGAAGAACCGACAGCGATCCTAACATCTCGTACTAGATTTAAGGAAAGGCCCAGGGGTGATTCTCAATCCCCCAGCACGAGTGGCTATATGCAGAAAAAAAAATATAATAAAGAACCGCCAGACAAAAATTAAAAATATGTAATCTGACGGATTCGCCGGCTTGACTTAGTTTATAACGACCATGGATTCGGAATAATGGAAAATGTTTAACAAAGTTTAAGCAAATAAATGTAAAAATGAGTATCAAGTTAGTTTGAATAATTAAGAAAGATTAAAGTTAATAATAGTAAATATATAATAATCTTAGAGTTTTTAAAATGTTAAAGCAACGATAAAACGATTTATGTCAAAACCCTCGACTATGTCTTATCGATGATATTGATATCCCAGCTCATAAGTCTAGAACATAGCGGAGCGTGACATACACAAAATATATGTGTAAAATCAAATTAGACAAGCAAAATGATTATGTCAAAAACCCTCGATTATGTCATCGATTCTATTGATATCCCAGCTCATAAGTGTAGAACATAGCGGAGCGTGACCTAAACAAAAAAAAATGTGTAAAATCAAAATAGACAAGCAAAATGAAAATGTTTGTAGAATTAAATAAATGAAAAAGATGACGGGATTTCTAGAATAAAATCACGTTAGATATTTGCATAACAAATGAATCGCAATAAAGTAAAACAGTTTTTTTTTCTGGGTATATACGGGCACATACACTGGTAATATTCGGTAAATACGATACCTCATGATGCGTATCTTAAATGTATTTATCCAGATATCCTTTTAGGTTATTTTCTTGGCATTGCGGCACCTTATGATGCGTTCAAAAAGGGATTTATTTATTATAGATTCCCTGTAAGCAAGTCCAGTAATAACTCAATATCTAGAATATTAGTAGGTGTAGAATTATGCTGCACGTATACACATGTGTAGGAATTATCTAAAATAAAAAATTAATAAATCTTTATAGTCAACAATTAAAATTGCAAGAGATAAAATGGTCAAAAATGACGCATTTTACTCTAAAACGGAGGGGGGTGTAATGTGACAATGCCAAATTGGCACATGTATATAAAATAATTTTGTATAAAAATTATTATCAAAATCTTTCGGAAAAAAGAATTTGAAAGTTACAATTAATTACTCTAAAGAGGGGAGAGGGAGTTTTCCTATAAAAAAACAAACAAACTAAGAGTTCATAAAAGTTAAAGAGTATTATTATTATAAATTAAAAGTTTAAAAAAATATAAAAATCTCTTTTCATTCCAGTTTATTATAATAGATTATACTAGTGCGTGCGAATGTAAACAAAAGTATGCATGTTAGAATAATATAAAAAAGAAAAATATATATAAATGAAAGTTAAAAAAGAAATTATATTTGGAAAACACAGCGATGGCTATTAAGTTAAATAAAGACAACACGTTTATGAAAATAAATATTGAAATGAAATGTATTTAAAAACACAGTGGTGAGCTACTAATTAAGGATATAAAAACAACACGTGTTGGGATAGCTAATTAATCGTCAAAAACACGTCATAGGATTAATCTAAAGGAATTTCGACAACACCTATTGCACATTTGCCGGAGGATATTAAAACAAAAACACTTCACAGGTATAAATAGACTTTTTTATTATCGGACAATCAGTTGGAGTTTGCAATTCAGTCTTGTTTGCAGTTTCAGTCTATTTAGCAGTGTCAGTCTTGTTTACATTATTTAGCAGAAACAGAAATGCAGTGCTGAAAATCTTATGGAAATATACGCTGGTGCTTTAGCCCTTTGTCCAACAAGATCATCAAAACCTGCCTGTGAAATAATGTCTTCATAACCACTCCGAAATCCTCCGTCAAAGCGTTCAACTGTCTTCAAGAATAAAAATGGATTCGCATAAAATCTCTTCAAGAATTGTCAAAATCTAACCGGTTAGATATAATTCATCGGAAGCAGCAGAAGCAGCCAACGACAAGCAAAAAAAAAATCCTAGGTATATATTTTATTATTATCATTTATATGTAGTAGTCACCACAGTAATCCATAAATATTCAAGACTCAAATTTTATGAACTCTATCATACATAAAATGAACTATTGATATGTGTGTGTAAGTTTCAAATGCTATTAATGCTTTATTATTATGTTTGCGAATGTGAGATAATTTAAAATGTCAAAAATTATTTTTGCTTTTTTCATAAAATATACTATCATGTGTTAATTTAAAAATGTGCGTGTGTTAAAATTGGATTTATAAAATGTTTATAATGCATTTATGTTAGTTAGTAAATTATCTTTAAACTTAAGTAATGTTAATTAAAATAAATTGTCTTTAAATTTAAACTTTATCTGTCGGTCAATTCTTTTTATCAATCTCTTCTTACCAATATTTTATTACTGATTAAAATTAGACTTTGCTAGTTAAGGGAATTGTTTCGAGCGCTGGATTATGAGCCTACTGCCCGAATATGTTAGTCTTCAGACTAGCTGGCGCCCCGGGGTTTACCCTGAAACAAATAAAGTATTTGGATAGTAGGGGTTTGAATCTAGCAGCTGAGATGGGCCATTATTGATAGTTAAAGCTATCAATAAGATCTCCCATTTTGCTCGAACGTGCCGGTTCGTTCACGTAACCTTTATAAGATTATAAATGTATGATGAAGGAGTTTGAAGCTGGCCAAAACTTATATATACGTATAAGTAGGTGGTTTCAGCGGATCGACATGTTGGATGCTATTTATGTACCGGGTCGAACCGCTGAAACCACCTACTTATACATATATATAAGTTTTGGCCGGTTTCAAACTCCTTCATAACTACATTTATAATCTTATAAAGGTTACGTGAACGAACCGGCACGTTCGAGCAAAATGGGAGATCTTATTGATAGCTTTAACTATCAACAATGGCCCATCTCGGCTGCTAGATTCAAACCCTGCTATCCAAATACTATATTTGTTTCAGGGTAAACCCCGGAGCGCCAGCTAGTCTGAAGACTAACATATTCGGGCAGTGGGCTCATAATCCAGTGCTTGAAACAATTCCCTTAACTAGCCCAGTCTAATTTTAATCAGTAATAAAATATTGGTAAGAAGAGATTGATAAAAAGAATTGACCGACAGATAAAGTTTAAATTTAAAGACAATTTATTTTAATCAACATTACTTAAGTTTAAAGATAATTTACTAACTAACATAAACACATTATAAACATTTTATAGATCCAATTTTAACACACGCACATTTTTAAATTAACACATGATAGTATATTTTATGAAAAAAGCAAAAATAATCTTTGACATTTTAAATTATCTCACATTCGCAAACATAATAATAAAGCATTTATAGCATTTGAAACTCACGCACACATATCAATAGTTCATTTTATGTATGATAGAGTTCATATAATTTTAATCTTGAATATTTACGGATTACAGTGGTGACTACTACGTGTAAATGATAATAATAAAACATATACCTAGGGTTTTTTTTCTTGTCGTTGGCTACTTCTGCTTCTGATAGATTATATCTAACCGGTTAGATTTTGTTTATTGAAGAGAATTTATGGTAATCCGTTGGTTTCTTCTTGGAGACAGTTGAACGCTTGACGGAGTATTTCTGTGTTGTTATGCAGACATTATTTCTCAGGCAGGTTTTGATGATCTTGTTGGACTAAAAAGGCTGGAGCACAAGCGTATATTTCCAAAAGCTTTTCAGCACTGCATTTCTGTAAACTAACACTGCAAAACTAGACTGAAACTGCAAACTTAAACTGACTGTCCGATAAAATCTAGCTATTTATATCTGTGAATTGTTTTCGTTTTTATATCCTCCGGGAATAAGTGCAATAGGTGTCGAAATTCCTTGATAACTAATCCTATGACAATGTGTTTTTTGATTGATTGTTTGATTAGTAGTAGCTATTTTAAAACGTGTTGTTTTTATATCTTTAATTAGTAGTCCACCACTGTGTTTTTAAATACATTTCATTTCAATATTTATTTATTTTTTAATATTATTCTAACACGCATTTATCTTATTAATGAGCTAACATTTATTTCTATTTACCATCGCACATATATACAGATTTATTCCACTAAACTGGAATGAAAAGAGATTTTTAACTTTTAATTTATAATAATAACACTCTTTCTTTTATAAACTCTTAGCTGGTTTTTTTTTATAGGAAAACTCCCTCTCCCCTCTTTAAAGTAATTAATTGTAACTTTCAAATTCTTTTTTCCGAAAGATTTTGATAATAATTTTTATACAAAATTATTTTATATACATGTGCCAATTTGGCATTGGCACAATATATATATGCGAAGATAGGCTAAATGTCAGCAATGCAATAATGATACATGTCGCTAACAACATTGAATAATTTACTGCTTTAAAAATAAATGACCCTAGTTTGAATACCATAATTTAGACAAATAATACGCTATGCAGTTATATATATATATAGAGAGAGATATTTTACTTAGTAACTAAAATAGTAAAATATTAAAATTTCTCTAATACGTTAAGATTTTATTTAGTAAAAGAAACATGATTTACCCCCTTCCCTTTTCTGTTATTTAAAATAAATCAATCCCACCTTCGTAATTTTACAATAACAAATATTTAAATACAAGATTTGAAATTTTAAGTGTATGGAAAATATAAGAAGACTGGCAGTTATAGAAAATAATTAATGGGTCACTCTTTCAGAATTGAATAAAAACAAAACATTTTAAAAGATTTCAAAGCGTTAATTAGATTAAGTTCTGGATTTACCCTGGGTAGAAAATCCAGAGTTAAATAAATATATTTTTATAATAAACCAACATAAAATGCTGATTCGTAAAAACAAACTGGCGAACATATTAATTTATAATGCATTACATATATATTTTAAGGGGACGTTAATAACCTTTGTATGAAGGTTTAGAAGAAAAAAATGACAGAAAAGATTTTTAGAAATTAAGCTCGCCAGTTTGTGAGATTGACATAATAATAAGCAAGCAGATATATAAATCAAATAATAAATACATGTAAATAAATGACCGCACCAAAGTTAAGGAAAGTTGAGAGCATATGAGAGAGAATTAAATAAAATAAATTACTTAAGAGCAAATTACATATTAAAACAAAAACAAAGTTAAATACATTAGAAGACAAATTGATAGATTAGTTTGAGGTGACGGCTTGAAAAGTTACCTTGCAATTTTAAGAATCCAATTTAGTACGGCATGTGCACGGCAATTGAAATGTAAGTTCTTCAGTGGCAGCAAGTTTTTATTAGCATTTTTAAAGTTCTCCATTGGGCCTTTACTTCAGTTTAGGGTAGCAGAATATTATGGTAGCGGAAGATGACCCACAAGGGTCCTGAAAAGCTTTTACTATATCATTTTTAGATTTCAAGCGACCTGTAATATGTTTACAATCAGTTCTATCAATAGTAGCTAATCTAATCTGTGACTCAAAATTCAGTCATTTTATACTTTTTCTTTATCGGTTGTTTTTGAAGATGCAACAGTAAGATAACATCCAAAAATAAATTCAAATCTATTTCCAGATTAGAAATAGATTTGACAACATGTTTTTAACAAAAATATCTCTAATCTTAATCCCATTTAAAGTAAAAATTTTAAATAAAAATACCTTCCCCAGATTAAAACAATAGTGTTTCCAACCCTTAATTATTTTTAGACAATCAGCTGTAGCATCTTCCATTTTGGATTTTATAAAAATATACAGTTTAATAGAAAAAGTACTTTAAAAAAAAAGTTTAAAAGTGATGTATAATAAAATATTTAAAATCAATATTGTTAGTAAGTTTTTACTCCTATGAATCGCACCTATAATACTTTAATAAAAAAAGAACTAATAATTAATAATAGAATTAATAATCATAAAATTAATAAAATATTGAAAGTTAAAATTGATAATATAACGATCCAAACAAAGTGGGAGATCGCACCGCACTACCAAGGGCGCCATCTAGGCATTTGAGCCTAGAAAAATTTATAAATTAGGCAGATACGCGCTGTTAGGATTCCATTTTATTTACATATTTAGATCGTTAGCCCATTGTCACTAGCTCAGTGGAGATGCAGAGATAAAAATCTATAAATTTAGATATAAATATAAAAAAATAAAAGCCACTGCCAGAAATTAACACAGAAAAATATTTATTTACGCACATATAAAATCATTCTAAACCTGAGGAATAAGTTTAACATTTAGATTTTTATATTAACTTTTAATTTTACATTTAAAATAGCTTGCTATAATGTTTAATATTTTATTTAGAGGGTCGGGTATGAATAGGCTACATAGATCTGCATTTGAAAAGACAATATTCTTCCCTTATTTAACCCTAGGCTAAAAATTCAAAGTCAAACTGACGCCAACCATCCGATACACTTATGTATTCAATGTAGCATGAAAATACAACGGCACTAAATAGACTATACTGTCAGGAATGCACATCTGAACAGTATAGTGAGAAGACATTGTTGCTCTCCACCACCAGGACTGCTACTTCTGATGGCGAGTAGAACAATAAACATAAAACTCCATAGGAATGGATTGCATCTTGCGTCTTACTATCCAATTCCATAGGCAACAGAGGGTGTGCGGCGTATATATGTAATCCTGCACGTGGCGGATCTCCTGCTACATTTACTACCTACATAAATATATCGAAACCATTGAGCCAATTCAACCACGAAACAAATAACCTAAGATTACCCTCCCTTAATATAACCTTACAAAACTATATAGCCGTTCACGCCCGACTTAAATTTATCATTTAGATATGTTCGCACAGATAACTTTTATACAATTTGTTTTAAAATGTTGGGTATAGATAGATTACATAGATTCCACGGTCAAAAACATTTCAAAATAAGCATAAACGATCAAAATACAAAATTATTGATACCGACAATCGCAGAGGGAAACTTATAAGTAACCCAATAGTATTCACCATAAGATACTTGCGTTGTCACCAATAACTTAAAAGACATCCGAATAAATACATTTTAGATACTCACCGTAAGGTATCATTATTCATCGAATGTCTATATATTTTGATCAAATATGAAAACCAAAATATAATTAACCGCAAACGAATCCATGCAAGCGTCTATAAACAACTTAAATTTCATACATTTAAAATTTAAACAATAAATAATTTATACAATTAAAATAAATGGAAATGATTTTTTTATCAATAACAAACATATAAAATTAAACATCAATTGATTTTAAACTTAAAGGTCAAATAGAAACTCCATTTTAACATTTAAATTGCTTTCATGAAAGTTCTTAATTATTTAAAAAAAATTTTTAAGTTCATTGTCGATAGCTTACAGTAGCAGAGTCCAGGTTCTTGTTTTATATTCCCGTGACTTCTCGTTTAGAAGATAATGTTCTGGAGGTGGCATTAGCTGGTTCCTTTCGGTATCTCAATCAGTTCATTTTTAAAAATAGAGAGAGTGTGAGGTATGTGCGTCCTACCCCATCTCTCACAACAAACAGCTGGGACTGCCCAATACTCAATATTTCTCCTTTTTATATTATCCACACGGATTCAAACAACAAAACGTCACCAATCCATCACTTTCGTTAGGGTCCGAGCCAAGGCTTGGTGCTTCCATTGGTCCAGCTAATTTCTCTTATCTAATTTCCATCTGACCCTTTAATTACATAAGAGCCTTGAGGGCTAGCTTGTTTTTCAAATAATAAACAATCACTTCCATTTATAGATTACAGGAATTAATTAATACCTGTTTTTATTTTAACTTATATTAAATATTTTAATATTTAACTCTTGTATTTTTTTATCAAAAAAAAAAAAAATACGTTCAAATACCTTTTGTTATTTATATATATAAAAAAAAATATTTTTAAAGTTTAGCATCTGTGCGAATATATATATTTAACAACATTTTAATTTTAGCGTCTAGTTTTTTTATAGATTTTTAATACATTTATTTTTATTTGCGAACTTTGTTTTTCTTTTAAATTAATGTAATGACATATCTATATATCGTTACAATAAATTTAGGTGCGCATTTCAAATATATACATAACATATATATATTGTGCCCTTTTCTATAGGTCAGTAATAGTCCATCTCAGTCAATTACTAAAAATTTTAAATTTTAGTATATGTTCTTTTAATATGGTAATCATATTAAGTTAATTATATTATAAAGTAAAATTTAAAATTATAGCGAATTATTTAAAAAATAGTTAAGTAAAGCTTAAAATATTGTTGCATATGGTTGTAAAAGCTTGCCATATTAAATAACACAGCTATAAATAATTAAAAGTATATTTAATAAGCTCAATTTTAATAGTCTTAAACGTATAGATAAATAAATGTTATACAGTATTTAAATTTATAAACTATGTTTAATAATCAAAATTAATATAATATATTTTAAATATAAACTTTATGATGGTGAAAATTGTATTTAGTTCTATATTTTAAATTATTTTTCCAAATTTTTATAATTATATTATTTAATATAATAAAGTGTTGCAATTTTATTAGTCTAGGCAGAGAAATAGATTGAAAATCGTCTGTCAAAGTTATTAATCATGTGACTTATATATTACATACTTTCACACACATGCTTGTTTGTATTTAAAGTAACAAAGTTTAAAATATTTTAAAAGTTATATTATAGAATTGCATGGAATTATTGCCTATCATAAAAGCAAATAATAATAAATATTAAGTTAACTATCGTATGTAATGTTTTAAATAATGTAATAAAGACGAATACAGTTAATAAAAAAATATTTTGTTTAAATAAAAATAGATAAATGGAATAGGTTATTAAAGTTATTTTAAAAGTTATTTTAAATGTTTAAATAATTTTGATAAAGTAATAATCAATCTGAAAGTAATATTTTAAATAATATTTTGAGTTATTACGTCATAAATTTTTATTTTCAAATATAATTCTGTAAAACTAAAAATATATGTAAATTTGTTCTCAAGCTAAAAGTAAGAATCAACCAATCAAATGAGGTATTCTTACAGACTATAAATACGAATTGCACAGGGGTATAAGAGGAGATTAATAATGTATTGAAACCAGAGAAAGGTAAATTATAGCTATCAAAGAGATAGTATTTTTAAATTTTTATTTTAGTCAATTTTTTAGTACTTTCTTATAACTTTATCTGCAAAAAACTAATTGATAATTTTAAAGTATTTTGCAAAAGAGAGTTTTAAAAAAAATAGTATATTTAGAAACTTCGTGGAAATGATTTTCTAGTTTTTTAAAAGCTACTTGCCAGAAGTATTTTATCTGAAGTTTAACCTAATCTACACAATAGAGATGGATATAGTACGAAATAAAATATGTTTAAATTATAATACAGCTTTATTTATGCTCAACTGGAGGATTATTCTAACTCATAAAAAAATAATTCGGGCATTATACTGGAAGCTTAAACAGAAAACTATTTGCTGTCTAAAAAAAATTTGTGATGCATTATTTATAAGCTTATCCAGGAGTTTTTTTTTAAAAAAAAGAATAAGATATTTATATCGTATGAGTTATCATAAAATATAATGAAAGAAATAGAATGTTTAGTCCTTTTTGAAGGAAACATTTTTTTTTAAATATATATTTTACAAGAATTAAAAAGAACTTATTAAGAAATAAAACCTATATAAAAAAATGAACATATTGTAGATAAATAAAGGATGGATCCATGAAAATACAAATATTGTTAAAAGTTTACTGGATAACTTAAGTTAAATTGAACAGAGTGATGCATCAGAGAATATTGAATAAACTTCGTGGGAATAATTCTTTAATATTACAGTTTAATAATTTTCATTCTGAACAGTAAAGACCCAGGATTATTTTCTATAAATTTTACTAAATGGATTAATAATTATTTTTATTTTTAAACTTTAACACCCTTGGAGGAGAACATTTTAAAACTCTAGAGAAAATAATAAACATTTTTGGATTTTATCATGAACTATGGTCAAGTGAAGACGTAATTATAGTTTTAAATTTTTATTTTACTAACTTAGTTAAATGTAAATTTTTCTATTTATAAGATTAGGAAAACATAAAACATTAATTTGTTAATAACATAAAATTTATAATATAATCTAATAATTTAGATAAGAATATTTTTAAATAAAACGTATGGATGTGTCTTTTCGTTTATGTATGCAATGTTTTTCTATATCCAGTGGATGGAAGAAGCCTACTAAAAATGATGACCAGATAAAAAGGGTTATTTGGTAATAATAATAACTATTAATAATTTATAATGTATATTTTTGTTTTCTTTAGATCATCTATGAATCTAAGAATGAAGTGTAAAAGTTTTAATTATATGTAACGCATTTTCATACAACATTTTAAAAAAACATTATGAGATAGAATTGATTTGAAAATATGCATACGGCGATTTTTTTTTTTATATATTAGTAATATAATCCAACATAATAACAAATAATTATGTGATTCTTTTAGAACTTTCATGTTATTGGATATTCAAATATTGTCTAGTTAGATTGTATATGATTAAACATACAGAATGATGAAGTAGACAAATTTTTCTTGTGGAACAGTAAGATTGTTTAATTATCAATGAATTTTATTTATTGTTTTGTAAATGCAGATAGTTATTTATCGATGTAAGATGTAGAAAAATCTTGAGAAATAATGTTGAGATAGTGGCTTGGAAGTACTATAGTCAGCAGGAAACCAAGATGATGTATTTTTTAAAAAAATAGGATATGATAAGGAATAGAAATAATATTTAGTCTTTATGTGGTTATCAGCATAGTTAACAAAGCCCTATGACTGATACACATTTTATTTGGACAGTGTTTTATATGTCTTTAAATATTTGATGTTTTAAATAAAGCTGAAGAAGTAGCTTTAACATCGTTCATGTATTAGAGGTTATTAGACAGGTAAAGGTCATACCTCTTTGCACTGTGCCATGATTTTTTGAGATATATTAAGAGTGATACTCTAGATTTCTTCCTTAAATCTTATACATCTGTTTCGCTATCTTTATTTCATGTAACTGCATCGTTCAGTAAGATATTTTGAAAAGAAATGATAAATAATTTAGAACTTAAGTTATGCTATTGTTTTGTATAAGATTGGTTTATTTGCTTAGAAGGAATAGAATTTATAACTTGAAATTGAAGATCCAAAATATCCTAAGGAAAGGAAAGAATCATAGAATATATTTTTAATTTATTTTCGGAAATGAAATATAAATTTTTAAAATAGAGTATCTAAACAAGATATTTTCTTTAGAATGTTGATTATTTTTGAATGCTTTATTATTATTTTTAAGAGAAAAATAAGTATTGCATATTTTTAAAATACAATAGTACAAAGTAAATTATATAAACAATATGCATAGTATATTTTTTGTTTATTGAATAACAGGAATATATTGATTATTACACTTATATCATACTAAAGTAAGGCTAAATAAGAATGTATTATGATTAGTAAACATCGTGTGATAAAACACTAAAATCTAGTACTGAATTTTGGATGAATATTTTATGTAACATCTTTGACTTTGCAAGATGAAATTTTTTTTAATATTTTGAGAAATCCATACTCATTATAAAGTTAATTTTGTTTTTTCTGTAGAATGTTTTCCTATGAATTTTTTTTTTTTAAAAAATAAGATAGTTTAATAATATTAAGGATGAAAATTTTGCTAATAAGTAAATATATTTATAATAAGTTAACCATAATGAGAAACCAAATGGTAACATTTTTTTTATATTTTGTCTTAAGTATAAATAAAGATATAACTAAACTATAAACTATTTTTATATAACTTAGTAGATAAAAATGTAAGATTAAAATAAGGATATCCATTGTAAATAGTGTACATAAATTGTTTATTTTATTTGTTGTTGTTAATAAACTTTGTTAAAATTTGTTTTTCAAAATTTTTGTGTCTTGATTGTTTATTTTTCCACTTCACTGCATGAAATCACGATATATTCTTAACAATTGAAACAAATATATAATTTTGCACAAAAAGATAAATAAAGAATTATTTAAGAATTTTAAATATTTTATTGGTATTCTTTTAATTAAATAATTATAATTTTACATTGTTTTATTGGTCATAAATCAGTTATCACAATAGTATACTGAATTATATGCTATCAGTTGCCACACATCCTTTGTTTATCAGATTATCATATGCTACCACGTATTTATTATATTATTACATGAAGGTAAAAGATTATATAAAATTATTTTATTATTTTATTATGGTAATAAAAATATAACGAAAAGAAAAGATATCCAGTAGTAGTTAAACAATGAAGAATATTATGATTATTATTTATTATTAGTTTCAGTGTAGTAGATTATGACATAAAATTCCCTTCTCATATTCTACTACCGTATTTTTTAATTAACTTAGAATAAACTTTATGAACCTGAGATTATTTTATTGAGCTAGATCATTACAAATAGAAGATTAAGACTTAATTATTAGTTTAATCTTAGTGAGTAGAAGTTATTAAAGTCGTAAGAATACTATGAGTTTGTTATTTGAAATAGTAATAAGGGGGGATAGTGTTCTTATGCCATTGAGGTAGTATCCTGTGGGATATTGGCTCAATGTAATCTATCTTGTCACCTGTATTTTCACTTCAAGTCTCATGAAAATATTAAAATATTTATTTAATTTATTTTATAACTGAACCTTATTCGTATTTTAAATTTGAGCTAGTGAAACATTTTAATTTTAATGCTGAATATTTTATTTATTGATTATTAACTGAGATAGAAACCGTTTTATTTCATATCATATATTATCTGGAAGTGAAGATGCACAAGTCAAGGTTAGAATATATATACATGACAAAAGGAGCGGGATAAGATATAGGATTTAAATATAGGTTAGTAGGTAGAAACATGAAGCACAATCTTAAGCTACGATTGCCTGCTTCATTTCTCCGCACATACAATGAAACAAAAAAACGAAAAAAAAAATGCCTTGACTATGAGTTTTCAAGTGATGACCAAAAGAACGACGAAAATTTTCAAAATTCAATACACAATCTTGTTATATAAAACTATATATATGAAATATCATTTGGGGATGTGAATATTTGTTCAAACGTTACATACAGAAAAAAAAAATTTGCACATCTATATAATGAAAAAAGAAATTTCAATGCTTGGGGTACAACACAATTTTTCCAGGCATATGGGTTTCCAGGAAAATATATAGCAATGCAATACATATAAAATTTGCAAACACATCTGTTCCTACACATTGCACATACACACCTATGTACATATATATGCAGCGCTACATATACAAATACATAAATTTTACACACATACACTTCTATATACACTACACAATACTATATACTATTGGAAAAGACAGAAAAAAAAAATCCATACACATGCTAAATTCTTTCACTTTGCTTTTAAAATAAACACAAACATTTATATACTCAATTAACAAAAAAAAATTTCTATACATATATTTCTTTTTTAAAAAAAAAATCTCCCAAATAACCACTCACTGCTCCCATACTTTCTATATATATCTGCCCAACTATAGTTTAGCTGAAAATTTAGCTTTTGCTTGCTGAAAAAAAAAAATTGGTTTATTTAAGATTTTATACTAATCTAGCCATTTCTTTTAATTTCTCTTGGTCGCACCCATGCATCTAAAAGAAAACTCATAGTCTGGTTATTACATGTTTAAAATTGATACATCATAGTATTAAGCCAAAAAAAATTTGCTCTCAATAAATTTTTTTATCTGAGTTCGAACCCTCCACTTCCAACATTTTTGCATTTGACTCACTACTAGTTAGCAAAATTTTTTTTATAAGGTCGCCAGTTAAGACAGTGTGATCAATGATTTATGAATTATTTATACATTTTTCATATATGTCGCAAGAACAAAAAACTTTATATATGACATTGAAGAAAAATACATATATACTATGGTTGTAGTACATGGGTTTTAACTTTAAACAGTGAATTTTACACTTTGAACACATTATTTTAAACATATCAAACATGGAAAAATTATATAACAACTTTTTTTAAAGAATATATATATATAAACAGAATTCAGTACTCCGGGTATGTGGGTGTTTATATCAAAGCCTCGCGTTGGGAAGCCAAGCCCGAATCTGTTGTAGTGTGTCTGCAATGCGCTCATATACCGAAAATCCCGCCCAATTTTAAACCACGAGTACAACGCTCGTGTTATATATATAAGTATAACTCATGCCCAAATAAATAAAATATTATGGATTATGTATATGTTCACATAATTTAGATTTATTTAAAAGTAGATTATATAGGTCATAAGTGCGCACACACTATGATATGCATTTTAAAACTTATGTCAAAATTATAAATTGTTAGTTATTATTAACTATATATTTTTTCTCTAATAATTTACAATTAAGTATTTTTATTATTAAAATTATTTTGTTTGAATCTATTTACAAAAATATGTTATAGTCATAATATATTTTTGATTTAAAATAAAATTCATATTCGTTTAGTAAATAGATTCAAATATTGCAATTTATAAAATAAAATAATTTTCTTTTGAATTTAATAAAAGTCATGCCATATATTTCTGGTAAAATAAAAGAGGGCTGGTAGGAACAATGGTTTTAATTATTATCTAAAAATACAGCAATGTCCACTTAAGGTTTTCTTTTAATCAGTAAAGGTAATTTTAATTAAATCAAGTTTGTAATTCGAATGTCGACAAGGAAATTAACAATAGAAATTAATTAAAATTTTGTTGAATTCCTTTAGACATTTGGATAGGATTAATTACAGCTGATAAGTAAGCAAAGTCCGATATATTTTTGTATTGCTCCAGGGCAGTTATATTGTTCAATTCCACTATAAAAAGGAGGATTTTCTTTTGTTTTCTATTCTAGTGATTTGCTAATGAAATGATTCTAGTGAAATTATTCTAGGAAACATTCTAGTGATATTTCAGCAAATATTCTAGTAAAATATTCTTCAATCAAGATTTCAAAAAAATATTTTCTTGAGAATTTTAGCTACGTGCCTGCGAGCTTAAATTTGAAGCCGAGTTTTCTTCTCCAAATTAATTGACCATGAACCACCCAACCTTCAAAATTGCTAACCTTGACATGTCGGAGTAGAACCGGCAAGAAGGCTATTTCCCTTCGAGGAATGGACAGCTGCTGCTCTAGACCATCGAAAGCTATCACATGAGGAACCCTGAAACTGCTGCTGCTGCCAAAAATGTGAACAATACCAGATTTTGCTGCTGAATCACATAAAACCTGTCGACCATCAATCTACCTGCAAATGCTTCTCCAGAGGTAACCCCAAATTAACCCAAGAGCTCTTGTGATGCCTAACTAACATGCTATAGCTATTTTAAATTGTTTTTCTTTTATTTCACTTGACTTATTATGTACTTCTTTAATATGTTCTAATATAATCAACAGTTTTGCTCTCTATCCTTGGGTTAATATTTTCTATTTATTAATCTTTCTTTTATTTTATTATGATAATGTGTCAGAATAGTTTTTGACCGAGTGAATTATTCCCTTTTGTTGAAAGTAAAACGCCGATATTAAGGCATATTTTAAATTTATAAATAATTCCCAATTTTATTATCTCACAAATCACTCGTTCGAGGACTATTCTAATCTTCGTTAATATATATAATAATTAAATAGTTTAAAATTACATTTTATTGATTTTAACCTAATATGAGAGTATGTGCGAGGTCAATGATTAAATGTGTCCCAAATGCATGATTGCGTAAATAAACCTATGCTTTCTTTTCAAACCCACAAGCATGCATTTTCCTAATTTTAAATACTGTATTCTACTTTAATTTCAAAGTTCGTCATTGACGTCGAGAACGTGCGTACCCTTTTAAATAAATTTCTGGGAATTTGATTGGGCATTTCTCTCAATCCAAGTAAACCCATTTTGTATGTTTTATATACATTAGTCTAGTATTGCTGGTAAATGAATTGGTTGTTGAGACCGCTTTGTTTTGCTTTCCAAGGATTTTAAACGGCCAAGTCAGTTCCCTTTTCGCTTCCTGCAGTTCCCAAGCAGAGTGTGTACTCAAATGTCACACCTGGGAATTAGACGCAGTCGTCACCCAGTCGCTAAGTTTCGGCTGTTTGTGAGAACACTTTCTTCTACAGGTCAGCGGCGAGATGCCCTCCATAGTCATTACAAATATTTCCCCTTATTTTATATATTTTTAGAAAGCATCCGTGACTTAAATGTGTCACACCCTACATCCTTTAATAAATTCATTAGTAGCAATACCGACCTCCCATCTGCTTTAATTATAATTATCAAATAAATGCCTTGATCACATTCCACTTTATTGCTTAGTAAGCTTTTGTCCATGCTATTCTCGAAATCAATAAATATTCTATAACACTTAATTTTCAAATATTTTATTAAACTTTTATAATTACTCAAAGCACCTCGCACATGTTCCCATCTCTTTTAAGCACATTATCATAATACTATTAGCCCGAGGGATAGAATATATTTTCTTTAAATCCTTTTGTAATTTTGGAATGTAATGCTAACATTTATTTAATAAGCATCCCTGTCTCATATAAGCAGGCATTGGCATTATATATATATTTCTATATAAATAAATCTTTGAAATCATTTAAAACTAATTTTGATCTTTTATTTTATTGATTCCTATCACTGTCTCGGTCTATATATCTATTTTCTCCATTTTTTTTATACATCCATAGACGTTAATTAGCAACCCAAACTTATCTTAGTATAGAGTCTTTTTGTTTCTCCCTGACCACCAGGCACCGGTAAACGGTTATACTAGTAGTAGCATCAAATGCGTTATCACGGAGGTGGCTCTGTGAAATTTGGACTTTAGATTCGAAATTAGTATATCTAGAAGGCAACCCCTCCTAGAGTGTTCAGTTTCATGTGTGGGATTTGAATTCTGCAGTGTGTTAGCGAGATAGACGATTCTGACTGTTACAGTATATTTACTTTAAAATTATTTTATTAAAACTAGTTGCTCCTGAAAACATGTTTTATGAAACATCTTTTGCCTTTGAGAACATTCATTTCAATATAATCTTAGGTCAATTGTTTTAAGGTTTATCAAAATAATAATGTAAACTGATATGGTCTTTAATGAATTCTGAATCTCCTTTCAAATCTACAGTGGTGTATAACACTGGAACATTGCCTAGAGCCTACTGCTAGATTGTTAATATTATCTTCAAGTTCAGTAATTTTTTGTTGTATAGACTTTCTGAAAAGAATAAACACATAGTTTAAGGCAGATGAGAAACCTTAGATGGATCATTCTTGTCAGAAACCTTATGCAGTAAAGAATTGCTGAACTTGAAGATAGTATCAATAGTCCATGCAATAGATTATAGGCAATGTTCTAATGATATTCACTATCGTATATTTGAAAGTAGATCTAGAGTTCAGTAAGGTCATATCTGAGTAAACAAATATTAATTAATAATGAATATTAATTATCTTTTCTTGAAAATAATTTAATTTTATAGTCTCAAATCTTATTAGATTTAATCTTCAATCTATTATTTATACTAAATATAATTACCCAATAACTTTAACAATATCCTAAATATATATTTACATCCATAAATGTATACTATTTTAAGCTTAATTGGTAGCCTCTTAATATTGTATAACATTATTAATTTATGCCCACCTATAATATAAATACCCTAATTCTAGAAAAAAAAAAGCATTTTTTACATTAAATTTATTTTGAAATATTTTTAAGTAAAATGAAGACTATTTGCTTTTCTAGTTTTTTTTTTTTTTTGCCAATGAAATTTTTCTTCTGCTCTTCTTCATCCACCATTTGCTCTGTCTCAGTGTTAGTTCCAACTTATATTATTCTTAAATTTCGTTTCTCACCATTCTCAATCACTGTTTTATCATTGGTGAGTGTTGATATATTTCATCTTTTTTCTTTATTGGATGTGATTGAGAGGCTATTTATATCTTATATGTGATCCTGTTTTAATTTTTATTATTAGTCTGGATAAGAATTTGGTGATGGATTCTTCTATTTTTTTATTGAGACACCTTTCTTCCAGATATAATCTCCAATTTTGTTCATATTGATTATTATTCTTAGGTATTAACAGGATCAGTTTTATTCATATTTTTTTCCCAGAAGCAATTTCATTGATAATTTTCCTATAAGTATTGATTTGAAGTACTGTGATGATAGAAGAAAGTTGCATATATAATGTCTTCTATGCTTACAGTATTGACTCTCTTGAGAGAGCCGGGGTTTGTATTTAAGTTCTTATTCTTGTATATAACTCTTGTTCAACATAAGTATTTTTGGAAATTTATGTCAAGTGAAAATCTTAAGTTTGAAGATTATCTTCTCTGAATTTGGGTGGTGGGCCATAGTCCATTTTGTACATACATTTATCATAAATCATTCTGCATGATCATTGTGCATTGATTGCCATAACCTACTTGATGTGGTCAAAATAGTTCTTTCAGGGACTGTATTTGATATCATTTGATGCATTTCACATTTTTTATAATATTATCCATATCATTATTGATGCCTCATCATTAAATGAAGCTATGGGCTTATGCGTTGGCACTTATTTCTTCAAGATGGCTTTAATGTAATAGTTTTAGTAATTGCGAATGCATCCTTTATTTATTTTTAAGTTTTCAAGCATAAGCTTAAAAGATTTGTAGATATTTGAGACATTAATTTAGTCAATCTTTGCTAATACATCTAAGCAGATAATGATAGCCTGGGTTGACTTTTGTCCATGCAGTCATCATTTTGCTACTTAGCAATTTTGAATTGATTTTGTCTATGCAATTTACAAATATATCTGTTTTACAAAGCTCTGTTTTATCCAGAAACTTGAAAAATACATCTGCATACTTGCTAGATTTCTCTTCCTTTCTACAGGTCAAAATCATAACCTGATAACATATTTATCAAGCATAGCATTTTAGATTCACATTATCCAGTACTAACTTATTTTTAGCCAAGATTTCCAAAAATGATTTGTGGTTAGTGATTATTTTGAATACCCATCTCGTACAAGTATAGATTTAGTTTTTTGACACCATAAGTCACAGCTTTCTTGTCTAATTAGTTGTAATTTTTTCCCACACTGACCAATAACTGAAACATGAATGTAGATTAGTTGTAATTTTTTTCATATTGAACAAAACTGAAACATGAATGTTATTGGTCTTTTACTATTGAAAGAGATATGAATAGTATAACCTCTATCCCTTATTCTAAAGCTATCTCCCAATATATAGTGTATCAATAGGTTATCAGACAACCCAGCTCTATTATTGGTTTATTTTTATGTTGTCATTATAGAAAGAGGAATAGCATATGAACTTGTTCTGAAACATTGAACAGAATTTTAAAATATGGCGGACGTTATTAGAGAAACTACATCAGTGAATAAGTTTAAAGGCATAGATAACTGATAGAAATATTAAAGAGGATATTTATATTTGTTATTGCTTTGGGAAGAAAGGACACATAAAGGGAAATATATACATATAAAAATGAGAAATGTCATGATTGCAGACTGATAGGTCACTTGTCAAAACTTAGCAAGAATAAACAAAAATTGACTTTAGTGGATTCACCTGCCAATAGTAAGTCAAGAGGTTGAATATTCAAGAGTCAGTGAATGTGGAAAAAATTATGAAAAGTGATGGTACATCTAATGTATTGGGGGTAAAAATCTAGACCAAATAATCAAAATGGAAATTGCTAGAATGACAGGTGTATTGCTCATCACTTTAAAAGATTGGATAACTATTGAAGAAAAATGGAATAAAAACATACCAATGTATAAAGTGAACTTGGTTACTATGGATGTAAACAGAAACCTTATTGACATCAAAGGAATAGTATCATTACTGATAAAAAAATCAACATATGGATAAAAAATTTATCCTTATATATAGTAGCTAAAGATGTGAACCCTATATTGGAATGGAAATGGTTCCAAACTCTGGGAATATGGATTGAACACATAAAGAGAGCTACATTGAAAATTTAAAATCTAGAACAACTTTCCACAAATATGATTATGTATGTTCATTTAAAATTTTCAAGTACCATAGATCTCTATTGTGGATATTTGGAAAGAGTAGAAAGATTCCAGATCATGCATGCCATTGTATACTACAATGGATTATCATATTGGTTTTGTATGATTTTGAAATATGATACAAGCTGGAGAAGCAAATAAAGCATGCGGATGCTCATTCTAGAATGTCAAATGAAAGCACTGGTGAATCTCATTATGGAAGTCATCTTATATAGATATGATGAAATCTAAAGTTGTAAACAGTGAAGTTGTAGCAGAATAGATAAAAAGTGACACAGGATATCAATTAATAATAAAATCAGATCAAACAAGGTTGGTTAAAAGCACAACCTTATCTGTATAAAGAATGCATTTTCATGACTGACTAAGTTTTAATTTCAATTGAGGGGATGTTAAAGCTGCTAAATAAAGGACCTGAATAGTTCATATGAAAGAACTACCTTGATTGTACATCTGCCAACCTAACTTGAATAATGATATTGCCATGAATAGTGACATTGAGAAACTTAAAACATGTCAAGCAACAGGCAAATTACTTGTGAAAGAGTTACAACCATTGCCTGAAGTTACACAACCATGGCAAAGAATCCAATTTGCCATGCAGGGTTGTTCTAAGATTTCTTAACATTGTTAATTCATACTCCAAATGGATGAAATACAGAAAGTTTAAAAATACTATTGCAGAAAATATAATAAAAATACTAAACAAACTGTTTGCAATATATGGATATTCAAATTTAATAGTTATGGGCAATGGTGCAGGATTTAATTTAGTACTGTTGAAGAGTTTTTTAGCTAAAAAAGGAATAAAGCGTCTATTAACACCACTTTTCCACCACAAATCCAATGGACTAGCGGAAAAGGCCAATTCAACAACTAAAGTGTACACTGAATAAAATGGAATATACTATTATTCATTAAGCTTTAACCTATGGCAATGTTTAATCAGAACTTCACACCAGTTTCATAAACAAAAAAAAAACTCTGGCAGATATTTTAATGAAATTCTATTTTCAAATATATATTCTGTATTAGTTCTGGATAAAACCTTAGAAAAGAAGATAAGGTCTGAAAGTGTCTAAATTTAAAATAGGACAAAGTGTATGGATAAGAAACATCTTAAAGTTTTAATTAAACCACTATCTAAACAAATATGTATAATTAAAAAGGAAGACAGGATAGTAAAAAGGTATATACTCCATTTTAAAATCTGTTTTATTGAGCCAATAGATATAATAAAAAAAGCAGCAAGTTCAGCCACCACTCGTGATTGATTTACTATAAAACAGTCATAATATTAAATAGATACATCTACTAACACTGGATTAAATGTACAAGAAAAAATTTCAATTCTAGATCTGCAGGATATGTCATATGTCTGTTTAATTAAATAATGAATTACCAATTGAAAAAGAAAAACCTGTATCTTTATGAGAACAATTAGAGAATGACAAAAGCCAGCAAAATTACATTTGCGATTGAACTTTACCGAATTTTTAAAATGAAAGAGAAAAATTGTTACATATTGACTAAAAGCTGTATACTATTAATGTATAAAAATAATACATAAAGTTGCATGAGTGTATGTGGCTAAATTTAGTCAATAATAAAAGACATTACAAATTTACTCTAGAAAAAATTTGTATGTATAATAATTGAAATTATGCAAAATTGAAAATAATATAAATATGCTAATTTGAGAAAATATAATCAGGAAAGTAAATATGCAAATTAGATAGTGCAAAACAAATGTGTGTGTGTGAGCAGTACTGTACACAGAGTGCAATATGAGAAGTATCACACTTGCAGCACAGTAATGCATGAACAATGTAGTATGCCAAAGATTGCATATGATGCAGAGTTAACAATGAAAAGTTAACAGCACAGAATAAAGTATAATAAAACAAAATGCAGCATTATTGTTCAACACTATAAAGAATTGTGTGTGCATGGACTATAAATGAGAAAAATACAAATTAGAACAATTGTAGGTCTTATGCAATAGAATTCCCTAATCGTATATGCAGGTTAATTTAATGCAAAACTTTTTGTCAAGTTTAAGTTTGAGTATGTATTTATATTCCAAAAATTTATTAAGGAATGTACGTACAGCTGGTTTAGGTAAATCTGGCTCCTGCTCATATCATTATTCAACCACATTAATCTTCCAATGATCAGAGTCAAACAGAGCTTTCTTTCAGTTGTGCTGATATTCATGATAGAATGGCTTCAATAGTCTACATTATAGATTCCTATAGTACAATCAATCATAATCTAAAAAGCATTTCTGCTCTAGTGTTCTTCAGTCATATACAAAACATCATACAAGTTAAAATTTTTTTTGCATGATTGTATTGATCTTTAAGTCTTTGCCTAAATGCAGTCTAACAGGCACAAGGCCAATGGACTTATTCATTAGCCAATTTTATATTTAATTCATCTGCTGTACTTGCTTCATCAAGATTCAGTGAAACAAATCAGCTCATGCTTGATATGTTTGCATGAACTGGACTGAGAATTCCTAATAGAAATTAGTATAAGCTTAATGTTTTATTTTATCACTCCTTCCTCCAATACAAATAGAGTATCATGATTATATATATATATTGTAACGGTCAGAAAACGTGTGACTCGTAAACATAGTGCAGAATTCGACCACCATACAGAACAGCAGCACCATCGAGTAGCGAAGCCACCCGTGGTACTGAGTTCGAACATAGTTTATCGGTTCCACAATACAATCCACGAAACAACGCATCTGATGCGACATTAGTAAATATTTCCTTAGGCACAGTGGTCAGGGATATGCAAGAGACTCATGATTTTATTCCCGAGTTAGGATATGCAAGAGACTCATGATTTTATTCCCGAGTTAGCCAATAATCAAACTAATATTAATTAAACATTCATATTTACATAATCGAGGAAATATTAGATAGAATGGGTATCGAATAAATGAAACGTAATTGCAGACGTATAGTTTAAAATTATTTATTAATACATTTTAATAAAACAATCAGTAATAATATTTTAGGGATTCAAAGCTTCAGTAGCGGAATTTGCGACATGATTATATTTTAAAGAGTACATTTATTTATTTAGAAATTATTTTATATTGAGGATTTCAGTAGCGGTATTTCCGATACTGAAATGTTTACAAAAGGAATACATTTATTTGAAAGCGTAATCTAGCTACCTAAAATTCTCGAGTAAGTATTTCTAATGCATGCCTTGGGGAATTTATACCTTCGCAATGCAAGAGTCTAAAGTATGGGTTATAAGAGTAATGGCAGTCATATATTTATTTAATTAAAATATTTATTTATAACTAAGGGCAAACATTTATTTGAGAGTGAATTATGAAGATAATGCAGAGGCGGAGTGATATATATAGAATAATAAAACGAAGTAAAGGAACACGTGGTACGCTTTAGAAAGGCGATATGGAATGGCAGTATATCGAAACTGCAAGGCCATGAATGGGTTTATAAGAATGTCGGACTGGTCTCTGCCGCGGCCCGACGAAGTAAGGTGTCACATAAGCATAACCAGGGACAAGCGGTACGTGGCGCATTTTGCCGGCTGGCTGCATGACATTGTCAAATCCTACGGGAGCACCCATTAAGCCCGCTTGTGTAGAACGACTGGGGTTAATTTCAACCCTGAAGAATCCGGAAATTTCACGGCGGAATGGGTCATCGCGTCTCTAAAACGTAACACATGTATACTGTCTAAACGGTTATGATGAGATTTAAATAGATTTCTGACTTGGCCCTACATTACCAACATTTACTCAAGAACTCTGGCGACTCTCAAAGAAATGGGATTTTCTAGAATTATTCATTAAATTTAATAAATACAAAATATATATAAACTGGGAGTTATTACAACTAATATGCCAGCCATTTGCGAAGTAGTAGACCCTGCATTACAATAAATGATGCACTGAATGCGTGTCGATTTATATGAAAGTTAAGTTACTAAAGAAAGTAAATATTAATGAAAATTTGACACGCATTCATTGTTTTAAGCGATCATAGATTTGAACTTTGAAAATTGAAATACTTATGAGCATGCAATAATTAAATAATAACTATAGATAGAAATGTAGATTATAGAAATACGCACCCAAGATAGAATGAGGTAAACTAGATTAGAGAGAAATTTACACATTACATATTCAATTTAGTTATACAAATGGTAGTTTTTACATTTTACAATTTAGATAAGTATTATGAAGAAGAGCTATAGCATATTATTAGAGTACTCTAGAGTTTGAACACAGACAGGTACCTGTTGTATAAGAAGTTTCCTTATTCCATGAGTTTAGCAGCAAAAAGTTCACGAGTGGCAATTCTTTTTTGTATTTAGATATTCATTTAATTTCATAACAGCAGCAGCTTTCTCATTTATTTCAGGCAGCAGATCTTCATGGTTAATTTATGACGGGCAATGGCAAGTTCAGCATCCGACAGGCCATATCCCGATGGAGAATAATCTAGGTGCTTTACTCGGTCATACCTTGGCAGGAACAAAGTATTTTATATTTTTGGAGACTCTCAGTGATCGAGAGCAAAGCTAAAGTTTAAGTGAATGTCTCCAGCAAGTCTAAGATGGCCTCTTTTCTTATCTTGATCTTTCACATTTTTGTTAAGATATTTTTAGGTTCTATTTAATCTGCCCCGAGGATAATCAATGCATTTAGTTGGTTTTTTTAATTAAAGAAAGCTGCCGTTCTACTGTTTACATTTTACATTTACTAATTAATTTTGGGGAATTTTTCTTTAATTAATCTATTATCTATCACTGACCGATGCTTTTAAATTTCAAAAACAAAAAGGGAACATAAAGATTCTTTTAACTTTTAATTAAATATTACATCAAATATTTTTAGAATTATTATTAAATGAAATTTAAACAAAGCAATAAACACGAACTTTATAATCCAAAATAAATGATTAAAATTGTACAAAATTATATAACTAAAAGAAATCTAAATTATATTATTTTATCCTTATTTATTGCGTTTAATTTGAGATCGAAATGTGTGCGTGTTTATGCTGAATTCTACATACATTTATACATTTTTAAGATTGCTACACACACAATTCGATACCAAAAAGTTTAAATTTGGGCGGGATAGATCAGTCAGTGAGAGACGACAGAAAAAGGTGAAACTTAAGATTCGAATACGAATCTTACTGTTTCAATATATATATATCATATCAGGTTTCTCACTTGGGAAATATTTGGCTCCCAAGACTTTGAAGTATGATGCATGGTTGTTTGTAATTGAGGATAGGTTACTATGAATTTTGAAATCCATTGTTTGTGATTGAGAATAGGCCAATATGAATTTTGAAAACAAATCATAACTATGGTCATAAATTTTACCTGTTTAAATGTGAAATAAACCATAAAAATACATGGCCTTTATTTACTTTTTGAGATTTATTGGTTGTAATGGATTCAAATAGATTCTTTTGGATGGTTTGACTCACTGGCATATATTGCAGTTTTTTGAATAAAAATGTTGTTATTATGCATACATGGAAATGAAATCAATTTTTGATTGTGTGAACTCCAAAATGCCCACATAAACAGAGGATATGCTAGATGAGAAAGTCATACATGTTTGATGAAATAATCATCTTTCACTTTTCATGTCCATTATTATATTCTAAAATGGCATTTTCTAGCTTATATCATTGTTTATATTTAAACAATTTTTGTGGAGAGTCTCTAATATCCTAACCATTTACTGTAGTCATTTATATCTTACCACTTTCAATTAGCAAGTTGTTTTATATTTTTTACAGATTCATCTACTATTAAGCTCACACTTGCTATGAAGGTGTGCTTGACAGTGAGTGTGTTGCTAAACTGGTGAATTGGATTGCTATAAAAACAGACTCCAATGAAACAATTGCTACTACTTGGATAACTATGATTCATTCAAATCCTAGCAAAAATTGTGTCTATTTTTAGAATATTCATAGTATTGCTTGGTGACAGTCTTAATTGATCTTAAGATCTTTTAACAAATGGTTATGGAACAGAAAACTTCACTCTTGCAATTCTTTTGGATTTGGGGTAAAATAACCACCAAATCTTTACTCACTATTCTCAGTTTAGACAATGAAGGAGTTTAGTAAAATGAGGTAATATTACCTTCTCCTAAAACCCAAAGGCTTTATTCTTTTATAATAATTGCATTAATAGTTCCATGTCTTCTACAAATCTTTGGTAAAATCAGTTTTTAATATTACACATTTCTAAAACAACTTTACTTGCCTTTTAGTTTTTTGCATTGGGAACTCCTTAATAACTTGTCTTTTCTGGATGAGATCAACTACCCTGCATTTCAACAATATGGCCTAAGAATGGTCTTTGTTGATGGCTATAATATTTTTTTAGATTGATTTTAATTCCTTTTTTACTACATTTCTGGAAAAACATCTTGAAATGCTATATATGTTCATTTAGATCATTGGATACCACCAATACATTGTCAAAATATATTGTCATAATCTTCTTGACCTCAGGGTATAGGATTTGATCCAGATATTTTAACAAACCTGTACCACAATTAATCAATCCAAGAAGCATTTGGTAGAATTTATATGAATAATTGCATGTCTAAATGCAGTATATTGTCAATATTCTTGATGGAGGATTAATCTGCCAATAACTGGAAGTTAAGTCAAAGATAGAAAAGATTTTTTGGCCTTTGAACCTTATTAGCAATTCATGAAAGAATATTACTGTCAGTTACCATTTAATTGCTGAGCATCACAATATAATCTCACAAATTCATCTTTTCTTTAACTATTACAATGGGGTTACTATATGTGGAGGAGTATTTGTAAATAATGCCCTATTACGTTATTTGAATTGTTTTTTCAGCTTTCAGTTTATACTGATGTAGCACCATATAAGATCTATGTTTAAGAGGATTGATACCCAGATTTGATGTTCAATTTCCTTTATTTACCCTGACACTTGTGAGAATAAGAACAGATAGTAACTGATCATTCTTTTCATCTTTCATAAGTTTTGATTGCTTAATTTTATTCTCTATTATTTGAAATGTAAAGCTATCTGAAAAGCATTCCTTCATAGAGGTATAGAAGTTGTTATTTCACTACTGCATAGTACACAATCCCTTGCATAAGCCAATACACAACTATATATATATATAGTATAAAATCAAATGATAAATCACATGACCTATATAGCTTATAATTACCAATATGTAATAAAGAGCAAATATTTTTAAACGAGCTTATTTTATTATTATTATTGTTTTTTATTTATTTTATGATAAATGCTACAAATCTTTATCTTTGATTGTCCCCATCCCCAACAGGTTTTGAGCTATAGTTCTCTTCATTGAGGAGCTAGGACATTAGGTTTAAAAATACCAACTCTAACCAAGCGTTTATCTAATACTTAACTATTAAGAAAAAGATCTGAAACTTTCAGACATCTAATGTCTTAAAATAGCTATATTGGCCTGAACTAAATTCAGATACTCCATATATTAATAGCCTTAACAATTTAATGTAGCTAAAGCTTCAATAGTCACAATTATAATAGTAATAAAATCAAATGATAAATCATATGACCTATATAGCTTGTAATTACCAATATGTAATAAATAACAATTATTTTTAAACAAGCTTATTATTATTTATTTTATGATAAATGCTATAAGAAAAAGCCCATATAGCTATTTTAGTTGGAGAGCTGACTTTAAAGACATTAGATGTCTGAAAGTTAGTTAAGTATTAGATAAATGCTCCTCACTAAAGACAGCCATAGCCCAGAAACCTGTCTGGGGATGGGGACAATCATAGATAAAGATTTGAATGCTTTCTCTTATAGCATTTATCATAAAAAAATAAATAAATAATAATAATAATAATAAAATAAGCTTGTTTAAAAATATTTGCTCTTTATTATATATATATATGGTTTATCCCTTTTAAAATTAAAAAGACATTAGGGATAACAAGTTTTTTATTATGATCAAGCCATGCCTTACTTTGTTTGGTACCAATTTGGCTTTGTGATTATTAGAAAGTGTTAATTTCACTGCTTTCAAAGATAAAATCTTTACTTTATGATTTAATGTCATAATTTGATAAAAGATATATGTCTTCCAAAGTCAATATGGCTTCCATCTTACTCTAAAGTTAAATTAATTTTTGAATCCTGATTTGCATAGAGATACAATCCTCCCAGATGCCTGTTAACTTAATTTAGTGATCTCTATTTGATTGTTCCTTTTATTGTTTTCTAAGGTTTGTTTCTGTTTTTCTTCTTACCCTTTTTCATCTTATTAGCAGAATTATAGCTACACCCCACTATATGTGATACACTCTTGGTTTATTTTCTGTAATCTTTAAATCTAATTCTACTTACAATGGCTAGAGCTTTATTTTGTTTATTGATTTCCACCTGACCATCTTTGATTTGATGCTCTGTTTGGGGTCTATTTTTTTTATTATTTCCAAATCATTAATGTAAGCTTGGTCATGAGTATTGTCATCTTGCTTGTTTGACTGATTATACGTTGTTATTCATCATGTTTAAGAATTTGGCTACTTGCTTTGCGATCTTATCACTGCTTAAAATCTGTTATTCAATCTTTAAGAGCAGATTATATTGGTCTATTTATACAATCTGTCCTTCAGCCATACTACAGATATGTAGTGTTCTTAACTTGGTTATTTTCCTTCTAAAGAAGTAATAGGAGCTTTCTCGTCCATGGAAATATTTCCTGGATTATCTAATATCAAATATCCTCGCCTCTCTTCTGTCCAGAAGTATTTGCCAAGGTTTTCTTATATCTGGAACATGCTGGTTTTAGCAAATATAAATTTTCTATCATGCTTGGTCATCACTCTCTGACTACATGCTATGGCTAACTTATGCTCTTCGGTCATAAAATTTTATTTAAAATATCTCCCAATTATTTAGATGTTCTACGGTGCTTTACCAACCTGGCCTTTAAATGTTTGAAATTTTAAAAACTGATTTATAATAGGATTGACTTCCCAAACTATTCCATTTAACCTCCACTACTTCGGATTCTGTTACTTTATTTTCATTGTAACCACCCCTATGATTGTCTTGATCTAGATCTTTCAGCTTCATATTCTTCCTTAACTATTTTATTTGTCCTTGCTCCATTTTTATTTTGCCAAGCTGGTGCATAATATCTGCTTTAATTTTCCTTTTTTGTTCTATATTCACTTGCTGTTAAAAATATACTACATATATATTCCACCATTGTGCTAAAACCGAACAGGCCCATTTTGTTGCTATAATTAATCAAATTTATATGTAAATGTTTAGATTTCCAAGTTAGTTTATTGTTAGAAATACATTTTGATCATAAATACTTTTTATTAAATATGAGAGGATTACTTCTTTACTTAGTCTTGTGACAATTGTTCAAAATATACTATATATATATATTCTACAATTGCATTAAATTGAACATGCTGACACCATGTTGCTATGATAATTAATAAAATTTATATTAAGTAAAAATGTTTAATTTTTGAATTACTTCTATTGAAATAATTTATATAAAAAAATAACACACTACTATCAATAATTTATTTAAAAATAAACTTATTTAAAAAAATATTGCCTCATAATAGTTATCATAATTCTGCACAATGTTAAACAAAAGTTATATAGTAGATAATTGCATTTATCAATTACATTTTTTAGTACTATTTTTCCCAGTTTAATATAACTCAGTGGTATAGTGTTTGATGCTATAATTTTTGAATCCTGCAATCAATTCCAGTGCTGCCTCAAAAGGATTTTTTTGAATTTTATAATACTGACATCATGTTGTTTTCTTTTTTAAATGTGCATATATATATATATATTAATAATTCAAACAAATATATTTAACACAGTATTTAAAATTAAATAATATATTCTTTACCAGAAGTACTTTCAATTGTTTCACTGACAATCTTTATCAACTGTTAATATAATTCTAAAGTTTATATGAGTCATAAATTAGCTGGTTTGAAGTCATTTTTATTTAGAAATGACTATTTGTGCAAATTTATTAGTGATAAAATTGAAAATATTAATGTATATATTACTGATATGTTGAATGTTGGTTATGGAAGGAATATTATTTATAATACAATTACAAAATATAATCAAAATAAAAGTAATAATAAGAAAATATTAAGTAAATTAAAAAGTGATAAATGGATTTCTATTCCTTTTATATCTAATCAACAAGCTAAATTAATTAATAAACTTTATAGTGGTTTGTGTAGAATTTCTTTTTTCTCTTCAAATAATATAAATGATATGATAAATAACTCCAAAGCCAAGATTTCTAAGTTTGAATTAAATTCTGTTATATATATATGTTGGAATGTGGTTGTGGAATAAAATATATAGGGGAATCCAAATGTACATTACAAAAACGATATAATGATCATAAGACATTATATAAACGTGTACAGAAAGAAAATATATCTTCAGTAAATATGAATACTCCATCAATTATATTTGATCATAATAAAACATGTAATTATGGTTTTAAATTTAATAATAGAGATATAAAAATTATTCAAATTGAAAGGTGTAGTGAAAAACGTAAAATTAAAGAGGCAATGATGATATCTAGGAATAGAGGTGGTTTAATGAATAAACAATCGGCTAATATAAAGACAACAGAATTGTGGGAAATTTGAATAGATTGAATGATGGGTAATTCAAGTTTTTATTTTTTGTACGTTTGTATTAACAGTTGATAAAGATTGTCAGTGAAACAATTGAAAGTACTTCTGGTAAAGAATATATTATTTAATTTTGAATACTGTGTTAAATATATTTGTTTGAATTATTATTATATGATTTAAAAATACAGACATTTAATGGTTGTAGTTATATATATATACACACACCTGGGTCTCTTTTTACGTGGACTTATTTAACACGATTTTGAAGTTACGTGATTCGTGTTTCACCGGAAGTCGACCTCCGATAATGTAAATAATAAATTTTGCGCACTTACGTTATATTGAAAGTAATAGCACATTATTGGAATTCTACTTTCATCTTAGTAATTTCAATATTTTCAGTGCTTTATAATAGTAAGATTTTATGCAATAATGAAATTAGAATCATGATTTCCACATTTTATGTATACACACATTAAATTTTACAAGATTATAATGTAAATTTGTTCAAACATTGTGCGTGTTAATTTTGCATTTTAAATCGCATTCTGTTTTTGCTTTTTAAAAAAGAACATAATCAATTATTAATCATTTAGTGTCCACAAGTTTATTTTTAAAAGGTCAGTAATAGCAGTGGGCACAATTAAAAATTAAAATCTGATTTTTAATTGTAATTAACAATTTAAAAATTACTTATGGGCGACTTGAAATTAAAGTGATGTAAAACGAAATTTGATTTTTAAACGGAATTGAAAATTAAAGACAAAAATAAGAATTTAGTTTTTAGTTGTTAGTTTTAATTAAATTTTTCCCAGCAGTGGTGAATAAATGTCTTTTTATTATCATAAGTCTAAGTTCATAAACAATTAATAAAATCATCGTCGTCGTCAACAGAAAACCATTAACACAATGTAAGAGTGAACTTGGCTCTAGTTGTATTTCCTCTTGTGAGAATAATTGCAGAGATATTTTTGACTTCGTTTAAGGAGAAGCCAAATACATCACATCACATCACATGAGAATCTGATTTTTTACTAGTTTGCAAACGAATGTGTTTTGGGGCAAATAGCGATAATAATTAAAACATGTATAAAAAAATGTAAATTACTGTACTGTAAATTATGCATAAAAATATATTATTTTGAATAAAATTAAATATTATAGTTAAAAAAAGTTTGTCTTGTATCAATTTTTTTCAAATTTGAAATTTTTTATTAGTCATATTTTATTTCCTTATTTTTTTTACGCGAATTTTAAAGTAATTTTACGTTGGTGCTTTGCTTTTACGCGAATTTTGAAAAATAACAGACCGCATTCTCCCTTTTTCAATGTAAGTTACGTCTATTTTTGCACGATTTTGTTTGCGCGTGTTTTCTGAGGAACCTATCTATCGCGTAAAATGAGACCCAAGTGTATATATATATGTAATTATATAACTGAATATTTGTAAATACAGTAACTAAATAATTAAAAAATTTTAGCTACTTAGGAGTGCTTTTGATTATCCCAGTAATCTGTGTCAACTAAAGCTTTGACACAGATTACTGGGATAATCGAAAGCGCTCCTAAGTGGATAAAAAATTTTAATTATTTAGTTACTGTATTTACAAATATTCAGTTATATAATTACGTATATTGCTTTAAAAATACAGACATCGAATCATAATATTATTACATATATATATGTAAAATAAATAAAATGTCCGTTAATTAAAAAGAAAATTGTAATTATAATTGAAATAATAAATTTAACGGTTTACAAACTAGTACAAACAATCCTTAAATCCGCAGAAGTACTTTCGGTTAATTTTTTAAACCTGCCTCAACTGCCATTAAATTCAAAATCGGAAGCAAACGTCATCAATTCAAATTCCACGAATCTCGTATTTTAATGTTAGCAGCTTGTCGATTTATTAAATGCATTTTATTACTGTTTATAAAAATTGCCTCTTTAATTTTTCTTTTACTATGGTTTCTCTCTTCATGAAGAATTTTCACATTTTCAAAATCAATGGAACAAATAAACAATACTTTATATCAATTTTAAAAAAGTTATAATAATTTTAAGGAAATGAAGATTAATAGTAAACAATGGATATCTATTCCATTTATTTCAAATCCACAAGTGACATTTTTAAGGATTTGTATAAGAATGTGTTTAATGTTTCATTCTATGTTCCAAACAATATTAATAAATTAGACAATAATTCTAAGGATGTCATACCTGTCAAGCAGAAAAGTAATATCATATATCAAATTTTTTGTGATTGTATGCTATCATATATAGGTGAATCTAGGTGCAATATTGAGAAAAGATTGAAGGAGCATGAATTGTTATATAAGCGTGTAAAAAATAAAAATAATGGTGATTTAATATCTCCTTCAGTTTTCTTTTGTCACGAAAAAACATGTAAATATAAATTTAAATTTGATTTTGAAAATGTGAAAATTCTTCATGAAGAGAGAAACCATAGTAAAAGAAAAATTAAAGAGGCAATTTTTATAAACAGGAATGAAATGCATTTAATAAATCGACAAGCTGCTAACATTAAAATACGAGATTCGTGGAATTTGAATTGATGACATTTGCTTCCACTTTTGTTTTTGAATTTAATGGCAGTTGAGGCAGGTTTAAGAAATTAACCAAAAGTACTTCTGCGGATTTAAGGATTGTTTGTAATAGTTTGTAAACCGTTAAATTTATTATTTCAATTATAATATATATATATAAAATACCAATATTATTTTTTATACGTTTTACTAATCTGCTTTTCTTTGGATAAAATTATGAACAGAAAAATTAGTTGAAAATTCTATGGATCACATAGTTAATAAGAATTTTCTTAATGACAAGTCTAGTAAAAGTTTTCAAAATCATGTTAACATTAATTTACAAGTGGACAGAAAGTTATTTTGTGACTGCCAAAGTTAATATGTAAATAACAAAATAAAACTATAAGTAATTATAATTTTTTAATGTTCTACTGTTTCTGTATCTTTTATTAAAGAAAATTTTATATAATTCATTTTGTTTTAATCTGTAATCATAAGGAATATTAATTCCAAGACATACAGAGATAAACATCAGTTAATGAAATATATAATCTAAATGACTACAGTTATGAAATTTAAAAAAACAAACAAACATTATCCATATTTTGGAATTAATATCTTTTGTCATTCCATTTCTCATTTAGGAGCTTTTTTCTTACAAGTTTTTATTATGCTTATTTAATTTTCAATTGATGGTTTGCTATTTATAAGGCAAGTTTTTTTAATTTTTTTTTTGTAACTGTTGCCTTTGTCTTTGCACCATAAATGCATTTAGAATGTATACTTCATTGGCTGCTGTTTTTAACCTCTGTATTTTTTGTCTTAAAATGACAAATTTTATTTTACAGACTCTCAGGACACTGGAATTTAACTTGCACAAAGTCATCTCTGACCTACATGGTAGCCCTGATGTAAATAATATTACAATAGTCGCAAATTATAAATATACTCACATATATATTATTGTTGTAGCTAAGTCAATTCAAGAGTTCACATGAAATATTTATTTAAATTGAATAATTGGTGTGGTAGATTATTTTTTTGTTTTGTAATCATGGAAAATTGTTACACAGCCTGCAGATAATTCCAGTTATATATATACTCAGCCTGAACAATCCAACTTAAGTAAAATGTCCTTTTTGATTCCTTTTTTTTATATTTAAAACTATATATATATATTAAGTAATATATTATTTTCATTGTTCAATCTAATTGCTACTATATCTAGAATATATTTTTACCCTGTTTTTTTTTTTCACATTTTCTGTACATTAGGAAATGAACACTTTTCGAGGATCTTGTGGTCTTTTATATTCCTATGATTGGATTAGCATTCCTTTGGTTTATACTCAGGTTAGTGAAATTGTATCATTTTATATCAATGTATCAATATCTACAAAAATCATTATACCTGTATATATATATATTATTTTATAATATATTGTTTTTACTATTCTTAATATCATTCATTCTAATTTTATTCAAAGAAAGGTATGCTCTAATTCTTGTTAAGCTCTAGTTAACTTTAAAATAAATGTAAAAAGATACTAATTGATTTCTTATTTCCCATAAACAGCAATATATTATAATATTAATGAAACAGTGTGCATATCATTTTTTGTTATTTATAAAAAATGTATTGATATTAGTATAAGTTTAAAAAGTAATTAAAATTTACAGGATTCTGAAATTCTTCTCATTGCCAATGTTGATTAATTTTTTAATTAGAGCCTTTTAATAAATATTGGTATTAGCACTTTTTATAAGTGAAAACTGTTTGTTAAAATGCTGCTAATACCTTTATTGGAATATCTCAAATAATCCAGTTTCTAACTGATAATTAAAATACTTGACTTTTTTTGCATTTATGAAAGGCAATTATAATGATTATAGGTTAAAGTCTTCTGAAATTTTCAAACATTCACATTAACATTAGGATGATATTTGAAGAAACATTTTTTTTAATTCTTTAATGTGTGTGTATATATATATATATAGTGACAGAATGGGGGTATCAAAAAAGAAGGAATGAAGTAGAAATGTTCTGGGGTGATGGAATATCACCATCATACCCAGTCATTTTAAAATGAAATATCAATAATTTAAAAAAATTATCTATAAGTAATATAGTATTTTATAACAGCATGAGATTAGAGAATCTCTGTTATCATTGAGAGACCAGCCAGTCACTCCTCAGAGCAACTATGCTTAACTATAAATCAACCAGCATTATAAAGTAAAAGTAATTATAAGTAATACTAATAATCGAAATAAATAATCACTCATCATCATGAATGATCCACAATATAATAAATCAGTACAATAAAACAACAGTCCATCTTGTGGCTGGATTTGAACAATAAAAAATATAAATCCACAGTCAACCTTGTAACTGGATTGGAAATGGGTCTTCTGTAGACCAGACTAACTATTGAGCCTTTTCCAGCTTGGGCAATTATTTAACCATTACTTAGATGCACCACCAAAGTGCTCATCCATCAGAATATATAAGAATCAGAAATCAAAACAATAATGCTGGGACATTTAAAACATACTGATCATCATCAATGCTCTAGCCACTTAAGTACCATTAATGTACTGGCCAACTATAAACTTAAATTTTTAATAAGATTAAAATAAAATATAGTGCATGGGCTTTAAAGAATATAATCTTATGCGCCAACCAGGTTGATGATTGATCATTGTTGGATGCCCCAAAGCACTAAATACACATCCCCATTTATATATTCATCCCGTACATGAATCTAGCTCAGAGAATATAAGCTCTATTACTGTATATGACCAAGAGATGATGCAATACAATTTTAACAATTAAATACAAGTTTATTATTAACAAAAAAAATTTAAAGTTTTATAAAAATAAAATTCCACACATATAAGCTTTCTGATTTTGATTACAATACAAAATTTCAAATGATCATATTGCGACTTAAATAATTACTCTTCAACATTCAAATTGTTATATTGATTTACATATATGTGCGCACAAATGCACAATTTCTGATATACAACTAATATATTAACACCTTCACTTTTCTTAAAATAATAAATGACATCAATTTTTACCTGAATGGGTTTTGATATATATAAATATGCACACAGAGTGCAGTACATTTGAGAAATAGACATATTTGAATGGTTATACAATAAATGATTAAAATTTTTACATATATGAGTGTGTGTGTATATAACGCACACTGACTTTTATTTATTTCAACTTTTTACAATAATATTATTTTTCATAATTAATTCAATATTGAAAGTATATAGAATCATGTTGTTTAATTTTTTCATAAAGGTTAACTTTTTTTTTTTGATTTTAATTCAAACAAAATTATGCTTGCATTTAAGTTATATATTCTTCTTTTAATGACATTTTTTTAAGGAATTACCAAAACAATTTTTTTAAAAATAAATATCAAATCGTCTTTTTTTTTTTTAGACATTTGACTCAAGCAAATTATTTACTTGTTTTGCTTTAAGTTATTAATTTATAATTTTAAAAGTTGTTTTAAGAAATATTAAAATAAAATAACTCACTGTATACACAAACGATGTGTTTATCTGTGGCTCCCTGTGTGTATTGATAAACAGCAGCATAAGTACACCAATTTCTTCAAGCTTTCTCTTGGTAAGCTTGGTTTTTTGGTCCATCAGAAAAATGTAATCCAGATTTGTTGTCATCATCAGGTAAAAGTATATAATTCAGGTATGGTTGGCTTTCTCCCTTCTGTAGTCAGTTCCACTTATACTTGGATTTTGTAAGCTTCAGGTCAACAAGCTGTTTTTCCAGAATACTTTTAAGGCTCTGAATTACAAAGAATCTTGACCCTTTTCCTCCTTTTGAATTCAAACTTCACTATTGAACTGAATAGCAGCTACTTCCTTGCATTCTTACATCCTCATGACAGTTCTTTACATAATTCTACTAGCCATCTCTGCAGCTAGCTTTACTGTTGCCATTCTCTGCTACAGTTAACAACTTTTCACAAAATACTTTAGCCAACTTTGCAGCTAGCTTTGCAGTTAGCTCTTCTGCTAACCACTTCTCAGAAAATTAAAGCCAAACTTTTGCAGTTGGCCTAGTTGGCCACTGCTTAAAATATTAAGACCAGACTCTTCTGGTCAACTCTTGCAAAACTGCAAGCAGAATACTGTTCTCTTCAAAAATTACTATCCAGACTGACTGATATTTTTTTATCAGTCTTTTTATAAAATCGTCTGAGATGATAACAACACCTTGATTGAAAACAGAGTTTTTATTTTTATCTCTCTAATCCCTTTAAAAACAAGCTTGAAATTTTTATTAAAGTATGATATACATGTTTTTACTTAGGCGATTTCTAATAGATAGAGATTTTGTTTAATTAATTAAAATTTCAAAAATACAATACTTGTTTTTAAATCTCAAAATCAGAATAATAATAATAATAATACAATATTTATTTAGTCCTTTTTAAAATATTAATTTCATAATGAAATTTTATTTTAAACCCAGAGTTATTTAATCCTTTACTTATTATTATTTTATTTTAGGAAATATAGAAAAATATCTACAAAAAGTTATTCTGCGTTTATTTCCACTTTTCCTTTATTTTACATATATATATATTTACATACCCTATATTAGTATGTGTTATGTAACCCAACTGGTTACAATATATTGTAACAGTTTTGTATATTTGTAACAGTGTAGTGTTTGAAGTGAGGTTGATTATATTTACTGTTACCCCAAGCAAGAAGCAAATACAAACATAATTAGCTTTTAAGTCTATATTCCTGATCAAACACTGAAAAAATATGCACATATTATTCCAACGTTATATTTCCCAGTCTGACACCCCTCAGCTGCTGGACAAAAGTATTCATAAGGAATGTTTTATTAGGCATCCAGTGCTTGAAATATTTATGAAATTTGTTTGGGAGATTATCACGGTAACAGAAGAATATATGAGTTTTTTGCGCCCCCTCCTTCTTTGTTATTCCAATTTTTCTTCTCTTTAGAATAAAAATTTTTTCTATTTATTTGTTCCTTATTTTATTTAAATCTAAAGTTAAAAAAAAAAAAAAAAGAATTAAGCAAGACAACTATTTTTTAGCAGTAATAATGCTTAATCAAGAAAAAAAATTATCAAGTTAAATGGCATAATAAATTAAATATCTAAAATAACAAACAAATCTATAAGCATTGAAATAATATAATAATATTGCAGAATAACTAATTAGCAAAAGTCCAGCGTAAAGTAATTATTCCTTTATCTAACAAAAATAACTTCTCTAGTAATAGTTCTTCCCTTTTTTGTTTCTCCTCCCCATTTTTTTAAATATTGCGCAAATTTAAACTAGTCTGTTTCCTTTTGGTATAAAATAAATCAATACATGCATGTTTGATAGAAAAATGTTTACCTAGGTTAGTAGACATCCAGCACTCTATAGACGGTCCTGTGGAAAGCACCCACTTCTTTTGCAGAGACGGTTGATTCTTCACTTGACGCTCCGGTTGGCTGGGTTATTCTTGGTGTGGTCCATTGCAGTTGGTTTAGTCCTCTTCATGTTTACTTTCATGTTTTTAGCAACATTATTTCCTTTCTTCAGGCATAGCATGATTAATAATGGCAATCTATTTAGCAGGCAAGACAGCCGCTGTTCTTTCATGGGTGAGTTAGAATTCAGATGGGCAAAGATCAAGCAAACGCCTGTTTAGGGCCACAAGCCATGCATATTAACAGACATACGCCGGCTAATATTGCTCAGAAATGTTAGTCTCACGTTTTAGTTCTTTAGACAAATTTGATAACAGAAAATCCAAAAATCAACTAACTAATAATCTTGATCTGCCTTTATTTATAGATTTGCCAGAATGCCACTAATTAACTATATGTCCTTTCACACATTAATTTTTATCTTATACAGATCTATGGTGAAAATTTTGTACAAGTTTCACATTTTAATAAAATTTACATTTAAACTTACTTTTTTACAATGTTTTAAATATCATAACTTTCTAATACCGTTTATTTGCCTATAAGTTTCTAATATCTTTCATTTACCTTTTTTTTTTTTCCAAATAAGTGATTTTAAAGAAAAAAAAGTGATGTATTTTGTTATACACCCCCTTCCCTTTCTTTGTTTTTGTTTTTTTTTTTTGTTTTTCACCTTTATTCATTATTACCTTTCTTTTATATATATATTTTTAGAAATAGAAGTCTACAGCCTTTTAACTAATTTTCCACTAATTAATAACCCTTTCACGAGTTTTATATATATCCCCCCCCCCCTTTTTTAAAAAAAATATCAATGACCTAATTCTTTTAATTTCTTTGTTTGTTTCATTTTACCCGTTAACTAATTTTCTTTTTTTATTATTATTAATGATAAATACATACATGTGTGACTACAACCGTATGTAGTCGGCACATTACACCGCTCTCTATTTTTGAGAATTAAAATCAAATGAAATCTTCTGAGGTGAAGGCCATTTAATTCTTAACTTTTAGATTTCTATACCATTGTGTTTAAAGAAAGATATTACTAGCAGTAATGTCCGCGATGCAAATATATTTATATATTTAGATGATGGTAAGATAATCACAGAGAGACAACTAGACAAAAGTTATCCCTATTCACTCCAATCGATTTTATGCTGATCAAATCATTTTAATCTCTACATAAGTCGAGACTACAGCATGAGTAGACTTTAATACACACTGACATTAATACAGGGTTTAAAATTCTTGAACATCAGAACATTTCTACTGTCCATTCAACTTATGCAACAACAAAAAAAAACAAATTCTTTAAATTCTTGATTCTTAACGTAATTCTTAATATAATTCCTAATAAACTGGAAATTTTTCGTCCAGCAAAGATAATGAGCCCGGGATTCTTATTGATGCTACATTATTAAAAGAGAAAGCTTAACACATATACTCACTTGCAGATTTATAGTTTTTTTTTTTTAAAAAAAAAAGGAAAAAAAAAGACAGTTTAATCAAACTCAAAATACGATCCATATATAATGCCATATACACACACATATGTCTCGATCCATAACCTCATCCCTCCACCCTCGACACTTACCAATTTAATCATTACTACTATTATTCATTTATTTTACTTTATTACATATTAATTATCCATTTAATAAGCTTGGATGATTATTGTTCTTTCCCCTTTTTTTTTCATTTATTTATTATTTCTAGCTGCATTTGCAGACTTACAGTTTGTTACATTTAAATTTAATTATTTCAGCTATCATAATGGCAGTCTTACGAGAAGGGTTTTATTATATGAATGGCGGATATAGTCAATGCACTTTAATCATGGTTTCTATTTTATTCAATGTCATGCTCAGATGTGTTTGACAGACTTACAAGCTAGGAGTTCACCATAACAGATTACAACTCGATTTGTTTCACATGACTTCGTTTTACTTCATGCATTACACATTTATTAATCTCTTATTTCCATTACTTTCTCTCTCTTAAAATCTTCCTTTGTTTACATTAACTTTTTACATCATCTTCCCTATTTGAAATCCAAGGCTGTTAATATTTGGTCGAGCCAACAGATCCATTTTGATTATATTTCCTTTTAAGTTAGTTTTTATCCAGAGGCTGTTTTCCTCTCCTCATTAACCTTAGTGAATGAGCATTATATGTTCATCTTTCCTCCATCCCTGTGCTATTATGAATGCTTTATTCCCATACATTTGTTTAATTATGTATGGGCCCTCATAAATCAGTTGAAATTTCTTATATATGTGTTTTTCAGGATGTCTTACAGGCTGCACTCTCACCATGACCTCATCTCCTATCCTGAAGATGGTTTTAGATCCCCTTTGTCTCTGTTTTCTTAACTCCCCATTTTTTTCGACCTGTTGAGCACTTGCTCAGCATCTTTTCTTCTGTTTATTGATCTCGTTCCTACTGGTAGTCTGGTCTCGAATGGGCATGGAACATTTCTCCCAAAAATGTAATCTAACAGGTTCGAATCCAGTGGATTAGTTTTTCGACCAGTTTATCATGTTTACTATTCATGGGATTTCTTTCACCCACTTGCGAGGGTCATCATGTATATAAATGCTAAATAAACACTCCAACCCCTTCATGATCCGTTCACATGGATTTGACTGAGGGTTACGAATTGACATCAGTATGTGTTTTATTCCATGTTTTGGGGTTCATTTCTTCCATTTGCTGGATATAAACAGCATCCCATGATCCGATAGGATTTTATCCTGAATTTCCACAGCTCTAAAATGCTGCTTCTCTAACACCTTAATGGTTTGCTTTGTGTTAGCTTGGGTTACTGGGTATGCCGCTACTAGCTTCGAAAATATGTCATAAGTGACTAGGAGGTATTTCATTTTATTGAATGGAGGTAGTGGCCCATAAAAGTCTATTGCTATTAAGCTATTTGGTTGTTCGACATATATGGATTGCAATTGTCCTACTCCAGATGTATTGTGTATTGTACGGCATAGTTTTTACACACATGGTGCATGTGCTAACGACATTGACAATATTGGCATACATTCCTGGCCAATAAAACCAATGATTGAGACAACCCTCCACTTTACTTGCTCCATAATGGCCAAATGTTTCATGTACATATTCGATTACCTGTTTCCTCATGGCCGCTGGAAGAATGATGCGCGTCTGTTTCTTTCTCTTGAATGTCCACTGTAAGAAACCTCCTTTTAAGCAGAATTGATTCCTGTCCTTCCATAATGGGTTCCCTTTAAATTCTGCAATGGGCTGATGCCATAGATAGTTCATTATTTGTTTGCAATTGCTGCCCTTTCCTTGAGCCTCTTTTAATTTCCACAAGTTATATTCTATCGTCCCTTGTTTGCATATTTCAGTCACTGCTATGTATACTCCATCATAGCTTAAGTGTTGGCCCTGAATTATTGGATATTGGCTTAAAGTGTCTGCTACAATATTTTTTTTCCACGGCAGTATACCACTTTATAATTAAACTCCTCCAGGAACAAACTCCATCTTATTACCTGCTATTAGCCAAGAAGCTGTGATTAAGAAACTCGAGGCTCTTATGATTAGTCAGTACTATTATTTTAGAGCCCACCAAATACAGCCGGAATTTCTTAAATGCCCACACAACCGCTAGGGCCTTTTTCTATGTTACTGTGTAGTTAACTTCTGGTCCCTTTTAATAGGTGGCTAATGAAACAAAGAACCCCATGCTGGCCTCCTCATATCTGGAACAGCGTAGCCCCCAATCCAAACCTGCTGCTATTCATTTGTATAAAGAATGGCTTGCCAAAATCAGGATATGACAACATAACCTTATTCAAGAATTCCTCCTTCACTGTTTGGAAACTAAGTTCATGTTGTTCGTTTCAAGTCCATGGCCTTTCCTTTCTTAATAACTGTAACAATGGCTCAATGTCTAGTGAAAACCCTTTATAAAACCGATTATAAAAGTTGCATAGCCCAAGAAAAGATTCAACATGTTTTTTACTTCGAGGCATAGGGAACTCCTGAATCGCTTGTTATGACAGAGAAGTTTGACTTTCGCTTGTTATGACAGAGAAGTTTGACTTTGGTCATCATGTGGCTTTTATTCAAGTTAATCCTTATTCCCTTTTTTTACACTCTTCCAGCAACTGCTCTACATGTCCAAAATGTTCCTCTATGCTCTCTGAGGCCACAATGTTGTCCACATTCTGTACCGGTCGAAATTGTATGTTAACTCAACACAATTCACAGCCTGGGTAAAAGTACCTCGAATCCAACCATACGCGAGATTAAAGATAAAGAATACTTATGGATTCTGCCCTGTTTACGCATTCTCTAAATCTGCAAATTAATTAACAACATTTTCGAGGCAAGCAATTAATCTTTTCCACACTCCAACCCACTAGCATCAACATTGGAGCATGAGCCTCAACTAATTCATATGTTTAACTCTAATTATTAACTTTAATTAGACTATCTATTAATCAATATAAAATGGTATGTGTGTGACCTTGAGTCATCAAATAGCAGCACAATAATTAATTAGAAAATACTAATTTTAGAATGAAGGAATAGAGACGAACCACAGGTAGCTTAAGTTGACAAATATATTTAACAAAACATTTTTATAATTTATCTAATGTCTGATTTGATTTCATAAATTATTTTACACAAATTTCTATTCTGTTATTTATTATGCCTCTGGCAAGAGAGCAGTATAGTTTGTATGCCAATCTAACAAATATAAACGATTTTCAATTTGTGGAAGACGCCTGCCCATGTCTGAGATATAGCAATGGATATTTTTAAAGAGCTATGATAAACATAATTTTATTCTGATTGATTTTATTTTAAGAGAGAAATGATTAACTCAAACTGTAGGGATTGGAGTCTGAGAGAGGGATACATTTAAAATATAAATGGATCGCGATATTCGCAAATAAATATTTCAAGATTTAACATACGTAAATCAATCAGATCATGGTCAATCCGCCATAATGTGCTCAGACAAAGGAAAGTGAACAAATCCAGCCTTCGATAATACATTACCAGCATAGACTCAATTCACCTGCCCTGTTCCCTTGATGCCAAGAAATTAAAGAAAGAATAGTCTGCGCCATTGGCAAACCTAAAATATTTCAGGTGAAAGAAATGAGAAATTGCCAAGACTAGCCAAGCTCTACTTGCCCCGGTTCTTCCCATTTTGACTTTCATATCTTGATAAATCATGGGCAGTGAAATTATCACATGGTCTAGCTTTGATTTAGCGATCATAAAGAACAAAAGACATGTAATCAAGCCAAATGCCAGTGAGGCAAAATACGAGTATTGGAAAATATATTACCATTTAGATATAGAATTCAGCTGAGCTAAAGATTATACAAATGTTATACGGATCGACCAAAATCAGACAACCAAGAATACAGTAAGCATTAATTATTATTACGAATATCTAAAACGAGTGACACATCTCTATCTTCAGCACAAAATCCCACTAACATTTCAAATAACATTCTATTTCTCTCTTATTATTTAACACAAATCTAATTTTCTAAATCCCCTCCCTTTCACTCTTTAAAAATGAAATAATTTAAGTAAATGACTTGTCATACTTGAACCTCATGTCTTCCCACAACTAAACCAAGTACATATAAATATAAAAAACACATAATAATATAAAATGGTTTCATCTCAACAAAACAAAGGTTACTCCAAAATCTTCAGAGCTAGGGAATTATTTATTTTATTTACCGACAAACATTAATTGGGAAATAGGCAGCAAAATATTTATTTAAGTAACGCTTTTGTCGAGATGGAACAAAAATTGGCATATATTCATTTCATTTTAAGTAATTAATAATAATATTTTCTAAACTGCAATTAGAAGGAAGTTTAGCATTAAGAAGAGGCATAATTTTAAAACAAATAGAAAGAGAGCAAAGACATTAGATTTTAAGTAATAGCAAGTATATTTTTATAGAATATTAAATTAAATATTTTAAATTACATTATGGGGATTACACTTAAAAGACATTACAATTAGCAGGATTTACATTATTGGGTGACTGGAGTTTAGAAGAATAAATTAGGCGGTTAGAAATTACAAATTGGAAACATATTACCTAATTTATTACGAGTCCAAGTGGAAGTTGGAATCCCACAATGAAAACTGAATTTCCACTCAGGCATAGCTAGCTATGAATTGAATAAAAGAGTTCAGCAGTTCATTTTTATGAGGTTTCTCCGGCTTATGGTATTTTGATGGCCATGTTTAGGACACGGGAGACAGGCAAGGTTGATGCCACATAATCTGCTACCATACTTCGGAACATTTTCATCATTATTTTAAAAATTTTACTGACATAGATTTGCCAGGCAATTGCTGACAAGAACTGGGATTGGCTGGCTTTTATTGTTCTCTTTGGCTATTTATACCTTTTTCAACTATTTTGGGAAATTTCCTTTTTCATATGCTCCAGGCTAAGTGGCAATGTTGGAATACCTAAAGTATATTGGTATTGTATTCTTGGGATCAACTTTCCAATAAACCCAATGATTTAATTGTTTCAAATCTATTTTTAATTAAATGTAGATTTGCAGAATTTATATTTCAAATTATCTTTTCTATTTTAAATTTACTTTAATTAGAAAATCTATTATCATTTTGTTTATGGATTTTCTTTTGTTTGATGCTATGGAATGTTAGTAAGGTTTATCATGAAAGCAAATCTCCAGAATAAAATACTTAAAAAAATATCATATCAAAAATTTATATATTGATTTTTATAAAAATTTCCAACTGTAATTCTATATATATATGTATTTGCATATATATATATATTTATCTATCTGGACCCCTCTAATATTTATAGTAAAACATTTTAATAGAAAATTAATACTTTAATAACTTATTTACTGGCCTAAAATTTAAATGTAGATAAAATGGCAGACGGAAAGTTTTACAAACATCGTAACAGGTTTGATCCTTGTCTAATAATCTAGAAAGACGTGAAACATGGATCTAGCGTACAGATCCATCTGCTTCAATACATTACAACAAAATTTTTTATATCATCTCACCACATCTGATCCAAACATTGGATAATTCCCACCCCACTATTTTTAATCCGAAAGGAATTCTATTAAAATTATATGTGTGTCCGTTATATCTAAATGCAGTATATTTCCGATCCTTCAGATAAAGCTTAATCTGCTGGCAGTTAAATCGAATGTTGAAAATACTTTCTTATTTTTAAACTTAGTTAGTAACTCGTTCATAGGTGACAGAGCATTAATATCTGGGATCGTTATTTTATTCAACTGCCTAGCATCCAAACATAACCGAATTTATCCATCCTTTTTTACTGTTACGATGGGGTTATTGAACGGGATGAATATTTAGATATGATTCTCCATTTAAGCATTTGGTCTATCTGTTCCTCTACATCTCGTCTATATTGATAGGGTATACGATATGCAAAGAGCTTCTCTATGAGCCTTATCTTGTGTTCATACTCTCGGATCACCCCAGGAATCTCCAAGAACACCATCTCATATTTATTTAATAATTTCCTCAGCCTATCTTTTTGGTTATTATTTATAAATCCGGATTCATCCACCATTATTTCTATTTCTATCACTGCGCTTTGAGTGTACCTTTCTTTATTATCATTTCCCCTTTATTACTTGTGAATGGAATTAGGATGTTATTTATTTTTACCAAACTTTGTTCATACTCTAATACACAGCCTGTTTTATGCATGAACTCCGAGCCTAATATGACATCATGAATAAGTCTCTCCAGGATCATCAACACATGCTCATATTCCCTCTGCTATGTGTAATTTTACCCATACCTGTCTCGACCCAGCTTTACCCTTTTCCCATTAGCCATTACGACATAAACTGATTTTAATGGCAACATTTTGACTTCCGGGTCAACATAATTTATCTTATCAAACATTTCTTGTGACATTACCGATATCTGACTTCCCGAGTCGAATAATGCATTAGTCACAATCTCACATTTTTATTCCTATCTTTGCACATATCTGAGGTGTCATTGTTGGCATTCTATCTTCTCCATTACACACTAGATTCACTACTTGTATATGATCATTTTTTTACTTCTGTCCCTATAATGATCTATTTTCATTCTACTATTATCCAACATCCTCAATATCTCAACTATCTATTCCACCATTTCCTTGCCTATCATCATTTGCTATATCTCCCTAGGCAAACCACGGCTAGCTATTCACATAATCTGTTCTTCTGACAACGGATACGCTGTGAATGCTCTTATCTTCGCTACTTGTCTACGAAGGAATATATTAAACAGTTCCCTTGGTTGCCATTTATTCTGTGCTACCTGCAGTTTAACCCTTTCCTGGAGCTCCTGCCCCCAGTAATTTGTCAACATCGAGCATTTGTATTCCTCGAATGTTGTTGGTTTTATTCGTAATGAATTCCACCAGAACTGAGCTTCTCCTTGTATGTGGTTGTGAGCTGTAGCAATCCTCACCTCCTTGCTTAGCCTATTCACTGTATATTTATCATTCCAGGCTCTCCAAATGCTCATTAGGATTTTCACCTGTGTGGCCCGAGAAAACGCAAATTTTCAAAAATTGGTTGACTGCGGCGAAGTTGTTACTCATAATATTATTTTCATTACTCGCTTGCATGTATTTGTTGTGCTTTTTTGTTTTTTACTGTTAGCTTTGGTCATCTCTATTATATTTTGTACCTTATTTTCATTTTCTTCTACCTTTGATCCTATTTTTTCTATTGCTAGCGCTAACTGGTTTACATCTAGTCATGGATTTTCTGTAACCTTTTTGTTTTCATCTTTTATCATCTCAATTTTCTCCCTTTGCTCTAATTTGCATTATCTATAACCTTTTCGTGTTCATCTTTTATCATTTTAATTTTCTCCCTTTGCTCTAATTTACATTTTTTTATTTCATGGCACATTGTTTCCAGTTTATCTTCTACATTACTTTCCTTCTGACCTCCTGTGCTACATTATCTCACTTCCCATAATTCGTCACTCAAATTTCTCGAATATTTCAGCCTGGCTATCCAACCTTTTATTTGTGATCGCCATTTGACACAAGGTTTGTTTAAAATTTTCATTCAATTCTTCAATTTTCTGATTGAAGCTTTTAGTTAGCTGTTGATGTAACTGTTCCATCATTTTCTTATCTGATTCCCCCCTTTGCTTCTCTTTTTCATTTAATTTTTGGCAAATTGTTGATGATCTTTCATTATTTTCTTCAGCATACCATTAACTCACTGCTTTCTATACTACCTTCCTCTTTGTGTTCGTTATTATCTTCCATCTCCCTCTCATTACTAAATTTTTCAGTTTGTTCAGCTTGTTCTTTGCTACTAACCCTTTCCTCTCTGTCACTTTGGGCGTCCATATTTGTCTTTGATCTCATGCGCATTGAATTTATTTTATGAAACAAATATTATCTAGTACTTTGTTGGCTATGACTATTTATTGATATTATCTTCAAATTTATAACACTAGTATATTCTCTTTTTTTTCTTTGAATTTAATTTATGATTATTGTATTAGATACGTTTGCTCATCTCCCCTATCCCACTCACTAAAACTCACTCGCCTGAGCCTGCCTTAGAGATTCCTGCAATTAAAAAAAAAGAATTTTTTTTTTTGTACTACAGCCTAGCTCCCGAAAATCATACACTGTCTTTTTCTCTCTTTCATTGAATTTTGTTGTTTTTTGTTTTCGTCTCTCACCAAGCTACTTATTTTATTTTTAATTTATATTCAAAACTATTTTAACTGTGCTACATGCTCATATGTGACTGGATTATTACCTTTAAATGTGATAATCCCGGACTGGCACCCATTTTGTAACAGTTTTGTATATTTGTAACAGTTTAGTGTTTGAAGTGAGGTTGATTATATTTACTGTTCCCCAAGCAAGAAGCAAATACAAACCTAATTAGCTTTTAAGTCTATATTCCTGACTGAACACTGAAAAAATATGCACATATTATTCCAATGTTATATTTCTTGGTCAGATGCCCCTCGGCTGTTGGACAAAAGTATTCATAAGGAATGCTTTATTAGGCTTCCGGCGCTTGGAATACTTATAAAAAATTTTTTGGAGATTATCATGGTAACAGAAGAATATATGAGTACATATCCCCCCCTCCTCCTTCTTTGTTATTCCACTTTTTCTTCTTTTTAGAATAAAAACAAAAATTATTTATTTGTCCCTTATTTTATTTAAATCTAAAGTTAACCACATCAGTTTTAATAACCTAGATTTAATTTGCTACTGTTATTCATTCGCATGGTGAAAAAAGAATTAAGCAAGACAACTATTTTTTAGCAGTAATAATGTTTAATTAAGAAAAAAAATTATCAAGTTAAATGGCATAATAAATTCAAATATCTAAAATAACAAACAAATCTATAAGCATTGAAATAATATAATTATATTGCAGAATAGCTAATTAGCAAAAGTCCAGCGTATCTAACAAAAATAACTTCTCTAGTAATAGTTTTCTTTTTTGTTCCCCCCCCCCTTTTTTTTTTTTTAAATATTGTGTAATTTTAAACTAGTCTGTTTCCTTTTGATATAAAATAAATCAATGCATGCATGTTTGATAGAAAAATGTTTACCTAGGTTATTAGACATCCGGCACTCTATAGATCGTCCTTTGGGAAGCACCCTCTTCTTTTGCAGAGTCAGTTGATTCTTCACTTGATGCTCCGGTTGGCTGGGTTATTCTTGGTGTGGTCCGTTGCAGATGGTTTAGTCCCCTTCTTGCTTACTTTCATGTTTCTTAGCAGCATTCATTTTTTTCTTCAGTCATAGCATGATTAATAACGGCAATCTATTTAGCAGGCAAGACAGCAGATGTTCTTTCATGGGTGAGTTAGAATTCATATGGGCAAAGATCGAGCAAATGCCCATTTAGGGCCACTAGCCACGCATATTAACAGACATATACCTGCTAATATTGCTCAGTAATGCTAGTCTCATGTTTTAGTTCTTTAGACAAATCTGATAACAGAAAATCCAAAAATCAACTAACTAATAATCTCGCTCTGCCTTATTTATAGATTTGCTGGCTATTATTTACCAGTATACCATTAATTAACAATGTGTTCCTTTCACACATTTATTTTTATCTTATACAGATCTATGATGAAAATTTTGTACAAGTTTCACATTTTAATAAAATTTACATTAAACTTACTTTCTTACAGTTTTAAATATCTTAACTTTCTAATACCGTTTATTTTCCTATAAGTTTCTAATATCTTTTATTTACCTTTTTTTTTTCAAATAAGTGATTTTAAAGAGAAGAGGAGACGGTATTTTTGTTATACACCCCCTTCGCCTTCTTTTTGTTTTTTTTGTTTTTCACATTTATTCATTATTACTTTTCTTTTATATATATTAGAATTAAGTCTTTACAGCCTTTTAAAACTAATTTTTCACTAATTATTAACCCTTTTACGAGTTTTATATATATCCCCCCCCCTTTTTTTTTTTAAAAAAAAATATCAATGACTTAATTCTTTTAATCTTTTTTTGTTTCACTTTTACCCTTTAACTAATTTTCTTTTTTTTTTTTATTAATAATAAATACATACATGTGTGACTACAACCATATGTAGTCAGCAAAATATATATATATGCACACACATTCAAGAACATTGCTATCTACATACACACTTTCATTTAAATTTGTGTAGAGTCAATTTGATTTTTTTTAAATTCAGTTTTTAGAAGTTTAAAAAAAAATTGTGTAGCTAATTTTAAAATTAATCTAATTTGAAATTAACAATTTTGTATTTTCTTTTTTTTTTTTTTGCAGAAAAAGAAAAATTAAATTTAAGAATATAGAAATATATACAAAATAATTTTGCATATAGTTGAATTAAGGCAGTAATTAGAAGTTTTTACCAATCTAAAAAATTTCAGTTAATGTTAAGAATTAAACAAAAAAATTAAAAAAACTTTTATTTAAGTATTTTACAACAATAAAAATTAAACCGTGTTTAAATACTTTACTTCAATTTTTAGTAATTAAAAAACCTTTTACTGTTTAATTTGTATTTTTTAAAATCACATTTGTAATTTGAAATGGTTAGTCCATTTCAAACAATTATACTATATTAAAATCAATTAGATTAATGCTTTGGGAAGTGCAGTTGTAATACTAAAATGATTTATTGCTCAGAGATTCACAAAAAATTTAAGCACTGTAAGTGATAGAGTAGGAGCTATGATTCTATCAACCTTGAGCTCCAAAAACTACTACCCTAAACCATATAAGGCAATTGCAGTTGAGATTAATGCAAAATATTTTGATTAATGTAAACCATAATATCAAGATTTTTTATGCTTTTTATACAATGCTTAAAAAGTTATTAAATAATATTCTAAATAATGAATGAATGTTTTGATTATTATATATGTTTAGAAGTATATTGTAGTAATCTTTTAATGTTAATCTAGAGTAAGCGAACAAGATCTAAGACATTTAATCTCACTGCATCTGATAGTTTGAAAAAGCTTAGTGTATATGATCAAAATATGCAAAGTAATATAATTTTCTCTTGTTTAAGTTTATGTAAGATAATTTAGTATTATTGCAATTTTTTTAAAATAAACATTTAAATTAATGAAGCCCAATAGATTTTCAGTCTTACTGTTTTGAATATGGCTAAAAATTGTGGTATTCATATTGTGAATGCTGATAATTTTAGCATTATTGTTGGGAGCACTATTAGTCTGTCAAAATTAATGTTGCAGTATTAGTTATAAGTATCTCTAGCTTCAGCATTACTAATGGGGGATGTATTAATGTTTCAGCAGTACTTTTAATTTTGACATTACTGTTTTGAGTGTTATTATTTTTAAAATAGCTCTTGCAAAAGCTGCTATTTTTATCATTACTGTTGTGAGTCATGCTAATCTAAGAATTACTATTATGATCATTTCGGAGTGCTGATAGTCATAGCATTACTCTTATTAGTGTGCTAATATTTCAGCATTAATGTAAATGTAGCAAAAGTTTCAGTATTACTTCAATAAGAACTGATATGTTGATTCTATTAAAGATATCAATTATCCTTACCATTAGTCTCGAACACTATGAGAGTCAAGACTGCAATTCCTATTATTACTGTGGTGATAGACTTAGCAATACTGCAGTTAGGGTGCTAAAGTCTTAGCATTAATGCTACAATTATGACTAAAATCTCATGGTTTCTGCTGTGAATTCTGGTAATTTCAGCACTACTATTGTGTAAACAATGATCTCACCAGTATATTGTTGTACTAATAGTGTCAACTATTATTATGGATAAAGTGTGTTTCTGCATTACTGATAGGATAATTAGCCTTAAATTATTGCTGTAAGTGCTTCAATCTTATGTTTATTGCTATGTGTTAAAATCAGCATTGCTGTCATGGTGACTTATGATTATAATTAATGTTAGTCTCATCGGCAATGTTATGAAGTGTTAAAATCTGTCTTATTATTGTGGATGTTACCAATTTTAGCATAACTGTTGAGTGTTACCAGTTTTTGCAAAATCTTAACATTATTGTGAGTTTTATTTTCAATCTTATAAGTTCTAAAAATTGAACATTACCATTTTATTATTAAAGTCAGCATTGCTGCTCTTGCTTTCATCATCATTGTCAGTGATGCTACCATTGTGAATATTTGTAATTTCATTAATATCATTGTTAGTGGTATTAGCCTCATCATTATTGTTTGTGTGCTTCTATTTCCAACATGACTATTATGAGAGATTCTAACTTTAGCATTACTTTTCTAAGTGTGCTAAAGTCTCTGCATGTGAGTCTCACTGAATTAATTTTGTGAGAAATGCAATATCTCAGCACAGTTATTGAGATGATTACTAAATTGTTGACATTAATGCTGTAAGTGTGATTGCTAGTGCTATAAATTTTGCATAATTGATGTGAGTTTTGCTATTTTCTATGCTACTATTGCAAGTAATGCTATTCTCACTATTGTTTTGAAGCTATGTTAATTATATGAATGAAAAATTTCAGTTTTTTTAATTTGCAAAATAATAACATTTTGTAAAGAAGATGAAAATTTTACATTTCATCAAGGAATATTTTTAAGTTCTATTATTTTGATTTAAATAAAAGTTTAATGCTTATATAATAAAAAAAGTAGTTATCTTTAATTAACTGATGTAGTAGGTTTTTTTACCTGCTTTTTGGATTTATTGTTGTTCAAAAATGAGAAAACCTAATATGCATTAAATAAGTCTTATAAGATTAGCATTTTTAATTTTTGTTAAATCAGATTATGCCATCTTTAAATTCATTTCCAACCCAGATGTCAAATTTGTATTGTAACACCATATTGTTTGCAAATAATATGTCAAACTGTTCAAATTATATATAGTATAATTATTTATTTCTAATTATTTATTTCTGTTAGAGTGAATGTATTAGTTTAAAAGTAAACTTTAATTGTAGTTGCAAATAATTAATTCTAAAAGCAAAGAATACAAAAGTATAAAGATGTAATAGAGTAATATTTTTAAAATTAAGCACCAAAATGCATTGTTAGATATATATATAATTAAAATCTAGACTTTAGTATATATGCACCAATGGTAGAATCACAGTAATTAGTATAAAGATTTAATAAAATAGAAAAATGTCAACACATCCTAGAAAAATGATTTCCACTTAGAAAAAAAGTTAGCTGCTACCATCAAATTAATAAGCAGTAAATGTGGATCAAAGCCATCATATTAAAGAACCATATCAGATTAATAAATCACATCAGTTTGATATTTCACCAACATTTTATATACTCCTACATTAAGGTTAAATTAACTATATTTGAATTTTTTTAAGACAATTAATATAATTGATGTCAATCAATAATATTCTGCCTTATGGACAGGTTCAGAGAAAAGTCATATGGTAAATTTAACAATTTCCCCATTCTGTTCTGAACATTGTCCAGATCTTCAATTCATTTTCTCATTATCCACATTTCACAAAAGTACAATAACACACTCCTCATATCTTACTTAATGATTCTTTTCCTCTTCACAGATCCACAAAATATTTTCATTCTATTAATAAATATATCTTTTTTCAGTGCTATTCTTTTTTTAATTTCATCTTCACTTCTTTCATCCTCACTCAGCCAATTACCTAAATATCTAAATCCAATCACCTGTTGAACATATAAACTTGTATTTTTTTTTTGTATTCCTTCCTATCCATAAATACTTGGTCTTCTCACCATTAATCTTCATTCCATAGTTTTTATTCAACATATTCTGAAGATCTGTATTATTTACTATTCGTATACATTTTATTATTCCACCTTGAATATTATTTTTTCCACACTAAATATTTTTTAAATATGTCTTCTAAACAAATATTAAAAAGCACATTAAAAAGTACAGATGACAAACCATTGTCTGATTTCTCTTTTTGTATTCATTTCTCCAGTCTCTTATACTCCAATCTTATTCTTTTCCCAGAATACAGATTTCAAATCAATTTTTTCTCTTTTCAAAATACTCCTTTATAGTCCTCTAGAAGTTTTCAACGAAACTCCACTATTATATATCAGTTTGCATAGTCCAACAATTTCCTCACAGTAGCTTCTCCCATCTCTTTTAAAAATTCTATAGATATTGTATCAAATCTGATAGCTTTACCACTTTTCATCTCTTTAATTGACTATTACTATTTCTGTCAATATAATCATTTTCAACATCTTCATTGCTTTCAAATTCATAATTAATTGCATCATTTTTGTTTCTAAACAAATATTGAAAATATTTTTTCCATTTTTCCAATATATTACTATCAGTTAGTCACTTATTTTTATCAGATATTTCATTCATTAACTATTTCTTTTTTGTCCAAGTGACATTTATAATTCTATCAAATACCAGATCATATCTTTTTGCCTATTGAAGCACTTCTATCTCTTTACATTCTTCTTCCAGCCATTTTCTTTTGCTAAATCTGTTTCTCTTCTTGGTTCATTATTAATTTTCCTATGTATTCTTTGATTTTCATCAATATTGACATTTTATTATCTTTACTGGTATTTCATGCTTTTTAATATACCTTCTGTTATCCAAGGTTGTTTATTTTTTTTAATCAAATAATTCCTATTGCAAATTTGCCATTTTTAATATTCCATCTTTCAGAATCATTTATATATTCTTTATCTTTATCAATAATTATTTATTATTTTTTCACATATAAAATCAAACTTTTTTATCATTGCTTTTAATTTATCCAAGTCCTATCTCATATATTTTTCCATCTTTTCATCCTTCTTAAATTCAACTTTAATTTATCCATAACTTTACTATGATCACCAGACAATCAATCTTCAATATATACAATTTTCTCGGATGATTTTTAAACTAAGTATTTGTAACCACCATATTTTTATCTTTATAAAATTCCACAAGCCAGCTATCTTTTTCATTTCTTTTGTCATTACCATAATTCTCAATCATTTTGTTCTTTCTTATTTTTCCCACATAACAGCATTCAAATCACCCAACAGCAATATATATATGCATTTTACTCCTTTGTTGTATTATTTCCTTTATCTTTTCATATTGTTCATCTATTTCTATATCATTGTGACTAGTAATTGGTATATAAACTTGTATGAATACCAATTCCTAGGAATTGCAGCTATCCTCTTCATCATATTAACACAATTTACCATCACCACTATTCCAAATTTTCTTTCCAACAGTAATACCAACTCCATTTACTGTTCTATCACACCAAAATAAAACGTCCTTATTATTTACTTCTCCACATTCCTCCAATCCCACTTAACACTATAACAACATTATTATCTATTTTCTGTTTTCAAATTTTCCAATACTTTTCAATGGTTTTTCATTCCAAGTACCAATTCTCAATATCTCTTTTTATGCATTATAATTATGATAATTTTACAGATTTATCATCTGAGTAGCTACATGTGTATCTTTTCCAGGCAAGACATCAAAGTCTTTCTTAGCTAAGCTCTCAATACCAATCTGAATACATCTTGTGTTGATACTCACAATAAATAGCTCAAGGGAACTATAAAGGCAAAATTCTTTGTGTTGTCTTCTCTGCATAGCAATAATCTTTATTCAGGCTTAATTAGTTAGCCATTTCTCATAAAATGATTATATTTCTACCACTTTCTTCTTCATTGTTGTCATTTACCATCATCTTCCACCAACTTTTTAGAATTCTGTTGCTGACCCAGCACTTTTAATTACACATTCACTATTGTAGGAATTACTTTTTATAGAAGTAGACAGACTACTGTCTCCTATACCATTTTTTGATAGCACATGCTGTTCCAATGTAAGCAACTGCTTATTTGCATTTTCTTTGCTTATTCGCAGCTGATCTTCATGTCTGAAGACCATTTCTCTATTTGCAATCTGGGATGATCTTGGTAGCATGGGGGCCGTGTCCTAAAATTCAATCCAGATAATTGATGTAGAGGGTAAATGTGTGAATCTATTTGTTTGTTCCTTATGCTATTTAGATTATTTTATATTCTATATTAATAGCTTATTTGTCATTAATGTGTTATAACATAATATGAGCTTAGAATGCATTATATGTTTCTTTTCTATGTGAATTATATATAAATAAACATGCTTTTAAATGATTAAAAATCAAAAAATAAAATAAAAAATCCATTTGCATTTACATTTCTTATTACATAATTGTTAGGATTTTTTGTTTGTTTTATTGTTATTATTTTTTAAATTTGTTATCAGAGCATAAATATTATTTAAAACCTCCTGTGCAAATACCCACATAAAAATGTTATATATAGGGAAAATTTTAAAAGGTAGTTTTTTTAAAAAATCTATAGCTTGTATATGTAAGATAATTTTTAATTCCTTCCAAGTTTTGCTTATGTTTACAATTCTGAAATTTATTCCATGATATATTAGTTTATTACATTTTAAATATTTATTAATAAGCATACTCTGCATAACTGTTGACTGTTTTTTGTGTCCTTTATTTGCATTTAATACTAATATGAACATTTTGTCTGCTTTAAAAGTTCCAATAGCTTTATTTAAATTTTTGAGAATTAATAATAAACCTATAAATATCCATAATCATTAATATTATGATTAATTATGGACAAATATAAAAAATTCTTTATCAATGTATGAATAAAAACAAATATGTATCTTTTCTATCTAAATCTTCATTGATAAATATTATACATTCCAAGAGCTCATGAGTTTTGCTGTACATCAAATTGTTTATATATTTAGCCAATAAATTGTATATAGATAGATAATCATATTCATATTCAGCTATTATGACCTTGATTAAATTTTCCCATCTTGTATCTTTTTTTTCTTCACATTATTTTAGTAAACTTCATTTGCTTATCCATTTGTTTTAAATGTGGTCTTTTTCCTAATCTTTTACAATATTTTATGATAGTTTAGAATATCACATTGGATTTTTTTTTTTTTTTTAGGAACTTTCAATTTTTTAATCTTTCAATGATGTCAGTGATATCTGTTCTCGTATCCATAATTTCATTTTTTATCAGCCTTGTTAATCAGATTATATGTCTTTCCATAAGTTGTATTGTGTATAATCTTTATATGCCTGTCTTATTAAATCTGAATATCAAATTCATAAGCAAACATTGATAAAAACACATTAAAATTATTTTAAGTGGTTGTAAATATATAATTTTTAAAATTATTTTTACAAAAATGAATCTATTGAAGCTTAAGTTTAATTTCATCCATTATGCTTTTATTTGTATTAATAATTTGATCAAGTTATTTATAGTCATTGACTTCTATTTCATTGCAATCAATTTTTATTTTGTTTATTTTATGAAAAGTTCTTGAATATTATTTTAGTCTTTTTTGTATTTACCTTTAGCTTTAATTTTCTACTTTTATATTATAATTTTTGTATTATTTGCTGAAACTGAAATATTATTTGCTAAACATCATCACCCTCTAAAAAATTTAGATGATGTAATTAATCTTTGTTTATTTTTATTTCTTTAGTTTCCTATTTTAATTCATAAAATGCTTTCTGTAAAACTACTCTAAAATATTTTGGGGAAAAAGAATCAGTTTATTGTTCACTTTTATCAATATTAATCTTAGTGTCACTATGGTTGATTAGTGTTTATCATCATTTTTTGTATTTTGATTAATATTCTTCAGAATTCAACAATAAATAGGTTAATGTCTCGATGTTTAGAATCTTGAATTACTGCTGAAAGTTAAACATTTTTTAAGTCACCTACAAATTAATGCAAAATGGCACTTTGTACTCATTGATTTTTTACTTTTTTTCAAAACATATTGTCTTTAAAGCAATATTTTCACAGATCAGGCTATTGGTATTTGCATTATTTTTTATTTAAAGTCTATAAGATTGTCCAATATATCATTTGCCTATTTCTCTTTTATTTCACTCTTATTTTTTTTAAAAATAATCTTAAATTTATCTTTACTAAATTATAACTTCTGAATGTATATATGTAGTCTTAATATCTTTTCTGAATCTGCACTATATTAAAATAATCTAATTAAACTCTATACTTATTATGTGTACATTTTTCTTATAATTTTAAACCATGTTATTATTTTTTAGCTCTAACATATAATCTAACCACTTTATTATCAGTTGCTTATTGCCTTGTACAATTCTAATCTCCAATTATTATTACACAGCAAGCATCATATGGCTTTCTCTGCTTACATTCTGTCATGTTTTGTATAAATATGTTTATGGAAATTTAATATAAGTTTTGTACTCCAGAAAAAGTAAGAAAAATATATTAAAGAAATATATTTTAGATCGCTAACTGATAAGGATTTAATTAGTGTTTAAATTTACATATTTGCAATAAGAACATTGCATTCGATAAATGCCAAGAAATATTTGCTAATTACAAATATTTCTTGATACAATGTTAATTAAAAATGCAAAGAGGAAATCAAGACTGATAACATCAAAGATTAACCTTGGATTGCCGAAGGCCAACTGAGGGGACTAAATAGTTTGAGCAACAAAGTGCATTGTTCCATTTCCAGTGAATTTACAGAGTGAACAGTTGCAGAGAGATTTAAGTGACAGTAGCTGAAAGAAACTTAAGTGACAATGCAGTGTTCTATTGCAAAGCCAATATGTTCATCATCAACAGCTGAACAGGGCCAAAGAATTTGGGAAACTGAGGCCAGAGGAAACCATCAAGACAGCAGCCAGTGCATTGTGGAAAGCGAACCAAAAGTGAATTATATATATTGTGTTGTATGTGTATTATCATTTATTGTTTTATTTGATGGTATTCAGAGTTTTTGAATGATAAAGATCCCATTTTGAAATAAAATTTAATAAAATGGAAACCAGGTATTGCTTATTTAACAGATTTATTTGCTAAATTTAATGAGATTAACTTGAAGTTACAAGGAGACAGCTTGAATGTAATATAAAACAGGCAAAACTCTCCATATAATAGTGCCATAGTTTTTCCTGTTTTAATAACAGTTATGAGCAAGCATAAGAAATGGTGATCATGTAATGTAATATAAACAAAGGTCCATAATTTCAGTTTTTCTTGCCAGAATTAACTTATTCAAACAAAGGTGTGAATTTTTGCATTTCCACAACTTATCATTGACAAACTATTCAGAATGATGACATTTTGGCATTTGTTCAACATTTAAATGCCCTCCACTCAGACTTTAAAACCAGATTTGATGATGTTTTAACTATGGAAATATCGCATTGGGTTATCGATTCATATGGTGTAATTGAAGAATCAGTTAATGCACTACAATAAGAACTCATCGAAATAAGTACTAACGAAGAACTTAAAATGTAGTTCAAAAAAAGATATCAGCAGTTCTGGCTTCAAAAAAATGTAGCTGTTACTTGTCCTGCATTATGGAGTATTGCAAGAAAATTTTTGATAGCTTTTCCATCTTTATACCTCATGAAAAGGGATTTTAGCGCAACTAATCTGACAAAAAAAAAAAAGAATCGTATGTAAATAGCTGAATGAAGAGATATAAGGCTTTACCTCAGTCATTTGACTCCAAATATGAAGCAATTGCTATCAGCATCAAGTTCATTCTTCACATTAACACCATTAATTATTGTATTTTTAGTTTTGAACCTTAGCTTTATTTTATGGTTTTGTTACTAAATTCTGCTTTTTGTCCAAAATTCAAGTATTGACAGAGTATTGTACCAAATTTTAAAGAGAATTTTAATTTAGCCTTTTTTTTATTTTGAGCTATTAACGTTAAATTTTATTTCACATAAAAATAAGATTTTTAATTTGTTTCAATAAAGGTCTGAATAGAAATTTTAAGTTGTTTTTTTTATTTTTTTATAAAGCCCTATCAAAGTGAACAGCACTATGTCAGCTGTGAAAAATATACTTGATAATATAAAGTTTAGGAAAAATTAATATTAAGCAGGCAGAAGGCCTATGGCAAAAAAAATAATTCGGAATGTGGTCCACAGTACAAAAAAGTTTGGGGACCTCTGGTTTAAATAAAATGTGATTTAAAATTTTTATTGAGAGCTAGTCTTTTGCCAGCATCTCTAGTCTGGTTTTTGTTTTACAATTGTCATTAACTGCTCATAAAACTTTTAATTTATTTTTATTAAATAACAAAGTTATGAACAAAAACAAGTATTATAAAATGGTCATAATAATGCATCGTAGATAGATCCACAGGGTATGACATTTATCCTATACGATGTCACCAGAATTGATTATTTATCTTTGGTCTGATATGTGGTCAAATTTCAATGACCATATTTGAGTTCTGCTAAACTTATGGTAAAAATTTATGATTACAAAGTGATTGTTAACTGAAAGCCTTCTCTTACAGAATATTTGTTTTTGGAGAAATGAAGAAATATGATTTAAAGAAATGTGATCTGAATAAATTAAAACTTGAAGCAGCTAAAGAGCTAAAAGAAAATTAATGTTTCTACATTCTCAGGGATGGATTTTCAGAGTCTTAAATATCAGAATAAGCTCCATAATGTAAAACAAACAAATGAAGAAATGTTAAGCTTAACAAAAAGGGAATTTTAAACTGGAGAGTTTGATAAAACTTTTAGTCTTTAAAATGTGTGATCACTTGAAGGATGGTAATATTTAACTATTTATTATTATTTTATAACTTAATGTAATAATGTTTAAATATTTTATTTGTTAATCCAGCCTTCTGCTTCTCTTCTTATAAGTTCTTATCATTTAAATAATAAATTAAACTTTTATAATAGTTAGGAAGATAAAGAGTTCATACTCTACTAGGTTAGTCGTGGTATTGTTTAATAATACTGATGGTGTAGAATATCCTCCTATGGATTTTCCAGTTTTGGGATGGTGCTCTGGCTCCAAACCTAATATAAATTTGTAATCCATAGAGAATCTAATTCCCCTTCAGTTACTTAGAATTGATTAACGGTCTAGAAAGGTGACATAATCTATAATATTTTTATTGTTATAATATGTCTAACCATTAGTATGATTTATGATGGAATTATATTATTTGGATTCACATATGAAATTTTTAGAGTTATTTTTTTATTATTAAGCATTAACTTTTTTTATTATCAAAACAGGCAAAACTCTCTATGCGTATTGCCACTCAGTGCAAGCCAGAGTAATCAATAGATGCCAGAAGGCTTGTGCATGAAATCCCTACCTAATGCCTACTCATCCAATATCCCCAGACTAGTTTCTGGCTTGATAACAGTTATGAGCCAGCATAGGAAATGGTAATCATGTGATGTTTATTGGCTTAAAATTTTTTCTATTCTTAGAATTATTATTAAAAGTCCAATTTATCCAAAGTAAACTGGCTCTGAAGAAGACTGCAGGAGAGTCAAAACGAAGATGTATGTGTATATATTTACAATAAAAGTTTTTTTTCTAAAAAGTGTTCAAAGTAGTTTAGATAAATTGGATCTATATAAGATATTCCAACAAAAATAAAGGAAAGGGTGATTTGGTAATATTGCTGAAGAATTATTATAATTTGTGCTTAAATTTAATTTTGATGATCTTTTTTGCCAAATAATATTAGATCGTTACAATATATATATATAATATGATTTCAAAATATACTTACATAAATTTATCTGCGGTTTGTTATCCCTTGCTTATATCTAAAAAAATGTCATATACAGCATACATGAAACCAGAGAAAAATAAACAACCTAATCCTTAAACTTTTATTTATCTCTGAGGTTAAGTTCTCAACTTCAATAATGTCATATTTTCACACATTATTTTAAAGTATTTTCTAAATATTAATGGCACCATCAGACATCAAAAGAAAATGACTACTTCATCGGTAATTCTTAAAATTACACGAATCACTTAACAGATCATGAAAAAAAAAAAACATTTATTCATAGCAATACTGAGATTTCAAAATTTTGTGCCCAGCATTGGAAGGTGCCAAATTGTTATGATATATAAGGTACTAAATAGGGATTTTATGCACAAACCTTTCTGCATCCATTGATTCCTATAGCTTGCATTGAATGGTACTACTATCTGGAAAGTTTTTCTTCTGTGTTAATAGTTTGTGTAAGTATAGGGAGAGATTAGTGATCATGTGAGAAAAACATATAGTGCAATAGTAGAAAATTACATCAACTTTTATAAAACATTGAATTTACTAAATTCGATTACGTTAACTTGGAATTAGAGCATAAAACAAATGAAATAATACATTTAATATGAAAAATGGATTTTTTTATACTATGAATTTTTTATTACAGGAAAAAAAATTCTTTTAATATGTTTATATGACTTTATTTTTAATTGTGAATAATTTAATTTATATTAAAAAATGATTAAATGCTGAAAATTTTGAAATTTTGCTTTGCTTCATGATCATCATCCTTTTCAACCATTATTGATCATCTGCAGGATGAAGATCTCCAAGTTTAATCAATTTTTTTTTATATATAGGCTCTTCTTTGCCATCTCACTAGAAAACTTATTTTATCCATTTTCTCATGTCATCTTTTTTGAGTTTTTTTTTTTTACAATCTCTTGGGATCCAATTTTTAAATTTTAATTGCCTATCTATTATCTCTTCTAGCAATAAATGGAGCCCAGCTTCATTTGGATCTTAATCATTTCAATGATGCCAATAATAAATTTTTATTATTTTCTTTATGTATTTTGTTTTTGATCTTTTTTTGTTACTCCTAACATACACCAATCCATATTTTGTTGGGTGATCTTATATCTTATATTAATTTTCTGTTAAATGTCCAAGTCTCAGATTCATAAGTAAGAATGAGTAAAACATAAATTAAAACCTTGTCAAACATATTGACTTAGTAATCTCCATTTACTTTTACTCTCTTTGTTTTTCATTTTAATCCGTGCAATACTTCTTGAAAAAATATTGCAAAAAGTTTTGGAGATATATATCCTATATTCTTCTGAATGTTAATGTACTTAGTAATACCATTTAATCAAATCACTACTGTTGCATTTTAATAAATATTCTTCAGAATAAGACATTATTTCAGGTTTATATCTTGATGATCCTTTGCTTTAATCTGTCCAGAAATGCTTATAAAATTTAATGTCATTTTATAATACACCTATTTAAAGAATAATTGCAACTTATAGTTATTGGTCTTTTCTATAAATTCTCTCAATAATTAAATGTGATCTAGTGTGCTAAATCCAATGTTGCTGTAGATGAGTTGTAATTTTCTGGATAAAGATTTTATATGGAACTGCTGTGTACAGCCATCACAAATACAACAATCAGGTGTAAAGGGGATCAGACCAACAGAAATAAAAGTAATTCAGAAACAAGGTTTTATAACTAAATACTGACTTTATTTGCCGCAAGTTACTAATAGTAAGATTTTACCAACATCCTTAATATATTTACAATTTATTATTACTTATGAAATTTATGGCCAACGAGGTGTACATAAATTATAATAAAGCTGATGTGGCTTGTATAGTCCCTAGGTCCACTTTGGTACCTTCAGTGGTGGAGTTCACTGGGTCCCTCTGTACACTCAGACCATTCTGCATCTTTTGTCAGCAATGATCAGCTCCAGCAATGCGAGTGTGTAATAAGACCCCAATTTTGCTTATCTTCAAGTTTCTCCGAGTTTTTATATCTTTCCCCCGTAATGTGGAATGTTCTAAAACTAATTAATTATACGTGTTCCTTATCTTATAATTAAACATTTTCTAATCCAGTAATGCTTATCAATGTTTTATCTCTAAACATATTATTTCTTTTAGTTCTTACTATATAGCAGCAACTGATAGATCTGTAATTTCTAATATCTTCTTTATTACTTTTATTAAACATTAATATTACTACTGCATTTTATCAATCAGTTGGTTCATCTTTATCATTTAGGCATTTGGCATATAAGATTGCCAGCATTTTTTTGTTCACCTGCTTCTTTTAAGATATTGACAATTCCATCATTTCCTTAAGCTTTTTTGCTCTTCATAGATTTAATTCCATATTTCACTTTATTTAAAATGCTGACAATTCAGAAGATGTAATAACTGTAGGGAATACTTTTTTTCTTGCTTTTTATTGCTTTATAGTAATTTAAAGAACTCTTCCACACATTTCATGATGTCATTTCTCTTTTGAGTAAGAGTTCCATCTATTCTTATTGTTGAAACAATTTTTCTTTCAATACCAAAATATAATTTTATACTTTAGCACTTTTATTCTTTTCTATAACTTTACTTGCTAATTCACAGTTATATTTTTTTATACCATTATGAATTCTTCTTTTACTATTGTATACATTTTGGATATTCACTTCTACTTAATACTGCCTTTTAAAAATTTTCATTTTCCTCTTTATATTGTACCACTAAGCAGGGTACATGTTGTAATAAGTTCGTCTAAAATTATTAAGAATAAAAATTTCATAAGCAACTTAAAGTGTTTAAAATTAAAATTCTAATAAATAAAATCACTGCAGAATAAGTTACAGTAAATGATTGAATTAAAATATCTCATTTGAAAAAAAAAAAAGAAATCTATAAAATTTTAAAGAGTTTTCTTCATATAAACAAATCACCAAAAGGCAATAAATCTTTTACATAAAATTAAAAAAATACTCTCTTTATTTAATTTAAAGAAGAAAAAAAATCTTAAAACTAAAAAAAAAAATCTCTTTCCATTTAAATAAAATAAATATATGTCTGCTTGAATAAAGATGGTAATTAAATATAAAGGAAATAGTAAGATGTGTGCATGTTAAAAAATAAAATATGAAGGTTAAATATTAAAAATAAATGAAAGTTTATAAATAAAAATTTTCCTTAGAGATTTCATATACTCATAAGCTATATAAAAATCCATAAACAGCAGGGATTAGCAATGGCTATAAATTAAAATCCATAAACAGTAGGATTAACTAAAAGGCATCTTAAGAATTTAATCAAAGCAGTGGATGAATTTAAAAATTAATTAAAGAAATGACAACAAGGCCATCATATAAATAGGGCCGAAAATTTCGTCAGTGATACACATATCTAGAGTCAGTCATTCACATATTTAAAGCCAATCACATATTAGATTCCCCCACCCCCCCAATGAATACAATGCAGTGTTGAGCAGTTTTTGGAGTATGCGATGGGCTCCAACCTTCATCTGCAAGAACATCAGCAGTCTGTCTGATAGAAGCAATGCCTGTTTAATACTTTAAAGTGGCCAAAAGGTGTCTAACTGCCTTGAATAAGAAGTAGCCTGGAACCACATTCATTAGGACCACATCAGAAGCCTAAAATCCAACCAGTTGGTAATAGCACATGAAGCAGCAAACAGCAAGAAGCTACAATGTCCAAAACCCTATAGATAATAAATAACATTTTCTTATTCCAATTTCTGATATTAATTTAAGTAGCCATTGCAATCTTTGAAGTATCCCAGAGTAAGTTTAATAAATGAACTCTATAGCTGCATAAAATGAATTATTGATATGCGTGTTTTAATGCCTTGTATTTATTTAATGCTTTATATTATATTATATTGTGTGATTTATTAAGAATGTGTGTAGTTATATATAAAAATCATAGCTTAGATTAATTAAGAAATTTTATAATTAGTTTACAAATTTTAGTAAGCATTTTAGTTAAAATAAATTATCTTTGGAAATTAATATTTTGTTGGTCAATTCTTTACTCATACCACTAATTAAAGCAGCAGTTTATTATCTCACTCTTTTTGATTGAGCTAGTTGGGATTTCTTAGGCACTGAATTAGTTAGCCATCATTCAGGGGATATTAGAGGCGCCTGGAGTCTACTCCAAAACAAAAAAGTGCTTTGAATGATAGGTGTTGAATTTTGCAGCCGAGATCTGTGACCTTGAAACATAGTCGCAGTTAGGTATCTTATATATAGCTCCAGCTTGGTCATAGATGCCCTCTGGGTATTATGCTTCTCTGCCTAAGGGACCGATGTGGAACAATACTTAAATTGCAGTGGAGTAGATCAAATTTATAATAAATAATTGTATTATATTTTTATGTATAAAAGTAAGTTACAATTTTGCTTTTCCACAAGTTTTCTAATTTTATTAAAGAATAAATTTTATATAGATTTTGTTTTTCTCATTCAATCTACTACCCCGCCCGGTTCATTTGGCTTTTCCCAATGTGGGAGCAGAACCATCATAAATGACATTTAATTAAATATTTTTCTTGTTTGAGAAATATTCAAAGAAACACTAAATTGCGTAATTGTAATTAAGAAAGTGGTATAATTTAAAGTAAGGCATTGACCAAAACAATTGTTTCTTCTAAATGGAAAGAGAGTAAGTAAAGACAGTTAGATATTTTGGACAGAGATAGGGCATTGAGGACGGATAGAAAAAAAAAGGACAAGGGGTTGGAGTCAGTCATATGTTCTGTTTTAAGAAAAGAAATAAACAGTAATAATATTTCGGGTTTTGTTGAATGCAAAGAGATAATAGATATTGTGTTTAATTTTATTTGCGGTTTATAAAAAAGAAAGAAATGGAGTCGAAAGAAAGCCTGATATTTTTTAAAAATCCCCAAATAGGAGAGAAAGAAGAGATATTTGAGATGCGGATAATGATGGAAACAATACTGAGAAATATGGAAAAATTAGTAAAAAGAATAGAAAGGTTAGAAAATGAACAGAAATTCAGGCAAAGTCAATAAGAATTCAAAGTAGAAATGATTAGAGAAATGAAGGCAATGAGGGGTGAAATAATGGGGAATATAGAGAGAAATCATTTAGCTATAGAAGCCATACAAGATAGATTTGACTAAAGAAAGTCAGGAAGTTGAAAAGGAAGTTGAGGTGGTAAGAGATGTAAGGGAAGGACGAAGTAGAAAATGTAGATCAAGAGATAGACGAAAGGTATGAGTTAAAGATAGAAGATAACATAAAAGAGTTTTCACAAGAAACTAAAAATGAAAAGGTTAAAGTAAATGTTCGTTTTAAACGTAGATTTAAAACAAAGATACAGAGCAGGGTATACGATTTTAAGGCTGAAACAGAAGCCATTTATAGGGCAGTCTTATTCGAAAACACTATAGAAAATGAATATTCAACAGTTACTATTATTGATATTATTAGAAATAAGGTAGTTCAGTTTGAAGAGCTGAAGGGTTTTGCTCAGAATAAAGGTTTTCAGTTATACAAAGTTGAAAATAGAACAGAAATGTGAATGAGACAAAGCAATAAATTATAGGCAGGGAGACATGAAAATATGGAAAGTAATTTATATTAAAGAGTCAATAGTAGGAAGAAAGAACCGCCTGGCAAAGTTTAGGAGTTAGTAAATGGATGGAATGTTAAAGTAAAGGAAAGAAACGAAGGACTGGAAATGGATAATGAGTTGAATATAATTATTTTGACATAGGTGATAAACCTGAATCATAGATTCCACTATTTAAAACTAAAATAATATTTTTTTTTTAAAAAAAAAAGAAAGGAAATGAGGTGTTTTCGTAAAATAATAATAATGGCTGCATCACCAAATAAAAGATTTTTTTTGCACACGCATATTGAGAAGAAAAAAAAATCATAAATAAATGGCTCAAATTAATGATTTAAAGTAACATTTGTAGGATTAAGTAAATGATAAAATAAAGGAAACATATAATAAAATCAAGTTAAATAAAAAATAAAATATCTATAGGAAATAATAAAGTAGTGTAATAAAATAAAATAGTTTTCTTTTTCCGAATACACACAGGTTAATAAAAGTTAAATAAATGGGTTGAAATAATATTCATAAGGGTTAATAATATAAATAAATAATATAAATGAAATAAATCTAAATTACATCATGATTGTATAATGGACTGTAATTAATTGAAAGGAGGGTAGAGGAAGCATAGAAATAAGTTTTAGAGAAGGAGTAAAAGTGTAAAGCTGTTGGCTTGATGAAAATAGTACTCATAACAAACTAGCAAAGAAAAATATTCTTAGGGTGAGGATACTCAGAAAGTTCTGGGCCCATCCATTATTCTTATATAAAAATGCGTGCTAGGAACAACCGGAGTAAGTCACGAATCACTTTGGGGGAGAGTTCTCATATCTCATGCATCATTTCAAAAACATAAGTCGAATTGGACAGTAGATGAATCCTGCCATTTGCAGCGATCTTTTTCTTTTCCCAAAGTCCGGTAGGAAAACTGGCAAAAAAGCTTCATTTCACATATGTGTAAGTCAGTATAAGCCAGCAAATTCTGCATCCACCTCGTCTTAAAATCTTTATTTCACCAGAAAGTTGTCCTCGTGGTCATCATTGAGTACAAGATCATTGTAAGCAATGATGTCAACCTAGATAGAAGAAAAGCACAAAGAAGATTCCCTCAGCATGTATAGTTCCAGATATAAAGTAAACTTAGAAAAATAAAAATTAATGTAAATAGTTCAGATTTAATAAAGAAGTTATCAGATATAAAATAGGCAAACTGACACATTTTACTCTTGTCAGGGGAGCGGTGTAATGTACCGCTAAGCAAGGTACATGTTATAATAAGTTCATCTAAAATTATTAAGAATAAAAATTTCATAAACAATGTAGAGTTTAAAATTAAAATTCTAATAAATAAAATCACTGCAGAATAAGTTACAGTAAATGATTGAATTAAAATATTTCATTTGACAAAAAAAAGATATCTATAAAAGTTTAGAGTTTTTTTCATATAAACATAGATTGCCAAAAAACCAAATGTCAGTTATCAGTATGTTTTAACAAATTAATTAATTCAGGGGGGACGGGGACTCTAACTTAGAAGAGTTAAAACTATCAAAGTTTAAAAAATAAATCTTTTACATGAAATTAAAAAAATACTCTCTTTATTTAATTGAACAAAGAAAAAAAGAAATCTTAAAATTAAAAAAAAAATACTCTTTCTATTTAAATAAAATAAATATATATGCGCACGAATAAATATGGTATTTAAATATAAAGAAAATAATAAGATGTGTACGTGTTAAAAGATAAAATATAAAGGTTAAATATTAAAAGTAAATGAAAGTTTATAAAAAAAATTTCCCTCAGAGATTGCATATACCCCTGGGTCTTGTTTTATGCGATAGATAGGTTCCTCAGAAAACACGCGCAAACGAAATCGTGCAAAAAATAGATGTAACTTGCATTGAAAAGGGGGGGTGCGGTCTGTGATTTTTCAAAATTCGCGTAAAAGCAAAGCACCAAAGTAAAATTACTTTAAAATTCACGGAAAAAAAAAATAAGGAAATAAAATATGACTAATAAAAAATTTCAAATTTGAAAAAAATTGATACAAGTTAAACTTTTTTAAACTATAATATTTAATTTTATTCAAAATAATATATTTTTATGCATAATTTACAGTACAGTAATTTACATTTTTTATACAGGTTTTAATTATTATGATTTTCTGGTGACAACATAATTAGTAATTAATCTTTGAGATGATGATTTTATTAATTGTTTACGAAGCTCGCGATATCCAGACATACAACCATTTAGCTCTCATTGGAATTTAAAAGCATGTTAATGATTAGTGTCATTAATAAGAAAATAATAATTGATTACGTTCTTTTTTAAAAAACAGAATGTGATTTAAAATGAAAAATTAACACGCACAATGTTTGAACAAATTTACATTATAATCTTGTAAAATTTAATGTGTGTATACATAAAATATGGAAATCATGATTTTAAATTCATTATTGCATAAAATCTTACTATTATAAAGCACTGAAAATATTGAAATTACTAAGATGAAAGTCAAATTCCAATAATGTGCTATTACTTTCAATATAATGTAAGTGCATGAAATTTATTATTTAAAGTAATAGCGCATTATTGGAGTTCGACTTCTGGTGAAACGTGAATCGCGTAACTTCAAAATCGTGTTAAATAAGTCCACGTAAAAAGAGACCCAGGTGTACTCATAAGCTATATAAAAATCCATAAACAACAGGGATTAGTAATGACTACTAATTAAAATCCATAAAGAGCAAGATTAATTAAAAGGCATCTTAAGAATTTAATCAAAGCAATGGATGAATTTAAAAACTAATTAAAGAAATGACAAGGCCATCATATAAATAGGGCCAAAAATTTCATCAGTGATACACACATCTGGAGCCAGTCATTTACGTATTTAAAGACAATCATATATTAGACTTTTTTTCCAATGAATACAATGTAGTGTTGAGCAGTTTTTGGAGCATGCGATGGGCTCCAACCTTCATCCGCAAGACCATCAGCAGTCTATCCAATATAAGCAATGCCCATTTAATAATTTAAAGCCACCAAAAGGTGTCTAACTGTCTTGAATAAGAAGTAGCCCAAAACCGCATTCATCAGGACCGCATCAGAAGCCTAAAATTCAATTGGTTGATAAAAACACATGAAGCAGCAAACAGCAAGAAGCCACAATGTCTAAAATACTATAGGTAATAAATAGCATTTTCTTATTTCAATTTCTGATATTAATTTAAGCAGCCATTGCAATCTTGAAACCTCCCAGAGTCAGTTGATAAATGAACTCTATAGACACATAAAATGAACTATTGATGTGCGTGTTTTAATGCCTTGTTTTTACTTAATGCTTTATAGTGTATTATATTGTGTGATGTATTAAGAATGTGTGTTATATATAAAAATCATAGCTTAGATTAATTAAGACATTTTATAATTAGTTTACAAATTTTAGTATGCATTTTAGTTAAAATAAAATATCTTTGAAAATTAATATTTTGTCTGTCAATTCTTTACTCATACCACTAATTAAAGCAGCAGTTTATTATATCACTCTTTGATTGAGCTAGTTGGGATTTCTTAGGCACTGAATTAATTAGCCATCATTCAGGGGATGTTAGTTATCTTTTGTGTAATTAACTGGCACCTGGAGTCTACTCCGAAACAAAAAAGTGCTTTGAATGATAGGTGTTGAATTTTGCAGCTGAGAAGATCTGTGATCTTGAAATATAGTCGTAGTTATGTATCTTATATATGGTTCTGGCTTGGTTATAGGTACCCTCTGGGTATTATGCTTCTCTGCCTAAGGGACTGGTGTGGAGCAATACTCAAAATTCAGTGAAGTAGATCAAATTTATAATAATTATATCATATTTTTATGTATAAAAGTAAGTCTTACAATTTTGCTTTTCCACAAGTTTTCTATTTTTATTAAAGAATAAAAATTTATATAGATTTTGTTTTTTTATTCGATCTCCTACCCCACCCGGTTCAATATATATAATAAATTAAGTTTGATGTCTGTATTCTTTCCAAAATATATGTAATATTCAAATTATATATTAAATACAAAAATATTCATTTAACTTTAACTTATTTTATTAGAAGTACTTTCAACTTTATTCCTTGTAGTCATTATCAACTATATAACATTAAAATAGCAGAATTGTGGGAGAACTGAATTGAATTATGGGAATTATGAAACGATGTCTCATTTTGATTATTCAATGTTATATAGTTGACAAAGACTACAAGGAATATAGTCAAAAGTACTTCTAATAAAATGTTAAATTTATATGAATATTACTGTATTTAATATATATATATTATACATAAATGGAAATTTCATTTGTCTCCAGTAGGTGCTAGAATTTATCTTAGTTTAACCATTTATTTGCAATTATCTGTTTTTTTTAATAATGATAAAAATAGAAGAAATTAGGTAGTTAATGAATAAGATATCATAATAATGGATAATATTGTAATATATATTAAATTTTATATGATTGTGTATAAAGTCAGTAGCATGTTGGTAATTAGTTTTGTAGGAGATAAAAGATAGCAATCATCTTAAAGTAAATATTTAGGTTAGTATTTAAAATGATAATAAATGATGTTAACTATATCATAAAATAACTTTTAGTTTTGTTTATTTCTAGTCTAGAACTAATAATTGAGTTAATATTGTAAATAATATCAAATTGATTTAAAACTAATCTATATTTTTATTAAAGCAGTCTAATAATAATTAAATGTTTAATGTAAATTAGCCTTAGCCTGTTAAAAGTTATTTCTAATCTAATATTCCTTAATATTTTTTATTTGTAGTTGTTAAAAAGTTATAATTAATTAGTGGATGTCAGGTTCAAGGTCATCCCTGTGAGTGTGTATGCATGCATAGAGATGTAAGAAGAAAGTGAGTAAATAATTAGCTATAATATTAAAAAAAAAGAAACAAGAAAACAAATGAATGGATAAAATTAGTATAATTAAATATTTAAAGGGTTTTTGATAAATGAAAGCTAGTTTGATTTTTATATTAGTGTTTCTATTTTATTTTATGTAATATATATATTTTTTAAATATATAAAAAAACTAATAATTAACTTAATTTAGAGCCATTAAACCACGTGATTTTCAAATAAATAGATCAAAATTACATGAGTTGTCAATTAATTTTTTAGCTGATTTAAAAAAGAATTACATTTAAAATGAAATAAATTATATTTATTGGTTGATTAAAATAAATTGACATTAAAAATTCTGGGAGGGGATAGAAGTAATTGTTATATATAGAAGGTTTTATTATATTTTTTGTGTGTGTTCTTGAATTCTGAAGTATCCTGAAACCTTTCTTCTCCTAAAACAAGTTGTAATTATTGTAAAAAAAATTTAATTTTTTTTTGTAAGCAAAAGTATGTTAAATTATCTTAAATGATTATAAAATTGTGATGTGCAACTGCTAAACCAAAGGTAACTATTTCTTGGCATTGACTTTCAATTAACATTTTAAAAGCTGTAGTAGAAATGTTTAAAGAAAATTTTATATCTGCTATCTTATCTACTAATTGCATGACTTATGTCTTCCACGAAATGAATTAAGATATAGAAAATTAATATACCTGTAGCTAAATGTCCTTATTGCACTGAACTTTTATAGTCGAAAATTACTTAGTTATTATTTAAATAGTCTAGAACTTAAACAAGGAAAATTGAAAAACATTTGTAGTAACTTTATTGTAAGTTTGAAATGCATCAATATCCTTGTTTTAAATTCATTTAAAGCTGATTTTGTGTTAACAAAATAGTTTTATAAAAGAGACAAATATTCTGCACTAAATTAATGAAGGATGAATTTTACCTGTCAAACGTATAGTATAATTATAATGAACTGAAGTATTTGCTTATACCTAAATGTAAAATTGAGATAGTTTATTCTAGCTCTTTAAACAGATGGAAATTTCTACTTGCAAAATAATCCTCTTATGTTAAGAAGAGTAAAGAGAAATTATTTGGAAGCAAATTTTTGAAATGTTGTATGCAAAAATAATTTTTAAAAGAAAGAAAAGTGCTTAAAAATGCGTTCTTTTAAAAAAAAGAAATGGAAATTAAATGAAGCTGTATTATTGTACATGCAAACCCGGGATCCAATAATGATATACTCAGCTGAATCATTGATGTTACCTACCATTTATTGCCAGCTCCTTATTATTTTAATGTTTTATTATAGTGCTTCTTTGAGCTAAAATATATCTTTAAAGGAAATTACTTTTAACTTTAAAGAACTATTAATATGTTCGTTTAGAAATCTTTGCCATGCTTATGATAAATGTTTTGACCAGAAGCTTCGCCCCGTCAGATAAATTGTATTCAATCAATTATATACATGTCTTGAACCGATAAACCAGTATAGAGCTGAAACTATGAACTGAAGTTACTGTATCTTTTTTAATTTGTGTTTTTATTGTTTTTTTTTTAAAAAAAAAGAAACCAGAAAAATATTTATGCTATATATATTTATATATATATATATGAATATGACAGTTAAATTAATGTTATAATTTTAGTTTTAATGGGTTTATTAGAATGGGTAGAAATTCTACCATTCTCAGGTTATTTTATATTATGATATTTATTAAATGTCTCACAAGTTAACTTATGCTTAATAATTTTTATCTTTGGAGATTTTAATATCTGTCTTAGTTTATTTGAATGTGTGGTATTTCACTCAATTTTATTTTAAATCAGCCCAAGAGGTTTATCAGAGGGCTTTCCATTCATTTGTTTTATGAATGCTACAGTTATAATAACCACAAATATTTTATATATGCATTGAAAATTAATTTTCTCACATTTAATTTGCATCTTTTAAATGTCCACTAGCCACTATTATATTTAAGTATTTAATATTTTATTATGTGTGCATTGTACCTTTGCCTAGAATTTTTATATGCATTTAATTTGTTAAAGATTTCTTATATAGTCAGTTGACATAGTTTGCATTGTTGGTTCTGACATTGAGTATATGTGTTGTATTTTAAAATTCTTATTGATGACTTAGTCAGTTCTAGTGATGTTTATATCTTGTTATTAGTTTAGTATTTGTTAGTCTCATAGAGCTAGGCTTTATTGTATTATTAGTATGTCTGATGGTGTAGACAAGGTCTTCCATCCTTATTTTATTGCTTTTCCATGAGGTGATAGTGCTCATTCCCATTGAGGATTATTATAGTATATCAGATATTTGTATTTTAGTGATTATAATCACGTATTTTGAAGTACTTAGATCTCATGAAGAGGATCAGATTTTTCTGGTGCGTCTTCTCTGTTCCTGATGCGCTGAGACAATGTCCAGGCATCCTATTTTCTGCCTCAAAGATAGGTATTTTTGGAAGCCACCACATTCTTATGAAGTTGTTCAGCTCTGCAGAGCATATGTGTTTATTTTGGCCTATCTCTCATGATGTATTAATGCTAGTTCCACCACAGTAGGTGATGTTGCATTTGTTTTTTGTTTTTTTTGATATGTAATGACAAGATATGTTTGAGGAACTTTGCATCTTCAGGTTGTAGTTAGCTATTTTTAATGCCTAAAGGTATATCAATGTCTGAATTGTGCTGTTATGATAGTTTTATCATACACAAACCAACCAACAATAATTTATATTTATTTGTAAGTATGTAAATTATGCATATGGTTATAAGTGGCAATTCACACATACTTAGCAGTTTAATGTGTTCATCCAGAGATTTTGCTGATGGAATTGTAAGTTTTTTAAATTTTAATTTGAAAACATTTAGTGTAATATTTTATGTGGACAGAATTTATGGAAATATGTGTATAAATGACCTCTGATGAGTGAGTGCCTCATACATCTAATTTAATTTAAAGTTAGCTTAAATTTATTTAAATGCATCACTAGCTATAATATTAATAATGTCAGTGTAACTAATGACAATTTAAAATATATACTGTATATGCTAATCCCAGCTTAGCGTTTGTTTAGCTAAGGGTAGTAAATATAAACCTATTAGTGTGTTATTCTGGTTGATAAATGACACTACAGTATTATTAAATATGCCAATTAAAATAGAATTATGTTTGTTAAACTTAGACCATTGTAATTGAAGTATAAAGATTTAGAATCTCTGATTATTTAAAGAGATTAGATCTTAATATCAAATAGCCTCTACTTACTCTTGTATGTATGTATTTATTTTGTTTATCAAAATAAACAGTTTTAAAAGAGTTAAAGAGGAATACTCAGTAACTTTAGTCAGATACAATGTTATAATTTTGTAAGTCAAAACAAAGTTTGAGAATGAAAATGTTTTTAAAAGATTCCAGTGCTATATTGGCAATGTTTATTCCAGTAATTTTTATTTTTGTTTGTAAATATTTTTTTTTTATTCTTTATTGTTATTAATAAACCAAATTATTATTATTTAAAAGGTTTTGTTTCTGTTTGTTTTACTTTTACATGAAATATTATTGTCTTGAGTTCCATAGGTTCACAAAAAAATTTATAAAGTGTACAATAATTACAGATAGTTAATTGAATGTTCATTTTAAAGTTTTTCTTCAAATTATTATTATATCTTCTTAGACTGAAGATGAAGACATGTGAAATAAAGAATATTAATGCTTCAGAAGAGTATTTACTATTTATTTTTAAGCTGCACATTATCTTACATCATCTTGTATATTTTTAAATTTTTCAAATCCATCGGTATTTAGGGTCCTTAGTAGGTTGTGTACTAGTATGGGAAAGGCATAAAAAATACCTTTATTCATTTCCTTGCTCGAGTGATGTCTTGGGTAAGAGGCCATGATTAGTTTAAATTTAAATTAACTCATCAAATTTTTAAATTAATATTTTTTTTTATCATGCTATAATTGAACATAAGATAAGATAGTTCTCTTATGGTTGGCCAAGATATCACTTACTTGTTTATTTATCCAAGCAATTATTTATTAGGCAACTTAACCCTTTATCTTGCACAAGAGTTTAGTTTTAAAACCCCTGAGATTGTTTACTCTTGTTGCCTTGTTATAATTTAGTGAGATAGTCCTTCCAACAAAGTATAATTTGTGTTATTCAGAGTGTATGATCTGATAATAGGCTGACTCTAATAACTTAACTAATGATTTAAATTATCTTTTATATTATTTAATAGTAGATTATTAATATGCCATAATAGTTATATTTGTATTGGTATTGGATTTGGCCTCTGTCTGATTGTATATCTCTGTATCATCATTCTTTCTTAAATTTATTGTAGCCCCACTGAACCAAGTCATTAGGAGTCTCTAATAGTATAATCGTCTTCCATCTTTTCCCTTTTCAAATAGTTTAGAATAGATTAGTTCATTTCATATTGTCATCATCATTCTTTCATTCCACTCTTCCTCTTCATTTTTTTATTCTCATAATCTCTCTCTCTTCATCATCATCTCCTTTCATCTCATCTCTCTCTTCTTCCATCTTCATATATCTTCTCTTCCTCATTTTCCATTTCTTGCTTCACCTTTCCCCCTCCCCTCTCTTTCGTCTCATCCTATCTTATATCGTATCATCTCATCTTTCTCTTCTTCATTTTTCTTTTTCCATTTCCATCATCTTTTCTGCCACCTAACCCCCCCCTCTTGCTTTCTTTATAGGTTACAATATATTAATATTATATATATATTGTAAGGGACCGAAGTCTGGCACAATTTCCAGACGGATGATCAACGCATCAAAGTGGAACAGCAAGAAATGGAATATTGTTGATTAAGAGTATGGGAGAAGGACTATTCTATACCTGACCAATATTTGAGCTTGTCTACAAAAGTTGGGCTGGATTTTTACAATTTGGTCAAAATGCAATTTAAGATGGTATACCCAGAAGCCCTCTCAACTTACAGGTGCTATTATGCCTCAGAGTTCAAACTCATTGAAGAAATTTGCCTTTTACTCTCCTCAAGGATGGATTTAAATAGGATGGAAATAATATGACCTCTATGTAGGTCCCTAATGGCTTTTCTACTAATGAATATATTCTTAAATCATCACAGACAAATATTATGAATGTATATAAAAGATGCGTGAACATGTACAATAGATATCCTGGTGAGTGAAGTATGAATGATGTTTGATAATCTAGAGACAGAAAAATGGAGAGTTTCTAACTTCAAATAACAAATATTTATTAACAAAATCTGGGCTCCAAATTCATAACAATTATAAATCAAATAAAAACATAAACATGAATATAATAAATTATGGATATATGTCTTTACTATAATACAACTTAATATTACTGTTGATTCGTGATTACAACAAAATGGTCACATACCCCAACCTGAATAACAGAAGTTTAATATTAAACATATCAATTAAAAAAAATAAAATTACTATGCACAACAATATAGAATAATGTAACTATTATCCCAAGAATCAACCTATATTATTAGATATTTAATGCTTAATTAGATTGTGTCATCTGGATGTATATTCATCTTATATCTATGGATTGCTAATTTATGTTTTGTAGATAAAGGTCATTCATAAGACAGTTAATCATCCAAACAGGAAAATTTCTCATATATAATTAATTGTTAGTAAGTAAAATGATATTTAACTTCATATACTAAATGCCTAATTAAATGTAGAGGTTTAAAAATCTTACCTTTGTTTTTTAAGTCAATGTCCAGACGTCAAGGCTGATGCACACCATTAAGATAAGATTTTATTTACAAACATATATAAATTATATGTATAGGGTATTTGAACTCGGATTTTCAAGCTCCCGATAATTATCCACACTATCTCATACAACTGATACACATGACCTTACACATGTAGAAAAGATAAATAATCACCAATTTATGTATTTCGTGCTAAATTAGCACTCATCAGTTGGTCCAGATTATCATCTCCCACACATATATATAATCAGTGCTCATTTAAGATATAAAATCTTCACCCTTTAATGGACAGACTTCAATCTACTCCAACTTCCAACTTTTCAGCCATCCATATCATTGAAAATCTGATAATGTCAACTCAAATCCCATGTTAATGCCAATATTATTGCCATGCCCATGTTGACCTCAAGTCACTCTGACTCCTCATGTATAGGACCTTATCCATTTAAGTACATAGAAGAGGGATGGGCAGGATATAAGCTTCATGTGCAAATATTTGAAAACCAGGCACTCTTCACAAACCTGGGAGCTTAATTGTAAATATGGGGGATTTGAACCGTTAACTATCCACACTATCTCATACAACTGATACATATGACCACACACATGTAGAAAAGATAAATAATCACCAATTTACGTATTTCATGCTAAACCAGGACTCACCAGTTGGTCCAGATTATCATCTCCCACCCATATATATAATCAGTGCTCGTAGCAAACCTTCACACTTTAATGGACAGACTTCAATCTACTCCAACGTTTCAGCCATCCATATCATTGAAAATCTGATGATAACAACTCAAATCCCATGCTGATGCCAATATTATTGGGTTGTCATCATCAGATTTTCAATGATATGGATGGCTGAAAAGTTGAAAGTTGGAGTAGATTGAAGCCTGTCCATTAAAGTGTGAAGATTTTCTATCTTATTATAAATTGAGCACTGATTATATATGTGTGGGAAATGATAATCTGGACCAACTGATGAGTGTTGGTTTAGCATGAAATACGTATATTGGTGATTATTTTTTTTCTACATGTGTGTGGTCATGTGTACCAATGGTATGAGATAGTGTGGATAGTTGACGGGTGCTTGAAAATCTGAGTTCAAACCCCTATACTTACAATTAAGCTCCCATGTTTGTGAAGAGTACCTGGTTTTCAAATATTTATATAAATTATATATGTATACCTTGAGTTGTGCAGTTGTATTTTGCTCCCTTTTAAAATTTAAGCACAATGGGTTTTTTAAATTTTAAGATTTAAAATTTTTTTTTTTCTGCCAATGAGTAGAGAAAGGTGAGAAAAATCATAACTCAATTCTCAGTATATATAAACATCCAAATACAAGATATTCAAAAGTATCAAAATTAAATGAAACTTAGGCCTCTTTAAAAAAATAAATGGTTAAAATTTATAAGAGTGGTATCAGTGTCTTTGGCAGATGGTATCTTTTTTTTATTCACACATGTTGAATGATTCCAAACTCCAACCACTTAGAACAATTCCCATGACAAAGTCGAACTCATCAAGCTCCTGATTTCATAGAAATTTTTTCTCAGAATCTATGAGAACTTTTTAAAAATCATTCCATGTTTGTTTGGACACTATGCATATCGATGGTTAGACTTTATCACTATTTGATGACATAAAAAAGGTCCAAAGACCCTGCTACAATTGATTTAGCAAGATTGCATTATTATATTATATATATTATCCAAATAAGTAATTATATATAGGTTTTTTCAAATTTCACATTATAAGTAGAAACACTCTTATATGTAGCTTGTATATATATATATAAGATGTGTTATAATAAATTTTACTTCAAAAGAAATGCAATCTAGTATTTTAAAATTCTATCTCATATTTTAATTAGTTTGCTTTTTTTTAAAATGCATTTTATAATAATTATGTGACTTTTGCAATTGAAAAGAAAAATATAAATCTTTGCTAAATTTATTGGAATGAAAGTTCATAAAACTTAAATAAAGAATGCATCTTTTCATTTTAAAATATTCTGCTTTTTACTGAATCAATAGTATAATGGTCGGGGTGGATCGGAAGTTTCCAGTCTTACCGTATCTGTGATACAGGGTGCCACTAGGCTACTTGAACCTAGAAAATTTATAGAGTAGGCAGATACGCACTGTTAACGTTCGAACTTTTACACATATTTTATTTTGACCGTCAGCCCTAGTCACTAGCTCATGGAGTAGCAGAGGTTTTAAAACATTTATTAAAATATCTTTAATAAAGATTAAAAAAAAACTAGATCAGATCACTGTCAGTATTAATAACACAAAAGATTTTATTTACGTATATATAAGTAATAACGCAAACTTAAAAAAAAATTATTATAAAAAAAAAATGTTTTATTTTGTATCATTATTATTTTATCTGTGTTTAACTTTAATTTTTAATCTCAGAATGTTGAGCATAGGCAGGCCACCCAGACGACGCATTTAAAAGATCTTCAAACATTTGATTCCATGCCAAAGGTCCGCAGCCACGCCAATGCTCACTTCCAGATATAAATCCGCAACCAATGCAATGTGAACATGTTAGCATCAAACCATGCTGACAGGAATGTGCATCTGACAGCATGATATTATTTAAAGAAACATGACCTTCGTCCAGTACAGGAATGTACATCTGTCTGGTGAAGGAATCATGCATGTAATATAATAAAGAAAATAACGCTACTTATGGATGGGAGAGTGGTCTATCTTGGGACATTGCCCTAATGTGCGAACACACTTCACATTACATTGATGTAAATGTCCATATATCTCTCCACCAGTATTGACACAACTACGAAACAAATAATCTGAAATCAAAACCCCTTTAAAATTAACATATATTTAATTGAGGCTAAGCGGCCACCCACACTCAACTTACATTAATGTCAATTTATTAATTTAATTCTTTAACTAGAAATCTTTAGTTTAAGGTTTAAATCATTTAACTTATTTTACCACAAATACTATTTGACCTACTTTTCCTTTCTTTTAAATTCAATAATGCACAAATAACTATATGTGTTTTTATCTTTAAATTAACATGCAATTGCAAACTCCTGCTCTATTACAAACAGATCTTATTAAGCATGAATAAATAATAATAAAAACAATACATATTTTAAGAGATTACATTTTAAACTTTGGCTATGACTTTTAACATTTCAAGGTTTATAGAAAAAAAATAAAGTTCAGGTTTGCTCAAGAGAGAAAGTCTATTGTTCATTTTATAGACAGATAAAGTTCGAAGATTTTAAATTTAAGAAAGTTTATATTTCATTTTATCATTTATAAATTTATACCTCCCTTTGTCCGTGCTCGTTCCTTCGCGATGAAGATCTAAATTATGCAAGGGTTCTTTCCTTGTGGATGATGATGATTTATGAAGCTTGATGAGGATTTCTGTATATGGCACCAGTAGTTCGATCCTGGGATCCGTGAAGATGAAAGTTGCCTTCAGCCAGCCAAACCGAAGGAAGCACAATGAAGCAGATTACATTCTTGGTGATGGCAACAATAGCTTTTTAAATTATTTTACTTTCAGTAAAGACAAGGAATTCAAACTTTAATTTTCTAATTCTCTAATTATTTCTTTTGGATTTTTCATTTTTTATAGTCCTGAAGCATCTTATCTCTGGAATGCATTGATCCATCTGAGATATTTCAAATCTGTATTTCATTGGTTCATTGAGTTTGTGGCTAAGTAGATTTTGGTTTGTGGCTTAAGTGGATTTTTTCACTGAGGTCTGTGTCTATATCTTTGGGTGGGAAAATTAAGTCTTTTGTTTCTATTCATCGACTCTTATCTATTTCATAATCATCTTTTTAATGGTCATTTTGCCCTAAGGATCTGTTTGTAATTTTTATTTTTAAGATTAAAAACTCTCTTCATTATTTTTAAAATTAAAAGGTTTTTATTATATTTTATTTAAAGATTAGAATCTTTGCTTCGATTCTATAATTTTTTAAAGCTTATCTTATTTCAATATTTAAATTAAACTTATTAATAAATTAATAATTAGTTATCTGTGCATTTTGAACATTTGTGCTTTTAATTCAGTCTTAGATATTTACAAAAAAATTAAGTATTAAAATTTAAATGTAACGCATGTATATATATCCCGTTACAATAGATAAAATATAATTCAAGACATGAAATAGTTTTTTTTTAAAAAAATAAAATAGAACCATGATAATTAGTATAATATAAAAAATAATGTTCTTATTCTAAAACTTTCTGCTAGATTCCGTTTTTATCAACAACTACTGTTGTCTAGCTTTTTAAGCTCAAAATCAACAAACTTATATTCTTTTTTTTCACTCTTTGAAACAAAAAGAAATTTGGTTGCTAACATGTCTTGATGTAAGATTATTATTATTTCTGCCACGTCATGTTTGAAACTCTTAAATCTTCATGTTTAAATGTCTATGTGTAGATATTTTATTCCACATTTAATAAAAAAAAATGAATTAGTTCATTTCTTTCTGACTGTATGGTTATTTATATATATATATATGCCTCAAGATATCCTAATAATTATTTAATCTGTTTAAAATACTGCTGCCTATCCAACTTTATAATCTTAGCTTGTCATTCTAAAACATCAGTTAACATTTTTTTTGACATGGATTGGGCATCACCTTACACTATATATAAATAGGCAAAACTCTCCATGCAGGAGTGTCACTCAGTGCAAGCCAGCATAATCAATGGATGCAAGGTTTCTGCATAAAATCCCTATCTAGTGCCTACTCATCCAATATCTCCAGACTATTTTCTGGCTTGTGGCCTTCATCAGTGAGGAACCTTGGATCTGAGAGCACTGCATCTAGATCTTAGGATCTAATGCAACCCTCCAGCAGCCACCTTTTAACTCTATTTGACTACAAAACTATGAGTCTAAAATTGAAAACAATAATATTTTCAATCCAAACTCATTAGATTATATAGTCATATAGGTCTGAACTTAGTTCAATACCCATACATTTTGGTGTCTTTGGTTCTTACCTTAGCCATTACTATCCTATTAGGCAGGATTGGTATTAAACCATTAAACACCACATGATCACCATTTCTTATGCTTGCTCAAGCTGTCAAAACAAGCATAACTCTCCATACAGTAGTGACACTCCATGCAAGCCAGAGTAATCAATGGATGCCAGAAGGTTTGTGCATTTCTCTTGCTTCCATTACTTACTCTGGTTTTGCACAGTCTCACTACTTATATACAAACCTTGCATCCATTGATTACTCTGGCTTGCATGGAGTGTCATTATTGTATGGAGAGTTTTTCTTGTTTTAACAGCTTGAGCAAGCATAAGAAATGGTGATCATGTGATGTTTAGTGGTTTAATATATATATTTTGTAATGAACAGTAGGCACATCAACATCCAATACCAGAGAGCTCACTAGACTTATAGCTTAGAATATCTCATCAAAAGACATAAGAACATTTACTGGTAAGGATTTTATTTGTAAATGCCTATATAGCTACATCATTATGAATAAGTACTTAAAATTGCCTCCAGATCTCGGAGAGAAGAGATTCTTTAGAAATATCAATTAGCAAAGCAAATAACAGTAAACAGATGCTAAAAGATTAAACAAAACTTTATTAAGAGTTTAATATCATACAGTTAAATTAAGGAATTGAAACCATCTCTTTCATTGGCAGATATTGTATTTGATATTGCATAGTCCTTGAATATTAATAAACACAAAATTTTATATTAATAATTTTGTATCAACTCTAAAGACTATCATCATTAAGTAACTATTGTTCATCTGATTCTGTTATATGCTAGCTAAATTCTGATGTGCGCATTTCTATTAACTTAAAAGAATAGGCAATAATAAAATATTAAATTAACTAAATATTCACAACACAAAGGCCATTACAAAATTAGACCTATATACTATGCACTTGATCCCTATGCCACAATAAAGGTAAAACACATAATTAATAACCTCTAGCAATCAAAAGTACAAAATAGAATAAAATTCACAGGGAGAAATACAAAATCAAAGTCTTTCACGAGTACATTATGCTGGAATAATATATTGGTGAGGTAAATAACATTAACAATTCATAAAGCGGCAGATAAAATATCTGTAAGATCACTATATAAAATGCACATATATATATATATGTATTAATTTTTCTCTTTGGACATGCACGTGAAACAAACAAAATAAAATAGCACACTGCCTCAAAGTTTTAGGCATAATAAAATTAACTTATTAAATTATTTTTATATATAAATTGCACACTGGCATTAGAACATATAACTATCAATTAATTTTGGAATACATTGTTTAAACAATTTTTGAATAGCTTCAGAGAGATAACTTTCATTACTAAATTTTAACTATTTAAACTTTTTTATATTCTTTTAAAACTTTTTTTAGGAGAAAGATTGATTTAATTTAAACTAAATTTTGATTATTTAAAAATAATATTTGTCATTTAAAACTCTTTAGGGGGGGGGGAGAAAAAATTAAGAAATAACAATTTTTCTTTTATCTTGAATATTTAAAAATATAAACTATTATGTAACTAAAATTTAAAAACTCTTTATCAAAAATAATGGAAATTTTTAATAGCATTTATACCTTTAAAGAAAATTCAAAAGCATATCATGACATCAAATAAACAACTAAATTAAGTAATATAAAGTATAAGTATTAAAACTAATAAAATAAATACATAAAATTATGTAAATTAAATTATAAATTTTCTGATACCTCTAAATATTACTGGCTAGCATTTCAAAAATTTGTTAAATCATTCATAAAGTAAACATACTTGTTGTCTTAAGTCCAAGATACAGCCAAGAGGAGGTTGTTTCTCTATAAAAATAGAATTATATTTACATACATAGATTTTCCTGTGGTCATGATGAAAAGAAAGCTCTTTGGTAGCTCACTAGTGAAATCTTTTCTATTGATGATTTTCAAATATTAGTCACAAACAGGTTTTAAGTTTCAAGATATGGTTTGTTTTGAAAATTTATTCATTTTCATTGTTAAGAATTGTCTGTTTTAACTGCAATTTAATATATGTGAAGCTAGATGGCACACTATTGGATCTAATTCAGTGAGCAGGGTTCAAAATCCTGATGATTATGGGTTCCATTCTTCAGGAATGAAGTTCTTTAATGGCAATCAGCAATGCATCTTGATTTTTTCAGCTACTTGGTGAGGTTCCTTGTAATCCATGTTGAGCAGGCAAAGACCAAAACACCAAATACAAAATTATTTTCTGAATCAGTCTATTTATATCATTACAAAACTTTGAAAAACATTTTTTTTTTCAATTAAACAAACCAGTAATTACTGTAAATCATTCATATTTGCCAAATTTTTTAGTTAAGTTAACAGCTGTTTACAGATAACAACTAGCCATCTTAATCCCCAAAAATATGTTTAATTGACATTTTAAAACCATTTTCAAAACATGAAACAAACCTTAAAATAAATGAGTTTTCCAAGAATTTCAATTAATAATGAGATAAACTATTTTATCAAACTTTTTTAAATCTGATTCTTAAGTCAAATTTAATTAAATTTTGTTTCTATAACATAACTTTTTAGAACAAATTTATTTAATTGAAATAAATTAGTTTCTTTATCTTTTAAAAATTAACTTATAATTGACTCAGTTTTATTTCAAGCACACACATTTATCAAGATGTGCCTATAATAGAAACATAAATTTGATAGAAAAATATAAAGTTAATTTGTGAAACTTGAATTTTAATTTACAATTGCCAACTACTTTTATTTTTAAATATCAATTACAAATTGAGATAGACAACATCTATCTCTATAGAAAATTTATTTGTGCATTACTGCATTGCACCAACTATCTTACCAATGTTACCTATCAATTATGTTATTGATTTCAATCAAGTCTGGACTATCTTTGAAATTTGTTAATATTTTAAAATGATTTGCAAGTTTTATTTTATATTCATCAGTGTTTCTGAAAGTTAGAAATATTAACTATTAATAGTATCTTCTTTAACAGTTTCATCTCTAGTTTTACATTTACTGAAACGGTTACACCTGTTTCACCTATTATCTTTGATAATAGTATATATTTGTTGTACTCAGATGGCGTGTATTTCTTAAATCTTAAAAAACTTTGTGCTTATAATATTGCGAGTATGTGCGTATATAATCATCCTTACTAATTATAAATATAAGATTATAGTCTCAAATATTTATATACGAGCATATTCCATTAGATTTGTTAAAACTGAAATAAACAAAACTATAATTAAAATTTATCTATATAGCAGCATAATAAATTAAATTTATAATATTATTTATTTTTCAATATTCTTTCTAAATAATTATTTAAGTCAGTATTCATTTTAACTAATTTCCAAGTTAGATAATTTTCAATTCTCTTGTTTGCTTAAAATTACAAGCAGAAAGTTTTATCAGTTTTAACACTTCGTTCTAAAAATAAATCTTTGGCTAAAATTTGACCTATTTAAAAATTATAACCAAGACCAATTATAATATTCAGTCAGGCATAAATCTATACAAAAATCTTTACAAATTGCTTGTGACCATTCTCTTGAAAATATATCTTTTAAAACTGACGTCAATTAAAACAATAGAGCCTTTCCATGTCCAGATTTTGATATACTAAATATTTTACTAACTGGATATTTGGTTAAAGACTAGTTCAAAACTAGTCATCTTGTGATGTGGCATGACTCAAAGTAGGAGGTTACTACTGTCAAAAATGTAGCATAAAAAGGGGCCCAAATAGCCACCAAGGCCTCTTCCATCATCTATAATCCTCCGTCTTAAGTTTTGCTGGTGCTGTGAACATTGTAATTGCTGCTGAAACTATTTCCAAAGGCCAGAGCTGAAGCTAAGCAAGAAAACTGTTCCTGCCGTTTAAAAAAAGCTAAATCTTAAAAAGCTGCTCCAAAGATGACCGTTGGCTAGAAGACAAAGAGACAGCCGTTTGCTCTTCCACGAGCGGCTACCGATGTGAGAAAACCTCCACCATGCCCATCACAGTAAGAAAAAAGCTGTACCTGAGAGACCAGGGAGTTCCTGACCAGAGAAATGGGGAAAGCTGCCACAGAGATAAATTTGCGAAGCTACATCCAGACTAAAACTAAGAGAAGCCCAGCCTGACTGAATATAGGAAGAAGCACATGGAAACAGTGCCTTAAAAGAGACTTTGCCGGTAAATCCTTTCTGACATATTAAATGTCATAACTAAAACGTACCCTAAATGAAAGCTAGCTAACTAAATCCCATAATCAAATTATATTTTCTAAATGTTCAATTAAAATGTTTATCTTAAATCTGTTTAAATCTTAGAACACTCTTCAACTTCTTGCTTGATCATTAATAATTTTAAGTAGTCGTTGATCATTAATAATTTTAAATAATCCTAAACATCTAATTCTATAAAACCATACAAGAAATTCATTTCTAAATTATAAATCTTATTGATTGTTTATGCAATTTATTCTTATGTGATCTATCTATAGTTTTAAGTTCATGTTTATTGATTTATGCTGTGTTTTTATCAGAACGGAGTCTTGTGTGTTAATAAATTATCGGGGGAGGGGAGTGAGTAATCACTTTTAGTATATCAGAGTATTGCGATATAAAGAATATAGCCAAGACTCCTTTCTGAAATAAAACTTATTTATGCTAGAATGAATCGATATTTATAACGCCCGAACAAGTTATTTAAAATTAAAATCTTTGCTAAAGTTATTTAAAATTAAAATCTTTTGCTAAAGTTATTTAAAATGTATATTTAGCGTATATTATTTAAAACGCATCTTTTTCTCAAGTTATCTAGAATGAAAATGTTTGCTAAAGTTAGTTAAAACGTTGTAGTGTTTGTAAAAATGGCAGACATTTTTGTGCACTCCAGAAAAACTAGAATTTATTCGTAAGGCTGTTTTTAGATCGCGCTCTGATAGCTGAGGAATTTAATTAGTGCATTGACGTAATGGCGAGCGACAATTCCTAGAAGTATTTGCTAATTACAAATGCTTCTAGATAAGAGTTACCTTATTGGTCAGTGCATTGATTGAGATCGTTGCAGTTGTCAGAGAGCGAATAGAAGACGGTGTAACATCTAGCAGGAATTAGAGGACAACTCCAGTAGAGAGCAGTCACGCAGTAGTGAGTAGCGAGCAGTATTGGAAAGACGTCTGTTTAACATCAGCAAAGATATCTCGCGTCAGTGCTGGCGGTAAATGGCTAGCACACCCAGTGGAAATGTAGTTCATGGGTGTAGCTGAAACACACCGCAGCAGAGAAGAGCATTAGTTGCAAGAAGAGCATTAGTTGCAAGAAGAGCATTAGTTGCAAGAAAAGCATTAGTTGCAAGAAGAGCATTAGTTGCAGAGAAAGGGCATTAGTTGCGGAGAGAAGCATTCGTTGCAGAGCAAGGCATTCGTTGGAGAGCTTCGTTAAGAAAGAACAGCGTGGGAATTGTATAACGTTATTTGCTGACCGCACAGTATGACTTGCAGTTATAACCTTGGCACAGTCATAAGTGTGGATACTACACTGGCGCAGTCGCATTTGAACCTGGGAGTAGCGAATACGTTGAACTATAAGTTTAGCCGTAGACGGAGAAACCAGGCGAAAATGACAATCCCAATTAGTATCGTTAACATCGGTGAAAGTTTGGAAATAAAACGATTGTGCAATTAACATCGGAAGCTAACGTAATTGGAAAAAAAAAAAAGTTTCAGCAGCTGTTAAATCGCATATTTCTGAGTGAAATAACAGGAAAGTAGCGAGAGAAAAACAACACCAAGGAATAGCAACAAGGATTTTTCTGGAGTGGAGGGAGGTGTGTAGTGTTTGTAAAAATGGCAGACATTTTTGTGCACTCCAGAAAAACTAGAATTTATTCGTAAGGCTGTTTTTAGATCGCGCTCTGATAGCTGAGGAATTTAATTAGTGCATTGACGTAATGGCGAGCGACAATTCCTAGAAGTATTTGCTAATTACAAATGCTTCTAGATAAGAGACACCTTATTGGTCAGTGCATTGATTGAGATCGTTGCAGTTGTCAGAGAGCGAATAGAAGACGGTGTAACATCTAGCAGGAATTAGAGGACAACTCCAGTAGAGAGCAGTCACGCAGTAGTGAGTAGCGAGCAGTCTTGGAGAGACGTCTGTTTAACATCAGTAAAGATATCTCGCGTCAGTGCTGGCGGTAAATGACTAGCACAGCCAGTGGAAATGTTCACGGGTGTAGCTGAAAGACACCGCAGCAGAGAAGAGCATTAGTTGCAAGAAAAGCATTAGTTGCAAGAAGAGCATTAGTTGCAGAGAAAGGGCATTAGTTGCGGAGATAAGCATTCGTTGCAGAGCAAGGCATTCGTTGGAGAGCTTTGTTAAGAAAGAACAGCGTGGGAATTGTATAACGTTATTTGCTGACCGCACAGTATGACTTGCAGTTATAACCTTGGCACAGTCATAAGTGCAGATACTACAAACGTGTATATTGCGTATGCTATTTAAAATGCAGATTTTGCCCAAGTTATTTAAGAATTATGTTTGCGTAAGTGATTTAAAATATGTATTTTGCCAGTTATTTGAAAAGTATATTTTATGCAAGCTATTTAAAATATAGATTTGCATTCGTTAGTTAAAACCCATTTTTCATTATTAGTAAGGTCTATTTTGACGAATTATTTAAGATGTGTAATTTATTTAAACATCAATAATTTGTGTGAGCTATTTTATAACTCACATTTTATTATTTAACAATCAGTTTGATATTAGATCTAGTTATACTACATATAACTAATGTTCCCAGTTCTATAAGTAGCTATGCAGAAAAACCTTAAATCAGATTCTCATTATCGCCATCATTTTATAATTTAATAATCTCATTTATGAACTTGACCGGTGGTAGTAGCACTGAAGAAGCTAAGATTTTGGCGTAATTAATTTATAAAATATTAATCTAGCGTTGTGAATGTATTGCTAATTTGCATAAATATGCATATCTACTTGCTATGTTTATAATGGCCCATCTTAAGATTGTTCCACGTCCAGTCACGCCTCGAAAATTTAGGCAACGGTGACATTTTCTTCGTATTTCATTAAGTCACGCCTCGAAAGTTTAGGCAAATGTGACAATTATTCATACTTAACGGAACCAAAGCGTTTCCAAAGGACTCATAAGCCAATCTTATGTTCATTGAAATTAAAAGGCCTCTTCCATTATAGCAAGCAGATCGGTTAGGGAACCGTTTACTAGGTAATAAACCCCATTAAGAATGCATTCGAGTCGCACTTATCTGATACTGTAGTTTCTAACGCCCTAGAATCTGACGTGCAACTGCCACCACATTTCAATTCATTTTCCTTAGAAAGTAATTTCGGCGTTGATCCGAACTAGAATCAGAGTTAATGTGTTTATCTGTATAACTCATATATCACGCAAATGTCTCTATAATATGATTTGATATATTAATAATATAATCTTAAACTTAGTATTTATAATATCTTAGACCATATAATCTCCATCATTTATCAATAAATCGATCACTCTAGTTAGCTAATTATAACCGATTTCAAATATATAAAACATGGCATGAATTAGAACATGAAAGATGACATAAGCTTATTAAAAAGTCATGCTTTGTAATATTATTTTATAACCCTGAGCATCCACTCATTGCTTTGAGATATTATTGTATAACCATGATAACCCACTCATTGCTTTGTAATATTATTTGATAATCCTGAGAATCCACTCATTGCTTTGTATTATTATTTGATAACCCTGAGAATCCACTCATTGTTTTGTCTTATTATTAGATAATCTAGAGAATCGACTCATGACTTTGTAATATTGTTTTATAATCCTAGTGTTCACTCACCTGCGTGTGAGCTAGCTATACACGACTTGCTATCCGTCAATATTTATTAAATGTTATATTAAATTTATGAAATATAAAGTTGTCTCAGTCTCATTACTTGCTCATTAATCTTATGAATCACTAGTTAAGTTTTATAATAGAATATGTAATAGGGGGGAATGTCTCATGTTTTACTGCTTTGCTATTGCTGGAACGTGATTAAAGAGATATCGAGTGTAATCTCAGGCATGTCATTGGTGATGGGTTGACTTGGAAGCACGAGTGAGAGATTTAAGGTATGATCAGACATAGGGTATTACTATCCCGACTTGGTCAGCTTTTGGTTCTCTGACTTGGACTCTCAATCTGTTGAGCAAATGTACAAATCTGACCGTTACATTACATGGATCTTACATTTCTCTAATTAATGATTATTTTCCATGTTGAATCTATGAAGAACAATACAATCTATTAGTCAACATATAATGCATTTTTGCTGTATCTTAAATGCTTCCATAATTATTTCTATTTAGCTTTTTTTTAAAAAAAAAAAAGAATTCCTATATAAATGTCAATCTGAAAGGATTATTTCTAAGAGTTTACAATTAAAACCTCCAATTTTTTCCAAGAGAGTTGAGAAGATTATTCAGGGTGCAACAGAGATCTTATTAAGAGAAAGAATAAATGCTCAAAAGTTTTCAAAGTATCAAACTTTGTGTTCCATTAGAAATGTGGAATGTTTTGTAAGGATGAAACTAACTGATAAACACTTTGGCAAGAGTTTGTCAAGAAATGAGAAGATTATATTTTAAATTACATGGAAAAATAAAAGAATATCAAAAGAAAAAGCTTGTAAATCTACATGGGCATATCAAAAACCATATTGTAACAATCTATCACTTCATCAGTTAAAAATTCTTAGCTCAAAATATCAGATGCTGGATTATTTGTTCTTGAAAAAAGTTTAAACTTCACCATTGTACCGTCTACTATCCTATTATTAAATATAATGGCAGTCACTAAGGAAGTTACCCAACAATTGTCTCCAGAAGCAGCAGAATTATGCTGGAGGATTAAATAAATACCTGATAGACAACAAAAATAGAAATCAAACATTTCATGTATTAAGAAGAAAGCTATTTAATTTCTCAAACTAGATACATCAATAATCATTCACCCTACTGACAAAAGTAACACTATGATTGTAATGTATACAACTGATTATGATAACAAAATACAAGAAATTCTCACAGCACACTAATACAAAAAAAAGTAGTAAAAAACCCAATTTCAAATACAGAAGTAAAATTGCAAGCATTATTCCAAAAGCATCACCAGTATTTCAATGATTTGGAAAAAAAATTGTACTGGTACACTTGCAGCACTCGACAGCGCTGCTTTTCACCAAACGCACATCAATGTAGCAGCCCTAAATTTTGTCTTTTAAACGTTTATGCTACCATAGAGTTTTTTCTGAATTTTTGTGTTTTTTAATAGAGCCTTGTTTAAATTTACTTTTTTTTTGGGTTTGCTTTGTAATAATCTAAACAATTAAAGAATTTTGACATTTATTTGTTTTTTTTTTTAAGAAAAAATTTTGTTTGGTTATGGGATTTGGTTTGCTTTTTAATAATCTAAACAACAAGAATTTCCCATGAAATAATTTTGACATTTATTTAATAAGAAATAAACTAATATTCTTACATTTAAAAGCAAACAATTTCTTTTCACAACAAATCAAAAGTTTTTTGTGAAGAAAAATAAGTATGCAAATTAAAAACTTTGACTATGATTTAAAATAATTATTTAGGAATGCATATGTTAAGAGTTTTGCATACTTAAAATACAGCAACCATCAAATCATACCATAGCGATCTGTCAATTGCGCTCACTTGAGGAATACTGCCGCAAGAGAATTGGCATAGTATTTCATTACGTATGCATAGAAATCATCGCCATCAGGTCTGTTATGGCTACAATAACAATGCTGTAGTGTTAGTTGTAAATTAGGCTACAAAAAGGCTTTATTAAAAAACAAAAATTCAGAAAGAACTCTGTGGTAGCATAAATGCTTAAAAGACAATTTATGACCATACTATTATAGAAATGTGTTAAAAAAAAGAAGTCAATTATTAAAAATCAAATCCCTCCCCCATATATATATATATATATATGTAAAGTGATTCATAAAAAGGAAGTCTTTATTAAAAAACAAAAAAATTAAAAACACGTCTGTGGTAGTATAAATAAAAAATTTTTTTTACCATAGTATGTATAATATTTAAACAGCATTAAGCTGTTGCACATGCACTTTGCAGATTTTAACTATAAATGACTGAATACTAACACTTCAAGCACATGATAAAGTCTTTGGAAAAGATAGAGTGGCCATCTATCTTTTTTTTTTTCTGCAAAGCGCATGTGCAACAGCTTAATGCTGTTTAAATATTACAGTTTATAAACAGCACGCTATATAAAATAATTGATTTATTTACATAGTATGTATAGAAAAAGTTGGCCTGCAAACCATTATATTGATTTGCATTCAGTGAAAAGCAGTGCCATCAAGCGGTCAGGTGCCGCAAATGTACCAGTACCATGTATTTCAGAAAAATTCTTCATCTTTGCAGACTATCTAAAATCCAAAAGACAGTGTTCCATTAAGACCTACTATTAATTCCAGAAATTCATCATGTCATAACATATCAAGATTTCTTCTCAAAATTCTTAGTCCTTTGGCATGTGGAACACAGTCCTTCATCAAGGATTTTAAGCACTTTATGGAATTAACCAACAACATAGAAATTGAAAGAATTGAAGTATTGGTAAGCTTTGATATGGAAAGTTTATTTACAAACGTACCATATGATGAAGTGTTGTCTATTGTAAGGAAAAAATTATATAGTGATAATAGTCTACAAAACCAGACAAAAGATCTACTCAGAACAAACTCTCATGAAAATATGGTTATCTGTCAGTTGTCATCAAGAAAACCTTTAACACCAAAATGGAAAATAATTATTGCTACTGCAGTGTATCCATATATATCAGGAATAGCAGACAAATTTAAAAAATCTGCAATCAATGTAACATTTGTACAGCTTTCCAAAGCCATACTACACTTTGAGTAATTCTAACATCTACAAAACCTGTGATTGTGGAAGTGTATTGATATGACCAATTGCCTTTTGAAAAAACAAATTAATGATTAGAAAAAAAACAGATGTGTCTACAGTAGCAGATCATGTTTGTCCTAATGAATGTATGTTTTATTGGGAAAATGCAAAAATATTAGGTAAAGAGGAAAAGATGCAAAGAAAAAATTTCAAAGAAGCTACTCATATGATAATGGCAAATAATCCTATAAGTCAATCTAGTGTGGCGATGCTTAATGTCTGGAAGCCTCTAATTAACTCTGCTATTAGTAAATACTATTTAAAAAAAGAAGAAAAATAGAGGAATCAGGAGGATCTGAACCAACCCTCATAGATAAATATAAGAATATTCTAGTGACTGACAGAATAGCTCAGTTGTTTAGAGTGTTGCCTTAAAATTCAATATTCAAGAATTTAAAGGTGTAAGTTCGACAGGCTAGCAATATATGAGGAAGAGTGGAGAATAATACTATTTGAAACTTTGTGCAATATACTAATGTGTTATTAGTAACAGTTGTTTGTATTTGATGAAGTTTAAAATTTTCTAGTCAGTACAACATATCAATTCATAAGAAACAGTTTTTCTGTGAACTTCTGTGCCTTCTCATTTCTGTCATTATAACTTAATTTACACAGAGTACTTTGATTTTTCAATTGTTTAGCAATTCTAGCCTCAAAGTCTCTCATGATAATTTTAAAATGTCATTAGATTTTATCAACAACATTTTGTATATCAATATAAAGATTTTCTACTTGTTCATAGCAATGAGAATTTGTTGTGGAAAAATTCTGAATTATTTATATTAGTGTCTTCTATTAATCTGAATAACTAATCTTGTCACTCTGCCTGATATACTCTCAATCTTCACAGTGCTGTTTGTCCATTTCTTATTTATAATGAGCCTTGTTCTACTTGTGCTTCCAAAATTTGTGTTTTTGTAGTACAGTGCATGTCCACTTTTTAAATCAATTATCTCTTTATCTTCTAACTTCATAAAGTCCAACAATATCTTATTTAATATTAGACTATTTTTTCAATTTATGCAATCTTCCTTCATTTGAAAGTGATCTATAAATGTAAGTACCTAAATAAAAGATCATCAAATGACAGCCAGTGTCTGCAATCAGAGAATTGTTAGCACCTTTTGTCTTTGGCTTTGGTCAGAAACTTATAGCCTCCTGGGGAAAAGAGCAATTTAATTTTGTCTATCATGATTGTGTCATAATTGTATATATCTATTTAAAAAAACATTATTCACATATACATTCTTCTTGTCTTCAATAAAACTTAATTGATGTTTCAGTTAAAAACTTTTAGGCATCTGAGAAGAAAGACTGGATTTTTAAATCTTAGAGGTAAAAAGCCAGTAAACTCATATATCTAGCTAATGCATGTTACGAATAATCCATCCATGTTCATCTACCATATAAATAATCACATGATAGTATTGCTAATACAAAAAGAATATATGGAGAAATAGACATTAGAAATTTGTCCTGATTGATTCCTTTATGGTCTCAAAAAGGAACAACAATCTTCCATCTGCAGTCTTATGTTGCTTAGACATCATAAAGTATCAAATATTACTAAATTTTCTTTAAATGTGATGCAAATAAAATCAAGCATTAATTAATATTTTATGTTCTCATGTGTTTTTAATCTTTATTTGTTTTGTATTACAAGGGTAAGTCAAAAATTATCTGCACTGTGGCTATGCAATTTTATGTTAAACAATTTTAGAAAAGACAAATATATCATTTTTCAATATTTTCTTATTTTTCAATACTTTTTATCCATCTATCAACAAGCTTTTATTTTGTTTCATTAAAAATGTTTTACACTGAGCTGTGAACCATAAATGTACCACCATCTTCACCAAATTTTCATTCCTTGGCTTTTTTTCAAGGAACCAAACAGGTGATAGTCCAATGGGGCAAGATTAATACTTTTAAAATCCAGGCGGCCATTTTTAATTCTTAGAAAAATTACCCTAACTCTACTAACTTAGACATTTTATGTTTGAATGTAATAAATATAAAAAGACATACATTACAAGAAAGGTCATATATGAAAGAATGTAATGAAACTTAAAATAGTCATTTCATAAAGAAAAAGTTAATAAAAAAAAATATTTTTAATAGTTTTAAGAATGTTTATTTTTATACTGATTCACAAATCCTAAATTTTGAAATTCAAATGATAAAATGACAATTTCATAAACAGCTTCATCACATCCGTCACAAAATTACAAAAAAAAATGGTATATTGGAAGTCTTATCCGAGGTAATTTTTCACTGAGAAAATTACTAAAACAGTGACCTTGTTGTGGTCCATTTTCATTCTAGAGCCAGATGTGTTCATTTGTGCAAAAGTATCTATTAACAATATGAATGGTTTTTAGTGAAAAAAAGTAACAACCATGTAGTCAAATAAATAAATAATCAAACTCATAAAAAATAAAATGAATAAAAAAAATCAATAAAGATAATTTTTTTTTATTATGAACAATGATTACATGTGTGGAAGATAGATTGGGTTCAAATACATGGTGCTGTAACACAGTGGATGGATTGGGGAAGCCAGAAAGTCTGTATAAAATGTCCTATATTATATGAGATTCCAGTTGTGTAAATTAAACTTGTATATAAATATATTTATTATTTTGCATAAAAGATATGAAGAAAGGCTGAGTTTAAATACATGACACTGTAACACAGATTGGATGGATTGAGGAAGCCAGAAAGTCTGTATAAATAATCCTATGTTACATGAGATTCCAGTTGTGTAGAATAAACTTGTACATACATAAAAATACATTTGTTTTATTTAAAACTTCAAAAATCATGAGATTACAAAATTGCAACAAGAGTACAATGTTACTATAATCATGCGATAAATGAACAATCATATAAATAAAATAATAGGCCTGATTTTATAAATTCTATCAAACTTATCACTAGTAATTGGTGGCATGGTTTTACTATCACTAAAATGTAAATTGCCTAAAATTGACATAAATGGATTGCGGGTCATAACTTTAGCAAGTCCGAACTGATGCTAATATTTGTCCATAGACCAAATGAATTCAAACTTGGTCACGTGTGATACACTATTCGTATTTATAATCATCCCAAAAAATGCATCTAGCTCATGGGGCACCAGATTACCCCAATCTCGAACTTTTTTCCATTCAACAGCATATTTATTCATCTCAGCACATATATATTCATACATTTTTTTATCAAATAATAAATAAAAAAATCAGTAATTGCATATTCACGGGTGCCCTTGAACATTATCCAGAAACGTATTAGAGTCCGGTCGAGATGAAGGTCCAGGCGTCGGTTCAATAGCCATCCTGACATTTCTTACTGATGACTTCATTTTTTTATTTTTGGGTGCTGCAGCTACTTCATCATCTGAACCATCAAAAAGACATTCATCGGATGAGCTGCTAGAAGAAGGCCCAGAATCGCAGACGTCTTCAATAGGAAAATTGGAATCAGAACTAAAAATTTGCCAATATTCATTGTGAAATAACGTGAAATAACTTTTGTACATATCTAAAATGATAAAAAAAAATTTTAAGTACTCTTCGCTAAAATATTCATAAAAAATCTAAAAATTATCATAGAGAAAAAATTCTTACATATTCTCGTAGAAAAAAAAATGGTGCAAAAAAAGAAGTAAGTCCCGTATGTATGACAGTTATCAATTATACACAAACTCAGTTGAAATACGTAATTTCCGGTTAATCGAACAGAAGTCGTGTTGGGGGTCAAAGAGTTAGGGAGAGTGTGGGCATCATAATATTGACATTCATTGTTATACAACACTCTTGGATAATAGTCATCTGCATTTTAGGCTTTAGCTCTTCAGTGATTATCTCACTGTACTGTTGATTGTTGAACCTTTTTTCTGATAATGTTCCAATATTGGTGCTTGAGAATCCCAGAAAACTAAGCATCAAATTTCCAGTCAATGGTTGATTTTTGAACTTTTTCTTGGTTAGCATGCAACCCTCATTGAACTTCTCTATCCATTCATGCATACCTTTTCATGACAAAATACTTTCTCTCATACTGACCCAAAGTTTTTGATAAGTATTGACACTAGACATATTTTCAGACCACAAAAATGAATCACTGCACACTGCATGTTTTTCATGCAAATCACAAGTGGGACAGACATTGTTTCTCACAATACACTCATATTTAAACTGACAACAATGACTGGGGACACAGGGATCTCATATGGAAAGAGGTGATATGGCATTGCAGTCAAATTTTAATTTTTAATATAATCAGAGTGCAGATAATTTTAGATCTAACCATAAGTGTTCAAAATTTATAAAAAAAAAATGTATAGTTTGTAAGGAAATCGTACTTCAGCATTCTATTATTTATTTATGTTCAGTTTTATATTTTAAATAACATTAAAAATTCAGATTTGCTATGCAAATCTAAATAAACAACTTATCAATGGACAATCATTCATGAATTTATATTAATTGGATTATATCTAATAATTGTAATCTTAAATGAACTATTAAGAATTTTTACAAGAATATAGTATTAATTATCTTGCTACATTATATAGAAGATAGATGTCATGTGAAAATTGTCAGTTATAGTACTATACTACTAAGCATTAACACTCGATTACTAGTAATCATAATTAGTTTTTTTTTAGCATTTCAGTATTAAAGGTAGATCATGAAATTTATATTAAAATTTTGCAAAGGGTTGCATGTATTATTTATGTGGAATTGGATGGGAATACACATTACACAAAAATGCTAAACTATTTACCACGTTTGTTTATTTCCAGAGATGATGTAGTTTTCTATAAGAATCAAGCTTTAGATGAAATAAAATATATAATTCATATATCTGCAATTTATTTTATTCATTTATTTCAATTTTCAGGTTGTTACTCTTGCCATTTATACTTTCTTCCTAGCCACATTATTTGGAAGGCAGTATTTAGACCCAGAACAGGCTTATCCTAATCACCAAGTAGATCTTTACATTCCAATATTTACGATTTTGCAATTTTTCTTTTACATGGGATGGTTAAAAGTGAGTTCAACTTTTTATGCTATATATATATGTATGTAAATATATATTTTTAATTATATGTGTAATTAATATTCACCAATAAATTTGCTATACTTTTCAAGAATTATGCAGTCATTTTTAAAATATGAATTAAAATTATTACTTTATAATAATATTTTTATACATTATTTTTCACTTATAACTTTATAAATATATATTACTAAACATCACATGATCACCATTTCTTACACAAGCTATTTACACAGAGATGAAACTCCCCAGACAATAGCACCACTAATGCAACCCAGAATAATCAATGGATGCCACAAGCTAGAAACTAGTCTGGGGATATTGGATTAATAAGCACTAGATAGGGATTTTATGTACAAACTTTTTTGCATCCATTGATTACTCTGGCTTGCACTGGCGGTGCTATTGTGTGAAGTGTTTAGCTTCTGTGTAAATATATACTATATTGAATGTAATATATATGTCAGTGGTGGCCAATCCATAAACACTGTGGTGCTGTAGTACTCCTAGAAAAAAATAAGTATTAAATTTGTGTTTGAAATTTTCAATAATATAACATTCATTCAATGTTTTGCATAATTTTAGTATAAATACAACTAATTATGCCATTTTAAAAAAGAATTATTTTAAATAATGCTTGAAATTTTATTTAAAGATGCTATTAATTATGGCAGTATCAGAAACACATTTGATGAATTTCAAAAATTTCCACTGAGATTTATTTTCACATGTAACTAGTGCCATTGGAGCTGCTCACAGACACAACATTAATAATTATTTGAGCATAATGTTTATCTGTTCTGATTTAGGATAGGCAATAAAATATTCTGTTTTTTTTAACATATAAATATTTATTACAGAAAATTAACAAAAATATTTATCATGATAGGTGTTAGAGATAAATATATTATTACATGAAAAATTTAAACAAAAAGTAAAGATCAATCTACTCCAGATATTATTTGTCAAGCAGCGGTTAGTAAAAATAAAAAGTATATTCAGATCTTAATTTAATTCAGTCCTATATGGCTACGGTAACGGTATACATATATGCCGTTACATCACTTTCTAATAAAAGTAGAAAAGATCTATAAATAAAATCACCCTCAAATAGAAATATATATATATAAATTAATAAAATTTTATTTAAATTAATATATATAATGCACAGATGGCAAACTAATTATATAATTATTTAAAGTTAAAAATCTAAAAACAAGATTGTTTTAATATGAAAGAATAAAAAAAAAAGCTGCTAATTAGTTAAAGTTAAAAGTTATTTTTAATCTTGGAATGGAAATGATTTTCTGTATTGACATAATAGCTAACAGGCCCTTGGGCATATAGTCAGATAAGAAATAAATTAAAAAATGTTAGTAATAAAATTTTGAATTCCTGCTCTAAAGCAAGCTGTCAATAGCAATTGAAATAAACACACTGGTCCACAGAGAAAAGTCATCATCGCCAATAAAAACAGCATCAAGCAAGGCAAGATCACTGGAATTTGATGATAAGAATTCAAAATGGATATAAAAAGAAAACTTTTAAGTGGAGATTTAGATTGGTATTACTCTTGTTGATTGTGTGTTATTTAAAATGTATTTATAAGTGAATTTTGGATCTTCAAAACGTAGGGGTCATACAATAATTTATGTTTCCTGTATTTGTATCAGCTGATGCAGCCTCCAGAGTAATGGTCTCTGGAAAATGGCAACCACCTGACTTGTTTCTACCTAGAACAATATGAAATGGAAAGAACTTTGAATTGTGTGATGGATCAAGGACAGCAGAGACGGATTTCAATAAACCTACAGCATTGGAAAGTATAAACTTTTACTTTAAATGAAATATGAACATTAATTATATAATACAAACTTTTTCAAGTATTAATTTTAAGTGTCACTTAACTTTTAAAAGAGATCTCTTTCTTATCTGATTAAAATTTTAATTACTTATTATTTTTTTATGTATGTGTTTAATATCATTTCCATTCTTGTAAATTTCTTTTAAATTAATTATTTGAAAATAGCTGTAAATAGCTGCATAGATTTGTAAGATTATGTTAGTTCAAGATGTGTTAATTTTGGGCTAATTGTTTCATAGTTGAATCAGTCCTTGTGGATAGATATACGAATGTTTTATTTCAATATAATCTTGCTAGCCGCATTGGATACTCATTCCCTTGTGGCGCATTAGCATACATGGCATAATACCCACCTGAACATATGACTCTAAAGTGTAGCCATCCCTTCGTTAGTGGTCGTAGACTTATTTCCTATGCCATTGATATTCTTATGCTCTGGTTGGGACAGTAAGCCAACAAAGACCACTATCCCTATTTACAGAGCATCTCATATATATATATATTTCAAATGATTTCGTTTTTGTATCACCAATTGGGCAGTGGATTGTTTCTGTCTGTTGGTGAAATTTATTAATGATCATGGGGAAGATGCTCATTCCTTCCCACCATAATTTTTTATTTCTCTAATGATATCATGCTATAGGTGTAAATTCCTGTCAGCATGCTTGTGTTATGTTAATAATCTCATTTTGCATTGGTATATATAGCATTAGTTTAAACATGAGATTTTAGCCAAAGGTTAAAAAGGATTGGGTTGGTTATATGTGTAATCTATGTAGTGTATTTACGCTTAGCAAAATATTAAAATTGTAATAAATCTATGAATGTACCCATCTGTGCATAAAATTTAAATCAAATATATTTAATAGTAATTTTAATCTTCAGATGTTTGTATTAATGTGTTTGTGTGTAATAAAATGTTTTGTTTAATTAATTTTGGCAGTAACCTATTTTATATATATTATTATTAATATTTTTAAATAGAGTGATATTTTAGGCTCAGCTTCTCCCTGAGCTAGTGACTGGGGCTTTCAGTTCGATAAAAGAGTAACCTCACCCATATGTATCTGCCACCTTTATAAATTTTCTAGGTTCGAATAACTTAGTAGTGCCCTGGTATAGTAGATAGGTTTGGGAGTTTCTGTTGACCGTTATACTATTTAAGGTAGACAACTGAATTTGAAATCATCTAGATGTCTGAAAATTACAGATTTTTTATTTAATAGTTAAGTATTCGATAAATGCTGGTTTTGAGTTTGTATTTTAGATTTAATGTTCTAGCAAAACCAGATTGGGGATAGTGATAATTCTAGATAGAAATTTTAAATGCTTTCTCTTGTGACATTTATTGAAAATCTTGTTTAGAGCTATTTGCATGCTGATTATATTACATTTGTAAATACAAACTAATTGTCATGTGATGTATTACTTTCCTTATTATTATAGTTTGGCTTTTAAGACTTGGGCGATGTTATATTGCTAAGGCTATTAATATATAGTGTATCAGAATTGAGTTCAGTCCCATATGGCTATTTAAGTTAGATAGCTGGATTTGAAGACATATAGATAGCCGAAAATTTCAGGTTTTCTACTTAATAGTTAAGTATTTGATAAGTGCGGGCCCTAATTTTTTTTTTTAGATCTAGTGTTTGAATGTCCTAGCACCTCACTGATGAGAGCCATTAGCTTGAAACTGGTTTGGGGATAGAGATATTTCTAGATAGAAATTTTAAATGCTTTTTCTTGCAACATTTATCAAAAAGCTTGTTTAGAGCTATCAGCATGCTTATTATATTACATTTGTAAGTACAAACTAATTAAGTCATTTGATGTATGACTTGGTTTCCTTACGAAATATAGTTATGTTTAATAATAACGCTTATAAATTATCATCAGTTAAATCACAGCATTTATATTCACTGTAGTTTTTAAATAAGCTGTTGTAACTCATTTTGATTGAGTAATTTAATAGGGATAAAATTATGATTGGAATAGGTGATCGTAATTCAATGTTAGGTAGCATAGAGCTTGTAAAAAGTTTGGTATGAAAATAAAACTTAAGCATGATAAATAAATGATGATAAAGAAAAATTAAGAGTATACACATTGAAGTGCAAGGCAGAGCATGTTTTTATTTTTAATTGTTTACCTAAAACTAATGATAAATTAAAATTCAATGATTAGATAGGATTTTAAAGTTTGGAGTGTAATTTTATATGGAGCAGAAATATGGACACTAAAATGAGATTAGTATTGAAGGTTTTAGAGATGTCTGTTTAGCGAATGAAAATAAATTGGAAAAATATGCTTAGTGATATAGAAGTGTTATAAAATTTTAAAAAAAAATACTGTTTTGAGAAAATTACGAAAAGGGAATTAAAAGTAATTATAAAGTATAAAAAACCCATTAATACATGATTTTAAGGAAATAATTACAAATACTAGAGAAGAGCATGAAGAGAAAAATTTGGAACTGCTTGATCTGATTTAATATGAGAAAACTTTTTGATAGAAAAGTATAGGTGAAGATATTAATTTTAAAACAAATGTTAAATTTTTTATTGAAATTGATTTCTCACATAATTTATGATTAAATTGCATCAAACAAAAATATTTTAGGTAGCTGAGCAATTGATTAATCCTTTTGGTGAAGATGATGATGATTTTGAACTTAATTGGTGTTTGGATAGAAACATTCAGGTAAGATAATCAATTTTTATTTTAGAAGAATAAGATTCATTATATTTTTGTAATAACTAAAACAAAATTTAAAACAGTATATTGAATAGTTTACCCACCGCTCTCTATATATTTTGTGTGATATATTGATATATTATGCTTCACCTTTGCATGTCATTAATAATAGGGTAAAATAAAATAATGTAAATATATATATATAATCAAAACTACCCAAATCCAAAATTAAACCAGATCAGCATAAAAATAATATTAAAATACAACCAAAGGTTTCACTGCTACAAGCAAAAACTACACAATATATATAAAACTACAAAAACTACACAATATATATAATATTAAAAACTACCCACAAATCCATTCACTTCCCATCCACCCTTAATATTAAAAGAACTCTTAAATAAGTTAATTGCTTCATAATAATAAATTTTCAATAATAAAGATTTTTTAATTCTTCTTTTGATTTCATTTCTCTCAAAGAAGACAACCTTAGCTTCATCAAAATCAATAGTGTGGCCTGTATCTTTTTCATGGACATACAAAGCAGATCTAAGATATCTATTTTTAACTCTACTTTTATAAACTTTTATTCTTTGATTTAAATTCAAACTACTCTAACCTATGTAAACCTTCTTACAAAATAAACAAGGGATAAAATATACTACACCAGAAATAGTCTTTCTATCAAAAATTTCTTTTGTATTATTTAATAAATTATTCATTGTAACACCCCTTTTCCAAGCAATTTTCTTATTTCCAAACAATTTACTATTTCTACACACGATTTTATAAGAAGACAATTTAAATGACAAAGAAATAAAATCATATTTTTCTTTAACCTTTACATCCTTACAAATATTACTATTAAATAAAAAGGTTAAAGAAAAATATGATTTTATTTCTTTGCCATTTAAATTGTCTTCTTATAAAATTGTGTGTAAAAATAGTAAATTGTTTGGAAATAAGAAAATTGCTTTGAAAAGGCGTGTTACATTGAATAATTTATTAAATAATACAAAATAAATTTTTGATAGAAAGACTATTTCTGGTGTAGTATATTTTATCCTTTGTTTATTTTGTAAGAAGGTTTGCATAGGTCAGAGTAGTTTGAGTTTAAATGAAAGAATAAAGGTTCATAAAAGTAGAGTTAAAAATAGATATCTTAGTTCTGCTTTGTATGTCCATGAAAAAGATACAGGCCACACTATTGATTTTGATGAAGCTAAGGTTGTCTTCTTTGAGAGAAATGAAATCAAAAGAAGAATTAAATAATCTTTATTATTGAAAATTTATTATTCTGAAGCAATTAACTTATTTAAGAGTTCTTTTAATATTAAGGGTGGATGGGAAGTGAATGGATTTGTGGGTAGTTTTTAATATTATATATATTGTGTAGTTTTTGTAGTTCTTTGCACTTGAGAAGTCTGCTTGTAGGAGTGAAACATTTGGTTGTGTTTTAATATTATTTTTATGCTGGTCTGGTTTAATTTTGGATTTGGGGTAGTTTTGATTTTATATTGACTAGTTTAACTTTATGCTTGTAATGTTTATATATATTGTGCCGGTCGGATTTGTATGTTCACGTAACAAGATCTAGCATCTAAGCAAAAGTACCTCGAATCCACTCTTGTGCAAGATACACAGGTCAGGAACACTCATGAACTCTGCCCTATTTGCCTATTTCCCAGATCTATAACACTATGAGCAACAATCCCGATGACATCGATTAGTTACTTCTCATCCGCCGGCATCGATCATCGGAGACACAAAAAGACTCTAGGCTAAACTTATATGATAGAATAACTTAATAACTAGCTAGATTTTATAAGCAATGAAGGCTCATGACCTAGCATATTAATTATGTATTAAGCGGAGATCATCTAGTCATATTTAGCATAAGTAATAACTTAATATATTAACTTAACTAAAAGAAAGCAATGGTTCGAGTTTGATATATATTTAAGATTTATTAATAACAAAATTATGTCGGGTTATTTAGCCGACGTTAGCCTCATGAGTATTATATATATGTGTTTGATTCATATTTAACGATAACATTATAATTGCGGCTATGCCAATAATATATATATATGATGTGATTAAATGAATTAGCGCTATTAGAATACATTGTTGGAATACTATTACACCCCCAGAGACGAAGAGCATTTACTTAATTTAAACAACAATTTTACAAGCAGATATTATACTTGGTTACATTCAATATGATTATTAATTTGGAGTTATAGATAATTGATGCGCGAGATGGGTAATGAATAATTATATAAACGATACTAAATCTATCGCATTAATACGTATATTAAACTAATGGAAATATGTTTGTTTAAAGAAATTATTTCATTACGGCTTATGAATACTTCTGGGCGACTAATAAGACACTGAAAGGCAGTACATGCATGGCGGCTGATTGGGTTGGTCCAATTATGAATCCTGGAGTGTGCTTCATGAATTTTTTTAATAACGAAGTGGACCGATTTCCTCTGCAAACGTAGGCAGGGTTGGTTTGACGAACGAAAGAGTCCAGATTCCCTGGAGTGAAGTACAGGCGAATCATGGATGACGAAGAGTGGTCGGCAATGTCATTATTGGGCTGGATTTTCCAGAGCGATCCCCGTATAAAGCATGCACATAAGACCAAGGATGTCCCCAGGGTGGTTTTACAGCCTGGTTTAAGGACATAGAGAACGACGATGGGGCCCGACTTTGCAGATGCCTCCATGTGAGAGAGAAGCACAAACATATATATATATAAATGAAATGGCCTTTATGCACGAAACACTTAATAATATAATATAATTCTAAAATTAAAGATTATCGAAACGTATTTATTGCCCATAAATTATGAAATATTCGGCGTAATGACATGGCTTCACTAAGCAAACATGGATAATTATTATACTTAAATAAAAAGCTAAGATCTTAAGGTTCCCCTCCCCCTTACATTATGTTAATATTATTCATTACTTTTTACACATTTAATAAATCTCAATTTTGGTTAATCAATGCCCTTATGGAAATATATAAATTATTACAAAATAAGTGGGTGGTGGTAATAGCTAAGATGGGTTTTACATATATAATATAATTTAAGAATAAAAGATAGCGCATTATTTAGGAAGGAGAATGTGAAAAACAGACGTCAAATCTGTTTTTCTACAGTAAACATGAAAAATATAATTAGTTTATTTATCTAAAATCGCGAACACCTGGGCAAGTCGAATAAGACTTGTTTTGATCAAATTATAAATTATTTACCCAGTAAATGATGGGTGGGGAAACGAAAATGAATTATATGCTGGCGAATTTAGAATACTTTTGGCATTTATTTTAAAATATAAATACATAAATCAAATTGAAAATTGGTTGCCGCTTGAAAATAAAAGAAAAGAAAACATTATATAGGAGGCTTAATATAGATTAGTTATATAGAGTTATAGAATACATATTTGAAGACATTTAATATAGATGATTTAAAATATAAATATTACAGAGAAGGCAGGATTTAGGAATTATAAACGGTCAAAGTTCTTTTACCTTGATTATTTGGAAGAGCGTTTCACTAGGAATCAGTCCATCGGTATTATTTCATGAGATCTCGGGTAGCATTGTTATTTGAGAGATAGCATTTCATTTTACTGGAAAATATCTAAAGTTCATTAGTACGGGATGCAGAGCTTCGTTCATGGGAACAGCATATTAGAACGGAGGGACAAGGTGAAATTTTCTACTCACGACACATTGAGTGAGAATTAAAACTGGCGTGGAATATGTATAGCAACATAGCTATTTAATGGTCTCCTTCTTTGTGGATTCAAATCCAGCAGTATATATACTTTTATTTTGAAGCTGTTACTTAGCAACTACTGCTGGACCTGAGACAGTTTAAGCACTTAAGGTTTCTCTGGAATAGTTTGACCGGATACTCTTATCTAGTAAGATGTTTGAAACAATGCAAGTTTGTTATCAGTTTCTTGAACGATTGTTTTAAAATATATCTTATGATTTTAAAACAAGCTAGCATGGACAATTTCCACTAATGGGTTTATTTTATTATTTCCAATTCATAATCTTTTATTTTAATCTAAGAGGGTCTTCCGGGTAATTGTTTTTCGATAGACTTCTTAACAAGATTGCATCATTTCTGGCTACAGAATTATATATGAAAAAATAATAAGTTTCGTATATAATACCTTATATATTATATAACTATTAATTTATTCACAATCTTCTACACTGAAATATATAGATATTTATTATTTACACCCGCATACACATGAGAATATTATTATGAAATAAAATATTTTTAAATTAAAGTACATGTGTTTACATTATTTATGTTTATAAGACTAACCAAAAGAAATATATATATATATTATTAGCTATGTATATACGTGCGTAAAGGCAGGTTTGAATACAGTTAGATGGTAGGAGATTGGATGTGGGCTGTGAAGCAGGATCTGAGCATCAGATCTGCTTCAATATATATATTATATCTTGCAGTGAATTGATAATGGTTGACAATGATGATAATGATGAACAAGAATGTATACACTACATAATCAGATTTGATGAATAATGTGTGTATGAGTGCCCCTATGCATACATCTATACGATAAAGAAAGAAAATGCAGAGTTTGGTAAATTAAAGGATATTTTGAGATCGTTATAATTTCACCTATTTCGAATTTTGTTATAAATAAAATCTTGTTGATTCTGATAGAAAATAGAATTGTGAAATTAATTCCAAGAAAAATAATTGGAAATTAAAATATTTTAGAAGTTAGAAATGAAAAAATAAAAGTCAGCAAGGAATTTTTTCTCTTGTAATATGAAGTAGATTTTTTTTTAAAAAAGTACAATGGAATATTTCCTCTGGGGTCCAAGATAATAAAATAGTCTACATTATAATAGATGCTGACAGATAACAAAAATAGTTTATGTTGTGATACAGGGAATGGCTAATGACGCAGATAGTAAGGAGTTATTTATTCAGAGGTCAATTTTGTTTGTGGATTAACTGAATTCAAAATGCAAGTTATACGTAAAAAGCACTGTTGAAATGAGGTGTTGGAGCCTTACTGCTAAGTAAAATTAAAAAGCCTATTGTGGTACAGATAATGGCTAATGATGCAGACAGTAAGCAGTTACTTATTCAGAGGTCAACTTCAATTCAGTGTGGATTAACTAAATCCAGAGTGCAAGTTATACCTAAAAAGCAGTGTTGAGATGAGTCATTGGAGAAAAGATTTTATTAGCCTTAGTGATAAGTAAAATTAAAAAGCCTATATCATAAGCTATAAAATATTTTATTATAGTAATGAATCTTTTTCCATAGTAGGCTAGGCAAAAACAATTAACACGTCAGTCGGAAGATCCTGAGTATGCAACTCAGTCCAGTTAATGACAAAGCAGTGTATGAAGTTATATCTCTATCTCTTATAATCTTCCAGTGAAGGAAAAGAATTTAATTACATAGCCGAATGTCTAAAGACTTATATGTATTTTATATGCACTATACTAATATAATGCTAATTCACATATCCAGTGTGTGAAGAGAAGAAATGTATGATTTAGGGAAATTTATGAAGACAATCTACGGTAATTATAGAAAAGAAAACTGATACTGGAAACCTAGGATGTTACATATTTGTTTTTATCAGTAAGATAATAAACTCTTTAGTCTATAATATTGAAAAAAAACTTTAAACTTATAAAGATTGAAATGAATTATTGTGATATGTTATCTTGTAGATTTTTTGAGTTATGAATATAAAGTAAAATATATTAAATGAGGCATTATGTTTCACATTTTTATATATATATATGAGGAATTACTAGAAGTAAAACTAAAATCTGGGAACTATGTGTTAAAAATATATTATTAACAGGATGGGATATCAGGAAGAAAACCTGGGGTGATAGAATATCATCATCACTCCCAGTCAATTTATTTCAAATAAAATGATTTAATATAAAATTTACAAGAAGTATATATAATTAAGTTATATTTAAGGGAAGCATGAGATCAAGAGAAACTCAGAGATCAGCCAGTCACTTGTTAGTGTAAGTAAAATAACTATACATCAATCATATATCAACCAGCATTATAATAAGTCAAAATAAGTATAAGTAATTATGGTTAATACTCAAAATAAACCATTCATCATCATGAATGATCAATCAATCAAACTACATCAGAATAAAATCAACAGTCTATCTTGTGGCTGATTTGAACAATAAAAAATATAAATCAACAGTTAACCTTGTGACTGGATTGGAAATGGGTCTTCTGTAGTCCAGGCTTACTATTGAGCCTATGCCAGCTTGGGGAAATTATTTAACCATTAATTTAAAGGCACAAACTAAGTGCACATTCACCAGAATACATAACCAGAAAATCTAAGAATCAAACAATAATGCTGGGACATTAAAACATGCAGATCATCATCAATGCTCTGGCCACTTAAGTACCATTAATGTACTGGCCAACTATAAACTTAAATTTTTAATGAGACTAAACTAAAATTAAAAATAGTGCATGGGCTTTAAAGAATATTCTCTTTTGCTCCAACCAGGATGATGATGATTGATCATCACTGGATGCCCCAAAAGCACTAATACACATCCCCATTTATAAATTCATCCCATGCACGAATCTTGCTCAGAGAACACAAGCTCTTACTGTATGTGACCAAAAGATGATGCAATACAATTTTTAACAGTTGAATACAAGTTTATTAACAACAATACAAGGTCTATAAAAATAAAATTACACACACATTAGCTTTCTGATTTTGATTACTATACAAAATTTCATATTGTCACATTGTAATTTACATAATTGCTATTAAAAATTCAAATTGTTACATTGATTTACATATATGTGCACACTGACGCGCGATTTCTAACATACAATTAATATTAAAATGAATTGACATTTAATAAAAAAAATATTAAAATTTTACATATAAGTTGTACTTGACAAGCATTGATCTACATATGCACATATACATGTGTGTGCGTGTGATTTCTGAGCACATTTGACTTGTTACAAAATAATTATCAAAATCTTAAGTTATATAAAAATTCAACAAATGATTAAAGTTTCAGTTAAATGATAAACATTTTACATACTAGGTTTGCTGAAACACCTATATATATATAATTTGTTCACATTTGCGATATATTAATTTATCTACATAACATTTGTACTTATCACAATAAAATTATTAAGGATTATTTTCACAATTTAATTCTCTTTGTTGAATATAGCCTTTTTTCCCCTTAAAATAAATACTATCAAATTTTTGACAGATTATTGTTGATTGATTTAAAATGTCTTTTTTTTTTATATAAATGAAAGATAAAATTGTTTTATAGAATTAAAAAATTATAAATTTTAAAATGTCTTTGCTTGATTAGTTAATGCTGATGAAGTAGGCAAGGTGAGATATGAAAAGTGAATATGTGAACTGCAGCTTCCCATGCCATGATAAATAGATAGCCAAGCATGGACTATCAGTACACAATGCTCCATGACGTCACGAGAAAATACCTCATTTTAAGTACCTAGACAGATCATCCACAAGGAGTAGTATCCAGAAAAGATATGTCAGGCATTAAGCCAGCCCTGCTCATCTCTTGAGAGTCTTAGCAGCTATAGATGAGGTCTATTCTTGAGACCAAGGCTTATTCATGAAGCCTACCTATACACCTCTGGACTACTATGGGAGCTCAACATCTAGATCTAGGCAGTGCAGAATCTATACTTTGGAGCATCATAAGCACCCTGCATCCAGACAACCCCGCTCAACTATATACCCACCATAAACATGAAAAGTACAAATTCACGCATCACTTCAAAATGTCATTTTACTAAAGAAATTATTTAAAATTTCGTTATCATATATAACTCTACTCACCACAGCTGTATATATGTTTATCTGTGCTTCTCTGCCTTTAGATATGTCAGCATATATATAATTGCTTCTTCAGCAAGCTGGGGTTCCCTGGGCAAACTGGAAGATTTTTCTTGGTGAGTTTGCTGATTTTTCATTGGTATAGTCCAGGTAGGGTTGTTCTGCAGTTGGTTCACTTAGACTTGAATTTGGTATTCTTCAGATCAGCAAGCTATTTTGTCCTCATTTGTTCAGGCTATTGATTCAGAAGTGACCCAGCTTCAAGTAAATCAAAATTTTTGTGAAGGAAAATAGTAGCAGTTCCTGAATCTACTGTCCTGCCTTCAGTTACATCAGTTCATGGTAGCTATTTTGCCAACTCTCTGGTCAGCTAAAACCAACTGCTGCAAACTTCAATAAGTTGCAACAAAATATTGTAACCAACTTTGCAGCTGACCTGTTTTTACAAAAATTACTATTCAGACTGTTCTCTTCAAAAACCACAATCCAGACTTTTCTCTTCAAAAATCACTATCCAGACTGCAGTTGATATTTTTATCAGCCCTCTTATAGAATCATCTGAGGTGATAATAACATCTTGATTGAAACCAGTTTTATTTTTATCTCTCTAATCCTTTGTAATCTACATACATGTTTTAATTAATTTCAAAAACAAGTATGGTGTTTTTACATTTCAAAATCAGAATAATAATAATAATAATGATGATGATGATGCTTCTTCTTCCTCTTCTTCTTCTCCTCCTTCTTCTTTTATATTTATTCATTCAGACCTTTTAAAAGTTTAATATATAAAACAATTTTTATTTTAAATCAGAGTTATTATTTATTTTTATTTCAGTGAATGTAGAAAATAGCTACTACAATTTTTATCTGTGTTTATTTCTACTTTTCTTTTCAACTTTATATATATATTTATGCACACACACTATATTATTGTGTGTTTTGTAATCCAACTGGTTACAATATATATATATGTGGAATTACTAGAAGTAAAACTAAAATCTAGGAACTACATGTTAAAAATATATTAATGATCATATGATTCATTTTCTATTTGTATGTGAAAATACTGAATAAACTATTGATTAAAATTGTATTTATTATGGGCTTGATTTACGATCTACATTTGAAATTATTATTATAAAGCTACAACCAAACTACATACGTTGTATTTTATTAATAATGGTTATATTCTTTTATTAATCCATTTTATTTATTTTTTATAAATTTAAATATTATAACTTCAATGCACACATGTATGCTAGTTCATAAAAAATATCTATAATTTTGAGAACATGCGAATCACTGAGGGATGTGCTGGTGTGTTATGGTAATAATTATATAATTGATTGTAAGAATTGATATCTTACATAATTCTAAGTAAACATTCTTTTTTGAGGAGGTTTAGTGCCAGAAATTTCTTTCAATAGAAACTGAAAACAAATAAAATATTTTAGAGTGATTGGGATCATAAAATCACTATCATCAACCCTGTAGTTGAATTTAATGATATAGATGTCAAAAATTATTTATAAGATTCCTACATATATAGAGAGGACATTTTTACAGTTGTAATTATATATTTATGCTTATTGAACATGGAAGATCTTATATATTATTATATATTGTGTATATCATTAGTTTGGGTTCAAACCCAAACTACTGAGATATTTTACCACTATATAAAAAACTTTATAGGAGTTACCATTACATAATTAGTGCTAACATGTTTTTGGCTTAACATCTCCTTTCATATACTTAAACAGAGTTAAAAGTATGAAAAAGACTAGGATATGACTGGTATAATATAAATAAAAATATATTTTTTTTCAACCAGAAAGTTAATATAAATGTGGCAATAAAAGATAATATAAAGGCAGCAGTAGATAAAATTATTCCGGAAAAGACTTTGTTGGAGTTGAGACTGATGTGTTATTAATGTATAATAGTATAGAAAAAAAGAATTGTGCAAATCTATAAGTAAAAGAAAAGATAGTTAACAAAAGATTATAAAATTTACATACTTGATAATTCAATGAAAAAGAAAATTACTGAGCTCAGATAAATATGGTTTCACCAATAGTAGAAAATGTACAACTGATGGATGCAGGGCAATTGGTGCAGGAAGAAATACAAACTGTAGAGCAGGAATAAAGAATTTGAAGAAATATGTATAAGATACTATGAGCATTCTAAATATTGAAATAAGTCAAATAATCTGTTAAATTATATGAAGGTAAACTGCTAGAAATGATGCCAAGTATAGCCAAGAGATTGGAAAAGCTGGAACTGAAAGATGAGGAGAATGTAGATGTAGTTCAAATTCAAGGCTTCTTATTGAAACAAGAACTTTATAAACACACAACAGATGATTCAGAAAATGCAGAAAGAGATAATTGTCATGATGAATGATATTAAGATAGGCTACATAGAACTGAAAGAATTTACAAGAAATTGGTTCATTGAGACAATAAAAGAAATTAAAGAAGAAAGCAAATCTGATGCAGCAGACATGAAGTCAAGAGAAAGTCATGATGATACAGTGGTTAAAGTGCAATATAGACATCATGAAAACATGAATTGTGTTAATCAATTTTTAAAAATTCAGGCTTTCAGAGGTGAAGCAGGAGAGATGACCTTGGAACACCTCAATAACTTAGAAAACTACTTCATGTTAATCCAGCTTATAGAAAAGTAGCAATTTGCTATTGCCTACAATCATTTGAATGAACCTCCCAAAGAATGATAGAACTTTTTAATAAAAAAGCCAACTTCTTACTATGGATATGGGGATCAGATTCTAAGTAATTTCTGATTAGAAGAGTGGCAAGAAGCTATTAGATAGCAAGTACGCAAGAATAATTTCATGTAAATGGGGTGAAATGTATACCCAGATTTTCATAGGGCAAGTATCAAAGTTATGAACTTTATTGGTGTAGGGAATGACAGGAAATCAAATAATTACGATAATCCAACATAATTGACCATTTTGGGTAGAACAAATGGTCATAAGCATGAACCAAAAACCATCTAAGAGGTCGCAGAGTTCTTAGATGTGCTAGATACGAGCTACAAGAACTAAGATGAGAAAGCAGAGCCGTCAACTAGAAAAAACAATGCATCTATCATTTGCATCAAGATCACTGGCTCTATAGATGGTGTCAGAAAAGAAATGAAACTGATAACAATAGTAGAATGTGTGTAATACATTATTCTAGGAGTCCGCCTAATCGACGAAGGGAATATTTCAATAAACAATCAACACTTTTATCTTTTATTTCAAGTACTAGTAGAATATTCACCAAACATTGAAAGACACTATAAAGAAAAAGGTTGTTAAACATGCAGGAACTTTTTTGGAATGTTCCTCATGTTGAGGTCAGAATATGAAGGCATTGAACATGGAAAAAGGAAAAGAATTAGTTGATGTATTGGCAAATTTGATTTGTGAGTGGGAGGGTAATGTACCTTATTATGTAAGGCAGGTATGTCCCAAAATAGACATTAGCATTGAGGGACTAGATGTCAATGCACTGATTTATTCTGGAAGCCAAATATCTGTGATCTCTGAAGAGTTATATGAATGTATAATAACTGTTATCCCTTATATACTTTTTTTCCTAGTAAGGTCTATACAAGTAGTGTTGAATAACAAAAAAACGGTATAGCTAGGCTCAAAATAAATATGGATCAACATTAAGTTATAGCAAATGACTATCATGTGTTTTTGAAAACTAAAAGGATTAATTTATGATATAGTACTGAACTCAGGTTTTATGCAACAGTTTAATTGCATATTAGATTATGCAAAGAATCAAATGGGAGAAAATTTTGAATTCGCATTTGCAAAATTATACTTTTCTAATGAAATTAGCTGTATAAAACTAATTGAAGATTTTCAAGATATGCTATGATATACAAATAAAGGATAATTGACCCAAGGACTATGGAAAGTTAGACTATATGACTCAATGGATCAATATCATGAAATATTTTCAGATACCAGGTATCATCTATGGATATGTACATAATATTAAGGTCATGAAGAAACAGCTGTATCAAGTTAAATCATACCCCATTCCCCATCAATATAAAAATGAAGTAGAAAAACATTGTAACAAATGATGGATTAGGGAATAATTGATGTGTTCATGACCTTATAACAACTCATTGGTAGTTGTGAAGGAAAAGAATGTGTCGGTATGATTATGCCTAGATGTCAGGCACCTAAATAAGATTATGATTTTGGGTAGGAATATATCATCACTCATCCATGATTTACTTATTAAAGTTCAAAAACAGCAAGTTTTCACCATACTTACATCTACATCTAGCATTTGGAGATTGAACTTCATCAAGATGACCAAAAGTATACAGCATTTCGATATTTGGGTTGATAAACATCAGAGTGAGCCTATTGATATGCTTGAAGCAAATCTTGTCTGATGAAGTTAAATCCATAGTGGCTTTATATGTAGATAATGTGTTGGTTGCATCCAAAGACCCATAAGAGCATTTACTGCACCTAAAACTTTTTTTAAAGAATGTAAAAGTAAAGGCATTTGAATTAATATTAAAAAAGAACTTTAATGGCTTCTGAAGTAGTAATTTAAGGCCACATAGTAGGACAGGAGGATATAAAACCACATTCTGACAAAATAATGGCCATTAAAAATAAGATCATTCTTAGGCCTGTGTAATTTTTATCACAGGTTTTATCCAAATGTAGCCTTGGATATGCAGTCTATACTTATTAAAAAGAATGTAACATGGAGGTGGATTCCTAAATATGATCAAGATTTGGAAAAAATTAAAATGAAAATTATTGATATAATTGTGCTCTGTTATCCTGATTTTGACAATTTTTTTTATGTCCAGACTGATAGCAATAGCTATGGACTGGCAGCAATTCTCTTCCAAATCCAGAACAACTGATCAGGAGTTCTTTATTCTTGAGTAGGCTACTAAGAGGTCCAGAGTTGAATTATACTGTTACAAAAAAAGACTAGCAGTTTCCAAAAATTTAGACTTCTGGACCTGAGGTTATTATGATCACAGATCATAAAACCCCCATGTTTTTGAATCATAGCTATTTAACCAATAGTTAGTGTGATGGAGGCTGTTTCTTCAAGAATTTCAGTACTCGATTCAATCCTGAAAGGGATCAGAACATATAGCTGATATTCTGTGTCAGAATCTAGTTCAAGTCAGACAGCAACATTTAAGTGCTAATGGCATATATATATATATATATATATATATATATCAACTCTCAATCTAGCAATAGATGAATCAGTGGAGCATGGTTTGTAGATCTTGCCCCAAATACAAAGAAATGATAAACTTGAAAGACATAATTGACTTATTGGAAATGTGATCTGACACCGCAAAAGATCATCAAAAAAGGGAGAGAAATCACTATCTAGATACCACATTAGAAATGAACTTTTGGAGTATCAAGTTAAAGAAAATATGTGGAGAATTGTAATATCTTATGGAATTAGAAAGGATTTAATTAATTATGTACACAGGCTATATTGACACTTTGGCCCTTGCAAGGCAAAATTTTATGTGAAATATTTTATTGGCCAAAAATGTATTGTAATATAATATCTGTGTTAAGAAATTGTGAAGACTGCCTCCAAACCAAACATTGTAATAGATCTTATGTGGGGGCACTATATCCAACTTTACCTAAAAAGTCTAATGAAATTCTTGCTATGGATTATTACAGTCTATTGCATTATTTCAAAGAATGAGATATTTGATAGTCACTTATCATATTTTTTCAAAGTATCTAACTGCATATTCTATTACTCAAACTAATGCAAAAAACACTAATAAAGTAATGGAAATGCAACACATTCTTATTAATAGAAAAGCTGAAAATATCCTAATAGATTATGGAACACCATTTATATCTCCAGAATCGCAATGTTGGATATTAAAAAATGATATTGGACATATATTGACTTACATCCACAATCCCCAGTCTAAACCTTGCAAGAGGGTTATAAAAGAACTAGGAAGACTTATGTCCCTAAAACCATCATGATTAGATTAATCAAATAAAGACAGTTTGTAAATTACATTAATTGGATCTGCAAAAAGTCCATGGGATTTGATACTGTCCACCTTCATTTTGGCGAAACAGCATTAAATCTTATAAAAACTTCATTTGATGTAATATCAGAATAACAAGGAAGCAGATCCAGACAAGGCATACAAACAAATGTGTGTTAGTGGTGATAAAGTATTTGTGAAGGCATCTAATGTCACTCTTCCTGAGCAACATATTTTTAAAACATTTAAAATTCTATATGAAAATCTTATGAAATTATCAAGACACATAATGAAAAGGCTTTTTTAATCCTGGATAATAATAATATAAAAGGGCCATACAATACTTGCATCCTGAAACCATATAGGTCAGAAAAAGAACATTAAAAGTATTAAGATAAATAAAAAAAGAAATTACCAGCTTGCAAAAAAGCAAGAAGGACACTTAAAATAGATAATGAAAAAAAGAGATTTCCAGCTTACTAAAAGGCAAGGGAGACACTTAAAATAGACAATAATTAAAAGAAGAGATTTCCAGCTTGTGAGAAAACAAGAATAATGTTTGTAATGATAAAGTTTTTTTTAAAGATGTGTAACATATGATGGAAATAAAGGAAAATGGATTTAAAATTAAGTGCTAATAATCATGTACATGAGAAATGGAAAATTCCACTGATGCATTATTTTCTTTTAAGGGAGGAATATATAACCTTAGTAGCAGGAGTGCAACTTTTACATAATTGTGTGCACCTATGCATACATATTGAGACTTATGTGTTTCATGGCATACAATAACATAGTAGTGTACATGCACGTGTAAGTTTAAAGGAAAAGTATAAATAAACACAGACTAAAAGTGTTTGTAGATATTTTCTATATTACACTGGAATAACAGTTAAGGATTAAATAATTCTGAATTTAAAAACTTATTTATTATAAATTACACATTTAAAAGGGTCTAATTAATATTTTATTAATTCTGATTTTGAAATTAAAACAAGCATGTTTTTATGTTGCAATAGATATACTGGTAATTATAAAATGCCACTATCTATTTTGATTAGCAAATGTTTTTTTTTTTTTAATTAATGCTTGTATAACATGTTTTAATAAAATTCTACAAAATTGTTTTTCAAAGGATTAAATTGAACTGAAAAAGAGTCATTAACTTTTTTTTCAATCAAGATACGAAAAACTTATTTTTTATTAGTGTATTTTTCCCCCCACTCTACTATAAAATGGTTGGGAAAACATTACGTGAGTTTTTACAGTTTTACAGAGTGTGGTTTGAAATAAGGTTAAGAAGACAGGGCTGGATGGTGTCTATAGTGTTTATAGCCATTGGAGATTTAACAATATATATGTATATTGTTTTGACATAACTTCTATACCACCATTCCTTTTTTCTTTTCTATTTATACCCTATCATACCAAGTCTTCTAGTATAGGTTCTTCTTTTAAATGTGTTTCCACTACTGCTAATACCTCAAGCTCTTCATTTTCAACTGCTTTATTTAATTCCAGCTCCTTTTTTGGTCTCCAACATCTTGCATATTCAAATATCCAATTTTAACAATTTCTTTTTTTCTAACTATTTTATAAATTTTTTTGACTCTTTCTTCTCCATTACATTTATAAATAATTTGCTTGCCATTAATTTTACAGACCCATTTCTTCTCCACATTTACATTTATATCTAAACCGACTATCTTTTGTTTATTTCTTACATCTAATCTATTTTTCTTCTTTCTGATAGCACTGCCACTTAAAACCCTACCCTTTATAAGTTTCCCAAACTATATTTTTTCTAAATCAAATTCCCTAAAACTTCACTTCCTAGTTTTGCTAAGTGCAATCCATCTCTACTATATAACTTCCTCTTACTAATAAAAAAATCCCATGCACTCACGAACATAACATCATTTCTCTCACACAATTTTTTCAATCTCATTTATAGAATATGCACTATCTAACCTGTACCTATTATCAAATCTTGGTAATAATCCAATTATTCCTACTCTTCCTTTAACCTTACTCAAATTACTAATCAATTCTATGTACTCATCCATTATTCTCTCTGCTGGATTTGATAAATTATTTATCCCTACCTTAACATACACATCTCTACTACTTTGTTTCTTTATCTTAACTGTAACATTCCTAATTTTAGCTTCAGGCAAATATACTCTTACATATGTGTTTGTATTTTCCCTTGCAATTATATCTTCACATTCTAATCAGTGAATCTCCTATCAATACTGTTTCGTACTTTACTTTCCCTACTACATCTGTAACATTCTCTACTGCCTTCTGGATTTCCTTATCTACTTCTTCCTTATCACCCCTACTCAATAATTTCTTTATCTGCACACACTTCATCTCTAACAATTTTAATTTTACATCCTTTACCTTTTCCTCTATCTTACTTATTCTTTGGCTAACCATCTGCACTGCACTACCTATTTTTTTCATCCATATCTCTTGTCACTCCACTAAAAACATAGTCTATCCTATCTTCTTCGACTACATTTTGCTCTATTTCTCCTGATTTTCTTGGTAAGCAATCTACATTTAGAAACCATTTCTCTTATCACACATACACAATGTCTACATAACAATAAACCTGTTACATCTTTCCTAATCTTATTTAAACATTTCAAGTGATAAACTTCATTACATATGGTACACTCTACCATAGCACATCTAATTTCTTTCTGATCCTTATAAATGCATTGTTGGATATAAATGCAATCCATATTCCTTATTTTCAAGCCTCTCTTATTCTTCAACACCCTTTATTCAAAAGAAAAAAAACTTTAGTTTCTTACAATGACAATTAATAAACACATTTTCCCAACCTTAGACGTCAAAACCTTATCTTTATCAAATAAATCACTTCCTTTCTTAAAATAAAAACGATCTTTAGTAGCAAACTTACTAAAAACCAAATAAACAAACAATTTTTATGTCAGTTAAATTTTCAGTTCTTGGAAGATAATTCGCAAAAAATATATATATAAAACTTTAACTTGCATCTATCTCTCTTGATCACAATTATTTCTCCAACTTCACACCATCAACAGACAATTTGTATAGCAGTTAAATTTTCAGTTCTTTGAAGATAATTAGCATAAAACAAAGTTTAAACTTTAACTAAACTTGCAGAACAAAACAGTTATGTCAGCAAAGGAAACATTCAGAGTTAATGTTCTGTGGCTCCCCCTAATATTGAAAATTGTATAAAGAATTTCTGATTATTTTATATTTTAAATACTTTTGTTGTTTTACATTGCATATACGTACACATATATTTGCTGTTACATGATATTTATTGATATTGCATTTCAATTTTGGAAGTTCAGTGTGAAGTTGCATGCTGAAGATATTCTGTATTCTTATATATATTTGGGGCATCAATAGGTTTTTTTATAAGTAGATTAGGAAGCTTCATTCCTTCGAGCAATTGCATTCCTTTATTGTATATATATATATTTTCAAGTGGTTGAATAAAAATAGTAACAATCAATAAAATTCTCTCAGTTGATGACATATTGTACTTTAAACTGAATGTGTAATAATAAAATAAAAAAAGAAGACAAGAAAGTTAATTTATTGTAAATTAAAACCATAAAGTAAAAGATTTGTAAAACTATGCATAGGGGTATATGCTTAGATACATTAAGTAAATATTAATTTAACTCTATTTTTTTATTTAAAATATTAGTTTAGGAGGAAGTTTAGAATAAATAATTTAAATCTTCTTTTAGAGAAAAGTGAAGAGAATACAGATATATAAATAAGAAAAATAAAGAGCCAAAAAAAAAAAAATACAACTTTCCTGAAATTGGAAACAAATCTGATAATGAGATGACAATTACAGAACAGATGATTAGTGGTAATTATTAGATTAAAATAAGAATTAGAAAAAAGAAAACAATGTCAGGAAAGAAACCAAAACTGAGGGTGTTGGCAAGATATGTTGTTATGCATTGGCATAGCTACATGTACTGGAGAAGAAAGTAAGACATTTTGATTGAGTGCCAGAATATGTATAGAGAGTATTGTGCAGCTAAAAATATAAGGAATTCCTCAATATGTGAATAGATTATGGGTTATAGCATTTGTCTGTTGCATAATTCAGTGACAGTTATTTGTCTTACAAAGAATATGGCTGTTAAAAGTAATTTTCAGTTAAAAGCTATAATGATAAATATCCATATGATGGAAACTATTAAAGCTGTCTTCTAGTCTTGAAATAATGCCTATCACATATCCAGAAATGATAACATTGTAAAATATAGTTTTTGCCTGTGCATAACGGAAGTGTTTTCTCCTTGCCTACAGTTATCATGCTGATCTTCTGCATTAAGAAAATTTTCACATGGAAGTCAATACTAATCAACTAATATTTTGAACATATGTACAATAAATAACCATGTCATATAGATGTTATAATCATTATCATTTTCAACCATTATCAATATACTATAGCATGAAGATTTCTTGATTTCTAGCTTTTTGTCTCCATATTACAACAGCAAACTACCTTATTTTATCCATTTTTCACACATGTGCTCCCTTTTTAGATCTTTTGCAATCTCTTGGGATCCAGTTTAAGATTTCAACTGTCCATCTGTTATCATTTCTTTCAGCGATATGTCCAGCCCAGCTCTACTTTAGTCTCTTAATTTTTTCACTGTTGTCAATAACACCTGTTTGTTTTTACTCATATATTTTGTTCTTGATTACTTTTTGTTATTCCTAATATCTCTCCATATTTTATTGAGTAGTCTGAAATCTCTATTGTTCTTCTATTAATTGTGAAAGTCTCGGATCCACAATTTAAGAACTGGTAAAGCGCATTTATTAAAACCTTTTTAAAACACATGGGCTAAATCATTTCTGCCAAAAGCACTTCAACCGAGTTTAATTCTGTGATTCATTTCATACATTATGTTTCCAACTGTAGTAATAATCTGGTGAAGGAATTTGCAGTTATTAATTTCTTCTAACTTATCATAACCAATCTTCATTTTTTTCCTTTGAGAAAATCCGATGAATGTTACTTTAGTCTTTTTAGCCTTTATCTTTGATCTCTTTCAACATTTCCCAAAGCTCTGAAACATTGTTTGCAAAAATAATTTCAATCATCTACAAAATCTGATTTGACTTTAGTAATCTCCATTTCCTTTTAATTCCTTAGCTTGCCATTTTAATCTACATAATACATGTAAAACTCCTGTAAAAAGTTTCAAAGATATGGAGTCACCCTATCACACATCATTCCCAATGTTAGTCTTCTTAGCATAACTATGTAATTTATTCATGGTTGTTGCTTTTTGATAAATATTTTTCAGTATATGACAATGTTCTGGGTCTTTATCTTGATGATTCAATGCTTTAATCATTGTAGAAATGGTTATAGAATCAATTGCCTTTTCATAATTTACAAATCCATAGCAAATGGTAAATCATATTCATTCGTCCTTTTTACAACTTCTCTCAATTACTTGGACATGATCCACTCTTTGAAAACCATATCTAAATCCAGGTTGTTCTTTTAATTGGTTAAAATCTAAAGTATGCTGCAGACAAAGTGCAATTATCTTGATAAAAAATTTAAAATTGATGGATCTGTAATTTTTAACATATAGTTATATCGATAATTAATAGTAAACTTACTTATTTATCAAAGAAGCTGCAGTAAGTCTTTTTTAATTTTATATATGAAACTAAATACATGGATATAGTATATAGAATTATTTCACATGATTGTTATATCATTACAAATATAAATAATATAAATCAGACTATTCATCAACCACATAATACAACAACTATGTGAAACAATTCTATATACTATATCTATGTAATTATTGCTATATATGTTTTTCACTCAATTGAGGATAAGTGTTATCTAAACATTTGTAATAAATTAATTTAATTTTATTAAACACAGTTACCCATGAAAACATTCATTCCAACACACACACACATACACACACATATATATATATATATTGTATGTATCTTAATTTTTTTTTATAGCTATTAAATATTATGAGAGAATATGTATATTCTATATTGTTTGTTACATATTAATTATTATTATAGTTTTTTGTATATGTAATAGTTGTGTAGAGAAAGAATATGTATATATGTCACAATGAAGGGCAGGATTAGATAGATTTAAAGAATAGAAGATTGATACCTGTCATAATAGAAATTTCAAAATAATTAAATCCATATTCCAATATGCATACATCCAAGGATTTACTACTCATCTCTATAAAGTCATTAGATATAATGATAAACACCAATTAAGATATGTTTAAATAAATTGTTATATAAATTATTTAACAGTTTGTGCCATTACTATCTTATTGGTCTCATTCAAAATATATCTATGAGCAAATCTTACTAATCCTGAGAAATGTTGTGAACTACAGAAGTGAAAGTTGATGACAATGTAAAATTGTAATGGTGTTTCCAGAGGATATACCATCCATAGGTACTCTTTCTAAATAAAAGTAGCATTCAGACTTAGGGAATGAACATAGTTTAAACACCATATATATATAAAAATGGTTTTTTATGAAAGTCAATTACAACATTACGAGGGATATTGATGTATGATCATCAGAAAATATAACTTCGAATATCTTATAGGAGATAATTATATATGGGGTACATGGTTTAAATTTTTATTATATTTTTTTTAGAATAGTAAAAAAAGTAGCATTGAAAAGGATGGTTATGTTACCTGAAGAGAATGTATGTTTATGCACAAATTTGTTCATCTGTCAGTGTATCTATGAGTCATCATATCAAACATTATTCAGTTTCCAGACAGATAAATTGTGCAACCAGTATGCGGTTTGAATATATAATATATAAAATCTGATGTTAGATAAATCATGAAAGTAATATAAAAATATGCACAAAAGAATGCACATAAAATAACAGTATATATAGTTTAGAGTGAGACTTGAGAGTGGTACTAAATAAATATAAAAATATATTTAAAATAATAATAATAAGGACAATAAGTCAGCACATATTAATACTTTGAAATTTAGAGATAATTAGTAAGCAGGTAGGCAAAAAAATTAAATAAGCAAGGTAATTAGAAAAGAAAAACAATGGATATAAGTATGATTGATATTGGAGAGCAGTGCAAAAAGAAATTGAAAATTATTCACTATTTAATGAAATAGTGTAGAAAAATAATAGTTTTATTCTTGGTAAAAAGCATATTGAAAATAAAAGAAGTTGATGTTGACAAGATTGAGAGTAAAAAAAAAAAAGACATCAGCAGAAAAGATGGAAAAGTAAGAAATAAGGACTGATGAAGAAATAGTGATTCCAGTAATTGGAAAATGCTATCCATCAAGGGCAAGAATGTTGAAAGATAGAAGACTCAAAACCATATGTCAAGCAAAATGATGACAAGGAAATAATTATAAAGTTGATTCAAGAAAATAAGCTATGGAGAAAATACTAAATGAAAATGATAAAAGTAAATAAACTATGAAAAAAGAGAACCAATACATGACGGAATGTTAAAAGAAAGTAAATAGGAGATCCAGAATAGCACGAGACAATACTAAAAGAAATGAGAAAAATCAGTAATTATTAATAACAGCATTAAAAAAATGAATAAAGAAAACAAGATTATATTTGAAAGCATGTCCAAAAATTGAAAAGGAAAGTTTAAGCAAATGTCAAAAACCTTACCAAGAATTGAAGAACAGGAAGAGAAATTGCAGAAAATCGAGTTTCAAATGCTTGAGGTGGTAACACAAAGTGAACAGAGTGAAATGGAATATGAAAAAATTATATTAAAAATATGAGGGCATAAAAAATGGTATTAAAAATGAGCTATACATTGAAAGTAATGAAAGAAAAGTATTCATGAATAACAAAAAAACTAGAATGGAAATAAAAAAACTGGAAGCCACAATTCAGAAAACAATGAAGAAATCATCCTCTCAGTGATAAAGGCAGAGGCTGTCTAGAGTGAAATGGTAAAGAATAAAGCTTGGCAAGATATATGAAAGATGAATTATCAAATGAAATTCAAATAAAAGCAACTCATATAGGATGGAGTGAGACTGAAATTTAAAAATAGTTACAGGAAACAAGTATAAAATTGAATCTCATTTCACTTGATGATATGCATAGCATGGTGAAACAATTCCTAAAATTAGGACATACAGGAGTCAGACTGATGAGATGCCTATAGACCATGTAAGTAGTCTCAAATGAGATTTTTGCTTAAATGTGATATAGAAAGAAAGTCTACTCACCATAATATGCAGTCACTTGCAGCTGGGCTTCCCAAGTCTGGTGAGTTTATTTGTTCACTAAATCTGATTCTTTTCAAACCAAGAAAAATATAAACATACTAAAGTCTCTGGAGGTGGCAAAATTGAGGGCTTAACTATTCATCCTCTGATTGAAAGACCAATCATCCAAATAAAAAGAAATTTACTTCTCAAAGTAAGCAGATGCTCGTTGTGACTGACCAACAAATAATTGAATAGATAGCTCAGCTGTTAAACTTACTTGATGTGAGCAATCAATCCTCTGGTTAAGTCAGTCACAAAGGAATTTATAATCAGCAAATTAAACCTCCAAGTAAGCCAAAGAATAATCATATATTAATGCCATCAAAGTATGTAAGAGAAAATAAAATGACTACATTTCATATAAGAAAAATAAATGATGGAGATTGTGCGGAAATCCAGAACAGAAATCAAAAGCTAAAAACAACAGGAAATGAAACTAAGATAGGATTGAGCTCTGGAAGGGAAGCATAACAGTGCCCATTTCTGGTGCGAAGTGGCAGTTATATGTCTCCTAAGATATCATTAAGGAAGGAAAGACTCAAATCACAGAGAACCTTGGTGGATCATTCCTCATGTATAAGATCTTTTACTAATCAGTAGAGCGAAAATAAAGAAAAAAAATAAGACCAGATATGGAATATTTTAACAAAAGAAATTGTTTACTTTTAATATGTGGAAGTATTCTGTAATATACAGAAATTGAATAGAGAATAGTATATTACTTAGTAAATCTCTATGATCATCTGGGAAATGAATGTAGATGTCATGATGTATTTGTCCAGTATATGTCTGTTTGGGATTGTGTATCCATGTGTGAATGCTTGCTGTACTATTATATATATGTGTTGTTATTTTTGAATATTAAGGGATGATCACTCTTCTTTTGAATAGACCTCAGTTGATAATTCCTTGGGATATATGAATACTAGTCAAGTATTCCTGATGTTATTTCTTGTAGCATTGCAACTATACTTGTGGCTGAAGGACCTGCTGTATAGTTTTGATCTAATCAATACATTTTAGGATTTTAGATAAAATTATGCATATGAATATGTACTGACTATTTAGCACAAATAATGCCAAGTAGTCACCAAAGAGATCAACTAAAATAAAACACATATGGCTTTATTAATCAAGAATTCATAAGAAGCTCAAGCACCAGAACTGAGAACATCAGAATCAATTCTGGGACTTCTCGATCCCAGATGCTCCTCCAATTGTGTCATACTGCACAGAGTGTAAACTTCTTAATGAAAACACACCATAACTTAGGCAACATCATAATTTTAATAATGAGAAATGGAAATGCATCCAGTACTATTATTACATTGCTTTATAATTTTTTTGGAAGGGGTATTGGAAATTATACAAAATCAACCAAGCATCATATTTTTTTAAAATTCAAATAAAGTTACGGATCAAGTACATAAAGTAGTAGAATAAAATTCATAGAATTTTTTTGATTATTGACATATTTTAAACCGAGTATGGAATAAAAAGAAGAAAAAATTAATTTACTGTGAAAAAAAACCTTATTAAAACAGGCAAAACTCACTATACGTATTGCCACTCACAGCAAGCTAGAGTAATCAATGGATGCCAGAAGGCTTGTGCATAAAATCCCCATCTAGTGCCTACTCACCCAATATCCCCAGACTAGTTTCTGGCTTGTGTCCTTGATTACTCTAGCTTGCTGTGAGTGGGAATACGTATAGTGAGTTTTGCCTTTTTTAATAACAGTTATAAGCAAGCATAAGAAATAGTGATCATGTGATGTTTATTGGCTTAAAAAAACCTTAAAGTAAAATATTTGTAAAACTATATGTATTTTAAAATATTAGCTAAGGAAAGAAGTTAGAACAAATAATTTACACCTTCTAGAGAAAAGAGAAGAGAATGTGGATATGTAAATAAGAAATATAAAGAATCAATAAAATAAAGTGCACAGTTGCAAAAGTTAGAAATGAATTTTTATACTTATGAAAGTTGTTTTTTTTTTTTGATAGTTTAAAATAAATACTATTTAATGAATAGTAAAATAAATTAATAATTTATACATTATTAAAAACGTATATAGTAATAAAGAATAAAAAATATATATTTATTTTTGTGATTTTAAAAAATAGATGTATAAAGATAATAAAAAGATATATACATCAATTCAAATTTTAAAAAAAATTCTTATAATAGATAAATATTATATTGGGACTATGATTTATCAATGATAATGCTTAAAAAAATGACTTCAAAAAGTAAAGAATGTCTGGCAATCAGATGTTGAGCAAAAACAGATGATTAGTGGCAGTTATGAGATTAAAGTAAAACAAAGTAAGAACAAGAAAAAAAAACAAGCTGAGTATGATGGGAAGATATATTTTCATTATAAATTGGCAAAGCTATATATTTCACAGAAGATGTTGACTGAGAGACAGAATGCATGTACAGAATATTGTGCACGTAAAAGGAATCTGTCACTATGTGGAAAAATTCCAGTTTATAGCAGTTATCTCTCATGCATAATTTGCTGACATTTGTCTTACAAAGAATATGATTGTTAAACATACCTTTCAATTCTAAATTTAATGGAATTATATTTTTTGTATAATGGAAACTTACCAAAATCACCCTTTTCTTTATTTTTGCTGTAATATCTTATATAAATCCAATTTATCCGAACCACTTTGAACACTTTTTAGCAAAAACCTTTTATTGTGCATATATACACATACATCTATATTTCAACTGTCCTGCATGCAGTCTTCTTCAGAGCCAGTTTAAAGTAGCAAAAACCTTTTATTGTACATATACACACATCTATGTTTCAACTGTTCTGCAGGCTTTTTCAGAGCCAGTTTAAGTGTATGTGTATATATGTACAATAAAGGTTTTTGCTAAAAAGTGTTTGAAGTGGTTTGGATAAATTGTATTTATAATGGCAACTATTAAAGCTATGTGCTGAAACCTCCAGAAATGTCCTGTCTGCCATCTTGAATACTTTTTTGCAAATTCAGAAGTAATGATGCTGTAAAATATAGCTTTTGCCTGCTAATAGTAGAAGTTTTTTTTCTCCTTGCCTACAATTATCAAGCTGGTCTACTGAAATAGAAAAGTATTATTAAGGAATTAAAATTTTCACTTGGAAGAAGGCAATAAAAATCAACCAACATCTTAGATAAATGCAGAATTATGAACTGTGATATATAAGTATACCTATATTAATAGTAAGCTTACCAAATTATCAAAGAAGCTATGTTAAGACCTTTTTAAATTTTATATATCAAAATAAGAGGTTGTAAAGATTTAAACAGAATTTCACTACAATAATATATATATTTCACCTTTATTGTTAAAAGGAGATTGCCTTGACAACAGTTTGAAATTGTTGATTGTTATCTATATTGTGATTGTTTAAGTGTTGATTGGTTTCTAATGGTTATATATATTATATGCATTCTCTTATTTTTTCTTTTATAACTACTAATACGTGAGAGAATGATATTCTATGTTCTTTGTCATTCCCATATTAATTATTATTATAATTATTTTGTATATGAAATAGTTGTGGCAGAGAAGAGATATATTTGTATCAGAAATGAAGGGTTGGTGATAAAGTCTCAATAGAATTTTCAAAATAATTAAACTGTGTTTCAATGTACTGTACCAGATGAAAAGATTCAGTCCTCGCTTATACTGACCACAAGGGCGTCACTAGTCTGAAAATCAAAACTAGACATTTATTTTAAGGATGGACAGGATATATGAACATAAATGTGCCAGACTAAACCCAGGGAGAACAAGAGCTTGTGAATGCTGTTCAGACAATTGAGAAAACACTGAGACAAATGTCTGCCAAAATAAATACAAAAACTTTTAAATTTATTAAACATATGACAAAATAAATATAGAGACTTGATCTTCATTTTTTTTTTAACAGACCTTATCATTGAGTGTATGAAAGCATTAATACGTTAAATACCCAGGCAGACAAGTTCATTTCTCACCTAGAACATCAGAAAGGCTTATATCTTTCTGCTAGTAGTTCACCTAAACCAATTCCATTTTGTCATAGAGATTTAGAAAGATGGATGTGCGTGGAACCAACGAAACAGTGCAGATGAGCTTTTCTTAGCCCAGAAAAGAAACATCAGAACTAAGAATGTCAATTCTGCAAAATGCTCATGGTCAGGTATGTTTAAACCAGTCAAGGTTAGTCTCACACAAGAAAAGGGAAGATTACAGGCTATGTAATCTGAACTATAGAAAATAAAATCTCTACAAAAAAAAACCAGAACAATATACTCGATAAACCGCCAGCCAAAAGATCAGTGGTCTGCAGAAAATGCGAACCAGGTTTGATTAAGTTTAATGACAAATAAAACAACAACAACCAAAAAGGACCAGTGATTAAAAGAAAACTACTAAGATTGGCCTGAGTATTTATCAGGGGTTAGTCAAGGAACAGAAGAAACATTAAGCATATAAAATATCGCTCGCCATACACTCAAATAAGTAATATTTTACGATGGAAGATCTTGTCACTAAGATTCTAATATATAAAAAAAATACATTGATAGTTAACACACCATAAATATAATTTCTTTTAAGATTAAGCTGAGATTTGCTAGAGACTTAACTAGAGATTTTTTAAATGGAAAGGTAAGTTACCTCAAGGTAATATTACTTTCTGCTGTTCATGCAAAGTTCACTTTATAAAGAATCTTATGCAGTGGCTTTAATTTACTACAGGTTCAGAAGAATGGAAGCATTATCGGAATCAGCTCTGGACTTGGCACTCAGATCATGATTGAAGTCACAATTTTGGAGCTCCGGAGGTTCATATATGGAAAGTTTTAGCCCATCATGTTGTGGAGATTTTTCATGGTGTAGATTATAGGCATGGCATAGGACTCTTTATAATATTTGGAGTTTTCTTCCTAACCTATCTCCCATACTAGGGCGCCACCGGGCCATTCGAACCTGGAAAATTTATACAGTAGGCAAATACGCATGGGAGAGGTTATTCTTTTATTGAACCGAAAGCCCCAGTTACTAGCTCAGGGAGAAGCTGAACAAAATATTACACTGTATATTCAAATCAATTCTTAAATTTAAATATTAATAAAATAAATATATAAAATAAGTTACTATCAAAATTAATTCAACAAAACATTTTATTATAATGCACACACACATTAAAAGGAAAAATTCTGAAAATTAAATTAACTAAATATATTTTATTTAAATCATGTGCACAGATAAAAGCGTTTAATAGATTTAAATACTATTTTAATAAGTGTGAATATATATATATAGATTATGCAATAACCAACCAAATCCCTTTTAACCTTAGGCCAAAAATCCCACATTCAAACCGATGCTAGTTTACTGATATACCGATGTGACCAATGCAAAATGATATTAGCATAACAATCATGCTAACAGGAATTTTCATCTGTAGTATGATATCATGGTGAGAAGGAATGAGCATCTTCCCCATGATACAAGAAAGAAATTATACACAAAGCTTTGTAAATGGTGATAGCAGTCTTTGCCGGCTTACTGTCCCAGTCAGAGCATAAGAAAATCAATGGTGTAGGAAATACATTCCATTGATAATGTGATGACTACTCTTTTGGGTCATATGTTCAAGTGGGTATTATGTCCTATATGCTAATGCAGTACAAGGGAACAAGTATCTAATGAACCGACTCAAATTACATTGATATAAAACATCTGTACATCTATCCACCAGCACTGATCCAAATGCGAAATAATTAGCCCAAAAATTAACACACTTAAACTAAACAATCTTATGAATATATGCAGCCATTTACGCTTATTTTTTTTTTATTATTAATTTAAACAAAATTTATGAGAATGGGAATGATATTAAAAACGAAAATATATAAATAATTTAAAATTTAGTCAGATAAGAGATTTCTTTTAAAAGTTAAGTGACACTTAAAATACTTGAAAAGTTTGCATTATATAATTAATGTTCATACTTCTTTTAAAAGAAAAGTTTATACTTTCCAAAGCTGTAAGTTTATTGAAGTCCATCTTAGTGATCCATGTTTCATGGTAGAATACAAAGTTCTTTCCATTTCATATTCTTCTAAGTGGAAACAATTCCATTGCTGGAACCATCATACTCTGGGGGATGCTTCATCTGCTGCAGATACGGGAAACGTAAATTATTGCTGACCCCTACATTTTGGAGATCTGCAATACACTTATAATATATTTAAATAATACACAATCAACAAGAGCAATCCAAATCTTCTCAACTCCAAAGTTTTCTTTTTATATCTTTTGTAAATTTTTATCCTCAAATTCCAGGATCGATCTTACATGGCTTGACATGTCTCTGTGAACCATATGTTTATTTCCATTGTTTATTGGTCAAATTTCTTTAGAGCAGGAACTCAAAATTTTATCACTAGTATGTTTTTTAATTTATCTCTTATCTGACTTTATGCCCAAGGGCCTGTTTGCAATTATGTTAACATAGAAAATCATTTCCATTCTAAGATTAAAAATAACTAACAGCATTTTTTTTAAAAATTATTTTATATCAATACAATCTTGTTTTTAGATTTTAAACTTTAAATTATATAATTAGTTTGCCATCTGTGCATTATATATATTAATTTAACTAAAATTATTAAATTCTCTTTATATATATATATTTCTAGTTGCAGGTGATTTTATATTTTTCCACTTTTATTTGAAAGAAATGTAACGGCATATACTTATTCCATTACAATACATATATCCCAGAGTTTAACAATGTCAACAAAGTTATCATGCATAATTGCAAACATCAATCAGGATAATTTTAAATTATTTTATTATACACATTATTTAGTAGTTTCTGCCACTCTTATTAATCTAACTCCTAATGTGTACATAGATAAATCCTATTGATCCAGATAAATTTTTTAAGCTGAAGAAGTGTATGGATAATGATATTGTAAAATTGTGATGGTGTTGACAGGGTGTATTCAATCAATTGAAAAGCCAAAAGAAGAAGAAGAATAAATCAATCAAATTTTTGCATTATTTATATGATCCCTTGGAATGTTGCAATGTACTTCGAACTTGTGGCCTGAAGCAATGTATAATTTTGTAGAATAGCTAATTTTTTACAGCAAGCTCACCTTTGTTCATAAGGAATTTAAGATAATGCGATCGGTATGGAAAATTCTTGAACTATTGTTTTACATTCTATTTTAATATTTGTAAAGATCTCTTAGATAGGTTAATTGTATGTTAATGGAAATGGGCTGCAGAAAGGAGTTTGCTATTAACTGAAAGGAGACCCTTTGATTCCTCTTGGAGGCCTTAAAGGAACCGAGCAGGGCAAATTCCTAATGTCCACTCCATACGTTCTTGTCGTTGCAGCTGTTATTACTAAATGTTTATTCATATAGTATACGAACATGGATGGGCTGCTCACCAACACGCATTAGCCAGCGTGGTGAGTTTATTGGCTTTTTACCTCTGAGTTTAAGATCAAGAAACACCATGGTATTTCTTCTCAGTGCCTGATAAGGCAGAATGAATGTTTGTGTAAATGATAAAGATTTTTCCCAATTATACAATTATGACAGACAAAAATAAAGCATGGCCCTTAATCCCAGGAGGCTGTAAAGTCACTAACCAAGGCAGCGGTTGGTGGCCGAAGGCGGAGGGTGCTAAGAATATCCTGGAGGCGGACCCAGGCTGCCATTTGATGACGACTTTTTATTTAGGTACTTACAACTGCAGATCACTTTCAAGTGAAGGAAGATTGCAAGAATTAGAAGAAGAACTCTCTTATATTAAATGGGATATTATTGGACTTTGTGAAGTTAGAAGAAAAGGTGAAGAGACAATTGATTTAAAAAGTGGACATATGCTCTATTATAAAGGCACAAATATTGGAAATACAAGTGGAGTAGGATTCATTATAAATAAAAAGTGGAAGAACAATATTGTGGAGATTGATGGTGTATCAGACAGAGTGGCAAGATTAGTTATACAACTTAATAGCAGATATCAAATGCAGATAATTCAGGTTTATGCCCCAACAAGTTCTCACAGTGATGAAGTAATAGAAGATTTTTATATGGATGTACAAAAGGCTTTTGATCAGAGTAAACAACATTTTAAAATTGTTATGGGAGATTTTAATGCTAGAATTGGTAAACAAATGAAAGATGAAAGTGTTGTAGATAATTTTGGTTATGGTAATAGAAATGAGAGAGGACATAGACTTGTGGAGTTTGCAGAGAAGGAAAAACTTTATATTATGAATTCTTTTTTTGAGAAAAATGTTAGAAGGAAATGGACATGGAAGCATCCAAATGAAGGTACAGCAGAATTGGATTATATTTTGACTAACAGGAAATACATATTTCAAGATTGTAATGTTCTTAATAAATTTAACACAGGAAGTGATCATCGATTAGTAAGGGGTAAGATACATGTTAATGTAAAACTAGAGAGACAAAAATTATTAAGAAAAACTATATTTACAGTTGATATTCCTAATCTTCAGAAACATTCTAATGAATTTAAATTAGAACTTACAAATCGGTTTCAAGTATTAGTAGATTTTGAACATGATTCAGATTTGAATGAAATTAATATGAAAATAACTGATACACTTTTAAAAACTGCAACAAAGATAGCTGGTAGAAAAAAGCAGCAATTGACTAATAAAATTTCTACTGAGACTAGAGAACTTATGAAGAAAAGAAGGAATATGAAGATATGCAAGAATGATGCATTAAAAAGAATTGAATATCTCGAATTTTGTAAAGTGGTGCGGAAAAGAGTTGAAAATGATATAAGAAAGTATAACTGTGAACTAGCAAGAAAAGCTGTAGAAGAAAATAAAAGTCTTAAGAATGTAAAACAACATTTTGGTATTGGTAGGAAATTTATATCTGCAATAAGGAAAAAAGATGAAATTATTACTAAAAAGAGGGATGACATTATGAAATTGGTAGAAGATTTTTATCAAGAATTATATAGTAATAAAGAACAAGTACCTCCTATATCTATTACATCTTCCGAATTGCCCAGAATTTTAAATGAAGAAGTGAGAAATGCAATTAAATGTATGAAAAAAGGAAAGGCTCCAGGTAATGATGGAATTATAATTGATATATTAAAAGAAGCAGGTGAAGAAACAGAAAAAATATTAGCAAAGTTATATACCAAATGTCTAAATGATAAAGATGTACCGGATGATTGGAAGAATGCAGTAATAATATTAATATTTAAAAAAGGTGATAAAGAAGATATTAGAAATTACAGACCTATCAGCCTTTTATCAGTTTTATATAAAATTTTTACCAAGATAATTACAACTCGTCTACAGAGAACCTTGGATTTTCACCAACCAAGAGAACAAGCTGGATTTAAAAGTGGTTTTAGTACAGTAGATCATATTCAGGTATTGAGAGAAGTTATAGAAAGGACAAATGAATATGAGTTGTCATTATGTTTTGGATTTGTAGATTATGAAAAGGCATTTGATTCTATAAACATTTCTTCAGTGATTAAAGCATTGGATCATCAAGGTATAGATCCAGGATATTGTCATATTTTAAAGAATATTTATAAAAATGCAACAGCAACAATTAGATTACATAATGATACTGGGAGAGTCAACATTGAGAAAGGTGTAAGACGAGGTGACTCCATATCTCCAAAACTTTTTACAGCAGTGCTGCAAGAAGTATTTTGTGGATTAAAATGGGAAACTAAAGGTGTGAAAGTAAATGGAGATTATTTAAGTCATTTAGATTTCGCAGATGATGTAGTTGTTTTTGCAAATAATGCTTCCGAGCTGCAGGAAATGTTGCAGGAGTTATCAGATGAAAGTAGGACTAAAGATAAATGTTAAAAAGACTAAAGTAATGTTTAATCGATTTGCTCCAAATATGAAAATAAAGATTGATTATGATGAATTAGAAGAAGTTAAGAGTTACAAATACCTTGGTCAGATTATTAATACAGATGGAAACATAATAGAGGAAATTAATCATAGAATTAAACTTGGTTGGAGTGCTTTTGGTAGAAATAACTTGATATTAAAAGGAAATATGCCTATGTGTTTGAAAAGAAAGGTTTTTAACAAATGTGTTTTACCAGTTCTTACTTATGGATCTGAGACTTGGACACTTAATAGAAGATCAATACAGAGACTTCAGACCACTCAAAGAAGTGTGGAGAGATGTATGTTGGGAGTAACAAGAAGAGATCGAAAACGCAATGTATGGATAAGAGAACAAACAGGTGTTACTGACCTCATTGAAAAAATTAAAAGATTGAAGTGGAGTTGGGCTGGACATATTGCTAGAAGAGATGATAATAGATGGACAATTGAAATTTTAAACTGGATTCCAAGAGATTGTAAAAGACCCAGAAGGAGACCACATGTAAGATGGATGGATGAAATAAGAAAATGTGTAGGGGTGATGTGGAGAAGAGAAGCTAAAGATCGGAGAAGGTGGATTAAACTTGGAGAGACCTTCATCCTGCAGTGGATTGATAATGGTTGATAATGATGATGATGAATGGAAAAGTGACTTTTATTCATAGCACTTTTAATTTATTTGGATTACACTAATTAATTTCCCCCCCTTTTTCTTTGTTTTAAATTTTATAGCAATGTTTCTAGAAACTTCCAACCCGATTCTATTATCTTGTGCCACCATGATTAATAAAATATATATAATTTTACATATTTCACAATTAATTTATATATACATTATTAGTACATTAAAAGTGTGTGCATATTGTGATTAAATCTATCTCTCGTTGCTTGTCCATGACTCTATTGATTCACTTTCTTTCCAAATCATTAATTTATTTTTTTTAAAATGGGATTAATATTGAAGTGAAAAAAAAATTATGGGTAAATAGTGAGTACGTGTACAAGCATGGAGAGATAGACTTTAAACCCAGTTAGATGGTACAATGATTATTGATACTCGTGAAGCATAATCTGAGCTTCAGATTATCCACTTCAATACATAGTTTGATCATCATCAGCATCAATCTTAATATTTTTTATAACAGTAGCTTGAAAATTGATAGTTTGCCATATTATCTGAACAGAATATATATTTCTGCAAATTTATTTGACAATCAATTTCCTGGTATTATATATATATATAATTGATTTTATTTATATAGTTAAGCCTCTTTTTTTGAATAAGAATAAGTGGCACAACCTTTGAAAAAAATCAGATTTTGAATTAAAGATGAATTTGCAAAGGTGGAAAGAGTTTGAATTCTTCGAGAAGTTTTTATTTGCAGATAATTTTAAAAAGATGTACAGAGTATATACTTAACTTATATGTATATATTTATAATAGAAATGTGTTTATGTTTAATATCTAAAGTGTGGTAAGATGTTTTGCAGATTATTGTGTGGATAGTTTGATTTTTTTAGTAGTGCTAAGATTTAGTTTTTTATTTTATCCTTTCAATAATTTAAAAATATATAGGAGTCCAATTATTTGACTTATGATATATATGTGTGCATGTGTTTCTTAAGACTTAGCAATCACTATAGACCCAATGTAACTGAATCCAGTTTGATATATAAATGCTTAATCACAATACTGTTAGAAAACTTTTTATTTACGAGTATTTATTTTTCTCTTTATATAATACCCAAGCATTTTATGTTGTAGGTAACTTTATTAACAGTTGATGAACTCTATATGAAGCATCCTAAACTGGTGAAAGATTTGTTTTGGAATGATTTGGAGCCACAAGTTCCTTATACTAAATCATCAGTGAATTTCAAAACATCACCGTATTTGGGATCCACCTTCAACTTAAAGTAAAGACTTAATAGTTGCTTTTCAAAATTCATTATTATTATTTTAAAAACTAATATAAGTGCAACATTTAAAAAATCCTTTAAACTCACCATATTCCTAATATATGTTGATGATATGTTTGTTAAGCATATGAATAATCATTTAGAACTAAAAATTCGTGACAAAAATGTATGGAGTGGATATTATGGCAAATTCCTAATATTTTTTCTGTATGTTTTTGTTGCAGCTAATATTTTTATATGAATATTCATATAGAAAATACATGTGGATAGGTTGTTCCCCATCATGCATCAGCCAGCATGGGAAATTACTGATTTCATATCTCACTTTAAGCAAACATACTCTATTTTTTTAGAAGCCTGATAGTTCTTAATGGAAACATTGATGAGTGATTTTGAAAGCAGGATGAATATGTGAATGATTATTGTTTTTTAATATATTATCAATTGCATAAACAAAAAAAAAAATATAGCCCTCATTTCTCCTAGGTTGTAACAGTGCTAACCAAAAGCCGAGAGTGCTAAGAATACCTAAGTTGTAGGTTTAGGTTACCAGATGATGACTTTTTATTTACTTACCTACAAAGATAGATCATTTTCAAGTAAATAAAGATTATGTAACATCAAATGAGTCATTGTCGGACATTGTGAAGGTAGAAGAAAAGTTTAAGAGACAATTGATTTGAAAATAGACATGTATTTTACTACAAAGGTACAAATATTGGAAGCACAGATGAAATAGGATTCATTATATATAATATGTCTCAATGGAAAGTTGACTGATTCTTTCTTCAAGATTTTTGCAATGTCATCTCTGAATATGTAATGGCATACTTTAGCTTTTCACCACAAAAATTTTCAGATGCTAGCATGTTCAGATTACTCTATATGATATGAAATGTAACAGTGTTCTGTACATTCATAGACTTTCTTCAATCTTCTCCCAACTATCGTGAAATTTAGCAAATCACTTGATAATATTTTGCAGTTTATGGCTTCACTGCCACATGCACCTTGAATCATTTCAATAGCAATTTTGCCCAATTTGAAACAAAATTTAATGTTGGTGCACACTGTTCCATCATATCTTAATGTAAAAAAGACAGTCACATATTATGTTATAATCATGATTCAAACATGTTAACACCTTAAAATTTTTGCGTGTAGCTGAACTATTGTTATGTAACATTTAGTGATTCAGAACTGGTATTGAAGGCAAGTTGGAGAGATAATAATCAGCATCATCTTTTTATTAAAAGGAACAATATTGTGGATATTGATATCAGGTCGAATCACTGAAATAGTTATTCATTCTAAAGAATGCAAATAATTCAAGTTTTTCTTCCAACAGTTTCTCATTCTTATGAAAAAGATTAGAATGGCCTTCAAACATTAATGAGTTTAATAAATTCAATAAAAATAATATTTCTGTACAGCATTCTTTTCAGTTCACAATAGTATTATTCATTAAAAACTCTGGATTGAAAAAATGTATTTCTGAATAAAGATGAACCATATCTAACATTCCATAACCCTTTTTTTATTAAAGATCTGAAAGTTTTTTATAAATTTATCATAGTGTAATATTATTTTGTTTATGCAACTTTTGAATCAATTCTACACAGTATAAAGAAGTTATTTCACTGCTTGTCACCATGACATGCTAATAGTTTAAAGATATTGGCAACGTAGCTCTTATGGAAATAACTTTTAAATTAAATTAATATATAATAAAATTGTTGACAGCAGCATGACAGTAATTTAACGATATTTGTAATAGCTTATACAACAACTTTTTTTCATGCCCCAAATAACAGTCACTGCTGTGCAATAAATTTGCTATTGCCATTGAAGTATTATTAAAATTGTTTTTTATTAGAGTTATCATATACAAGTAAGCTAACAGTAATATTTCAATCTGCTCTTTACTTCATATTGTGTTCATTTTTATAATATATATATATGTTTAAAATCTTTGTAACATGGAAATGAGCAAATTTTTGATAAATATTACATAATTGATTCTTTACTGACAAGATTGTTGGAATCTAAGTTTTATTGATAAAATAGCAATAACAAAGATACAAAATCAGAAATGGCAAATTTAAATATGAAAAAAAAAAATGTGTAAAAAAACCTTTTTTTAAAAAATAATGTTTTTATATAAACAATACTAGCCAACTAAAAAGTAGAAAAATAAAATAGTCTGCCTAAAAAGTAGAAAAAATTGAATCTTGCTTAATTTGCCATTTTTGGAATATATCAGAGATCTTAAGAATTTAGACTTGTTATAAAACAATTGAAAATTTCAGGAATATTGCTATTTCAAAAAGACATTTGAGACTCACTTTCATCATAAAAATCAAAAAGGTCTCAACTGCTTTTATGAAATGACAATATTCCTGTAATTTCCAATTATTTTATAACAAGTCTAAATTCTTAAGATCTTTGGTATTTTCCGAGAACAATAAATTAACTGAGATTCTTTATTTTTCTCTTCTTTTTAGTCAGATTACATTGGAATTTTCTACTTTTTAGTCGGTCAGTACTGTTTACATAAAAGCGTTTTAAAATTTTTTTTTTTTTTTTTACATATTATTTGGTTAAAACTAAAACATCTCAGTTGGAGTAAAATTCAAAATGTGTACATAAAGATAGGGCAAGTTAATAAAAAAAAGCATTTAATAAAGCCTGTATATAGCATTTCCATACTAGTTATTATAACACAATATCTTGGTTAATGAAAGATAAAACATACAATTTCAGATGATTTTAAAACTGTGTTTAAAGCTAATTAGAAACATTAAATCCTCTAAAAGTGATGCTTTCATTTAGTTCTGTTTGTATTTTGATTCAGAATGAAAAATTGAATTGCTTCACCTATCTCCAATCTCATCATAGGCCATTGGGAAAGAAGCTTCTTAAATTAAATAATAATAAACATTTTCAAAATGTTTTAATTGATTCTAATACTTTTGTTTTTTAATTGTTTTGACACCAATATAAAGTTTTGTCAAAAAAAAAAAAACTATAACAAAGAATAAGAAAATTGCTTTAACGTACACAGTGGCAAGAGACATGATTTTATTTCATGAAAATATTTAAAAACTTTAAAATTTTTCATTATAAGAGATTTTTTTTACAAGATAAAAAACAATTATAATGTTCTTATTTCTTCAGTATTTCAAAGATAACTTACAATCTTACCAAGCATAAATATCATTTTGAACTAGTAAAATAATCCATTTTTTTCAAATATAATAAATTAGATATTTATTATTTTACTTGACTCTTGCTATTTTTTGGATATTGTGTTATTATTTCTGCTATGACATATTACTCTGGTGACGTATTATTCTAAGTTTGCGATATGTTTAAAGTAATGCCTCCAAGAAATATGCAAGCAAACTTAATAAGATTTGTTCACAGATCCCATGGAGGCATTATTTTAAAGATATCGCAAACTTAGAATAATGTACATCATACTACATATAGTATGAAAGTTCAAATATAAAAAAAAAAGAAATGGAGAGATATATTTAGTATGAAAAAAGGAAAAAAACATATAAAAATAAAAATAAATAGTTGTGACTTTTTATTATGGCAATTTTTGTGAATTTTTATTATGACACTCTGTATTATCAAAGCCATCCTCTCTCTCCTGGCATAATGTGGCATTTTGTGCCATCATAAGCACCCAGCACATGCAATACCAAACTTCTAATCTAATAACACATCTTATTTTCAATGATGGAGATATATATTTATTATGAAAAAAGAAGAAATGTGGAAAAGAACCCTGAAATGTTTTTTAAATGGCAAGCTGTAAGTTTAAAGTTATATTTTAAATATATATTCAAAAAAACACAAATGTATAAAGTTTTAGTTGTAAATGTATTTACAAATGATGCGAGAGGTGTATTATATTTTGGAAGATAAAAATAGTCACTGTGGCAGATTGAAACATTTAATATCTTTTAAAATAGAAAGGAAAGGGTCAGTTATTTAGCATGGATTAGTCAGCCCAGGATTTTTGGTTGCCATGACATCATAAATAAAAACTTTAAGTAAATATTACAAGGTTCACACATCACCACAGTAATACATCATAGCAGGAATAATACCGAAGTACCCTTTATTATTGAGTTATTATTTAATAACATGTATAATTTTAATACAATTATCTATTAAAAAAGTGGGTAAATATCTTTAATATTGTTATTATTTCACTGTAAACAAAACTTTTGACAATGAAATAAAGTTTTAGTATATGTCTAATTAATTAAGAGTTCTAAATATTAAATAAATAATTTATGTGCAGCAATTAAGTTGATATTTAAATTAAAACATGTAGCATATAAAATGTATCAACTGAAGATTAATAATTCGGAATTTTTGGATCCTTAAACTCTAGTTATTGAATTTTTTTTTTTTTGCAATTAAAAAAAAATTAATGCTGAAAATGTAAACAAATATTAAATGCAAAGATTGAATAATAATTATATCTTATATGTGATTTTTTTTATACCTTTTAAAAAACTTGAGATGTTTTTATTGAACTAAACTTCACGTAAATAAAAAAAAATATCCATGAATGTTTTGATTATTTTCTATAAACCTTGATATGACATAATTCATTTGAAACATAAAATAAAAGCAAACAAATCAAAAGACACCAAAAACATATATATATAAAATACACCAAAATATATGAACATAAAATAAAGTCATATTTTATCAAAAGTAAAAAAAAAAGAAAATTTTTTTTTGTAAAATATTCTTTATATGTTCTTTTATTTTTTTTTGGTTTGTATATTTTTGTTATTATATCTCAGATGTTGAATTATGTCTTGAGAAAGATTATGGAAAATAAAATAGTAATGGATATTTTTATGTATGTAAAATTAAATTTAATAAAAGACAAATTTTTGAAGAAAGAAAAGATGTGATGAAATCTATAAATGTGAATAAATATAAAAAGTAAAAAAAAAAAAAAAATTATATATGCTATTTTAAAATTTACTTTGTTTTAATAGAGTAAAATTTTTTATTAGAATTTCAATATTTGTTATTTCAAAAAATAATAATTAAACTTTATATGTCTTAATTTATTTTTTTAAATTGATATTATGTAGGAAAAAATGATGAACTCATGAATAAGAAAAGTTTCTCTCATAGCTAAAAATGACTAACAAATGCAAATCAGATTGTTTTTTTAATGTATTAATTTATTCAAGATTTAAAAAAAGTTTATTTGAATTAGATATCAAAATAATAAAATTTGGTGGTCTTGTGATGGCTTTTATAATTTAATCAGATTAAAACAGTTCTTGCTAGATATTCTGTAAACAAAAGCAGGCATAAATATTTTCTAAGTTTACTATTAGGTGTTGCTCAGCACATTTTCTGAATAAGATCTTTATCATTATTAATATTTTTTTTAATGATTAAGTTTTGGAGGTTTCTCAGTTATTCTCCAAGATCTTATTTTAAAAAAAAAATCAGACTTAAATCTAGTTATATACAGAATATCCACTGATGATATTATTGAAATGGTAAATCAGATTCAGATTTTCCGTTTCACGGTCTGACCCATCTAATCATTTATTTTACTAACATTTGCTTTTTTTATTATTCTAAAAAAAAAAATATTTTTAACATTTTTTTAACTATCCTGAATAAATCCTAAAATTTATTTTGGATCATATATATATAATTGTACTAACACTGTTATTCCATTTTTATTATTAAAAGAAAAAAAAATTCAAATAATTAACTTTGAATTTTTTTTATATATTTGATATATATATTTAAAATGTTTTATTTTTTCAGTTTAAGAATCCAAGATGGCCTTTTTAAAAGATTTGTATCTCGATAAGAAGTTTAAAATAAATGTTTAAATTAAAAGCATTGATAAATTACCAAAATCCATTCACTGTGGAATCTCTATTAATTAATTAGTAGAGATTCTACATCGTTATCTAAATTAAAAAATGAACAAAATTATATTGAAAACTATTGATCCTTATCGAGGTACAAACTTTCTAAAATTGGAACAATAGCATAAATTGCCATTGTTTTAAAAATGCAGATCACCTGAGGCAGCAGAAAAACCATATACCATTAGAAAGTTATAAATAGTGGTCCTTTTTAGAAAGAAGAAAGACCAGACAGAGAACAGACAGAAAGAAAGTTGTAGAAGCCTCCATGCCATGACGATCAAGTAGTAAAAAGGGTAAATCACTGCCCTTTCCTTCCTTAGACCTGAAATCTTCCGTTATGCTGCTGTCCAAACCTGCCTTCAAAGAAGCCATCTGCCACCAATGTTCGCCTGCAGAATTCATCCCAGGGAACCCCAAAGTAAAATGCCAAAGAGCTGAAAATTTATACTTGCGTCAAGAAGTTAGAAGAAACTATTATCGTAAGAATATTAATGTAATTTCGTAAATCCTTAGAAAAAAATGTCAAAAGTTATTGTTGATTGAAAATTTTTTAAACTGATTCTTTAACCTTTTCTTTTAAATTATAATAATCTTTCATTAGCTCAAACTCACCATAATTTTCAAATTTTAATATATTTAATTATTTAAATATGAATTTATTTATTTGTTTTATAGTCCGTAATTTTAGCATGAGATTTCATGCGTTGATTTTTTATATTATTTCGACAAACTTCACTCGCAGGGGCTCAGAGTAATTTGCTAAGAGAGCAAATTATGTTTTACTAGACGGGAATATTAACAAAGAGTGATTTAATTTTAAAATAAAGTAATTTTGATCTATTTTTATTTCGCAAGTGAAGTTATGTCGAATATATATATATGTCAAAATAAACATTCCGTATTTCTTTAAACAGTTTTTATTATAGATTTCCCAGAATGGGATTCTATTATTTTATATTTCTGCAATTTAAAGCAAAATAATATGCTATAGATTTTGACCTAGTAACAGCGCCGCTGGATAACGTCAGTTAATTGTCATGCCTTTTTTTTTTAAGTTAGGAAAGAAGGAAGGGAGGATTTATTCGGGACATAAATTTCCTTATTTCTATATGTATGTTTTTTTTTGTACGTTAAATATTTATATAAAGTATTTGGTTACACAGGTTGGTCTCTATGCAGTGTTAGATCATTTTAAGGCTATTTAATTATTATTCATTCATATTTAATGATTATAATATCTCAGGTTAATATAATGCTTGGAGTATCATGGACAGACCTAAAACGGTCATCGATTCAGAGTTAGCTTCCGTTTTCACATACTCTGTGAATCGGATAGCATGGCTGAGATAGAGTAGGTTAGCCTGTGTGGTACCTGTAGAGGCAGGCACATTGACTCTCTGTAAATCCTATCTCCATATCGGTCATATGGAAAACAAAATGTGGACGTGTCAATTTTCCCTTTTTATTCTTTGTTGGAATAGGCATACAAGTGTCCGTAATCCAGCTCATATTTTCTTACTTACGTTTCTTCTCTCCTGTGCATTCGTATATTTATTAACCCGACATTGTTTTGTTTTTCTTTTGCCTATCTAATACGTAAGCCATAGGGAAATCGACCTGAATAATCGACTCTTTTGTTCGTTTGCGTAATTAGTTAAAATCATTTGATTTTGGCTAATTCCTGTTATATTTTATTATAGGTATGATTTTAGTTGTAAGTACAACTAAAGTGGCTTGTTTGCTTGATAATTAACTGATCTATTTTTTTTTGTTATAACAGCTTACAGTTTTCATCACTGTAAAGTTAGTTATAAGCTATTCCAGCAAGGTCCACTAATGTCATCAAACATTAGTCATTTGGAATCTGAATTATTATTTTTATAAAGAGAAATAAAATCAATTTTTCTTTTATATGTTAGTGGAGTAAGACGTCAAATTAATCTTATTATAATCGTCTATTTAATTAATGTCTTTTTCAATAGAAATGTTTTTTTTTAAATCTTGTATAAAGAATTCATGAAAATAGTCAGTCTTATATATGTGCGTTAGGCAGATGTTTAAACCTGCCACTATATTACAAGCTTGTACTAAATGTGCATGGGGAATTTTAAAATCCGTGATCATTTAATTATAAAATTATTTTTGTCTTATTTTAAAGGAAAATAACTATAACCAAAAGTAAAAATACATAAACTAAACAATGTAAAACATAACTGCTATTATAAATTCTTCATGAACTTATATGATTTATAAAGTTAATTTAAAGATTGTAGTTTTTTTTTTTTAAAAGAGCTTGAGTTAGACTAATGTAAAATGTTTAATGATTGTTAAATATATATATAACTAAAACCAAATTTCCAGTGTTCCTCGAATCATTTTATTTGTTTTCATTTTAAATAAATTTTGATTTTTTTTAATATATCTATTAATCAATCACCAAGTTCTCATTTAAATATAATAAAAATTGAATCTCATGCTTTAAGACCCAGCTGCCGGCACAGTGAAATTAAGGGAATTTGATCGTATCATCGAGAAAGGCTATTGATTAGATCTTTGACCTGGGGATATAGGTAAATAGGGCAGAATTCACGATGTACCTGATTTATATATCTTGTATGTGGTCTGACTCGAGGTACTTTACCTATATTCAGGGGTTTGTTGGATCGATGTGTGTTTTTCGAACGGTACATCATATTTTTTTTTCCGGGTTTTGGACACCCATCGGTGAGGCTATTAGATATTCCCACACCCTGTATAATGTTAAGCATATATATATAAGGTTTTTTGAATAACACTAAATAATAAATATGTGTAAGATTTTTTTTCCCGAGTTTGTATGATGTTTTGCACACACTGCAAAACCCTGAATAATGTTTAATGTATATAATGTGTTTTTTTTATTATGCTTTTTGACACAGTAATGAATAATATATACGTGTAAAAAAAAATTTTCCTGAGTTTTGATGCTCAAAAATGGTGGGGATTTTAGATAAATAGCTACACCATGATGAATATGTTGATAAAATGAAATGTGTGAATACACATGTATTTTTTTTGGCTGTATTTTGTGGTAGAGAATAAGAATAATGTGTCCACAAATAGCTGGTACCCAGAATTAAAAGTGATATATGTACACAGACTCAAAATAGAAAGGAAAGTATATGAGATTTTTTTTTTCTATCTGTGATTTTTCTTCATGTGTAAAATGTAAAAGAAAAATAAACCAAATCCTGTATGTTTTGGTGTATAAACAAATCTTCAGAGTCTGTAAAATATTGTGATATAAAAAGATAACTAAATGAAAATCGTGTAATAGCAACAAATGTTTGTTAATAGAGACTTGGGTGAATAAATTGTTAATAATAAAGCATATATATTCTATTGGCTGGCGCCCTTACAAAAAAAATTGCCAATAGTTTAATTAAATATTTTCAAACACAAAATAGTGTTATTTAAGATTCGAACCTGGAAGAATGAAATGGTTAAAGAGTCAGTACAACTTAAATGTAAATTAAATCATGTAAACCAATTGTTATCAACCAAGTGATGTATGATCAATGTCAAATCTGTCCAGGCACAGGAAAGCAACCAGAGGTAAAAAAAGAATAAATTTGTTTTGTTTCATATAGCAAAATAGTTAAGTTTTTGCTAAAAAAATTTTTTCATTAATTAAGAAAATAGCTGAGTGGCAAATAATTTTATAACTAAAGGCAGTAAACAGAGCAGGAGATGAATTACAGGGGGAACAGGTAGTATTAAGATGGGAGATGTTTTAGGAGGGAAGGGTTAAAGAATCAGTTAAAAGCTTTACGAAAATACATTTATACTCTTACGATATTAGCTTCTTCTAACTTCTTGACACAAGTATAAATTTTCAGCTCTTTGGCATTTTATTTTGGGGTTCCCTGAGATGAATTTTGCAGGCAAATGTTGGTGGCAGATGGCTTCTTTGAAGGCAGGTTTGGACAACAGCATAATGGAAGATTTCAGTACATTTTCTGAACAAGATCTTTATCATTATTAATATATTTTTTTAATGATTAAGTTTTGGAGGTTTCTCAGTTATTCTCCAAGATCTTATTTAAAAAAAAAAATCAGACTTAAATCTAGTTATATACAGAATATCCACTGATGATATTATGATATATCTTATTGGAAGAAAATTCATAATTCATTTTGAAATGAATAAGATAATTCACTTTAGTAACTCCTAAAAAAGTGCCTTTTTTAACAATTACTTTAGGAGCTTCTGCAATCCAGTATGCACAATGGTTAATAAACTATTAAACTAAAATATTGTTCATATAATCTAAGAAAGACTTTTTATTATTTGTGATGAGTAAAAGATTCTCAGAAAATTTAATTTCCCTATAATGCAAAGTATAGAAACAAATAGATAATGTATTATATAAGATTTTTCATTTTCAATAATTTTTAAGTATTTAACTAACTAATCCTAGAATAACTGATATTGGTGAATAATTAATTCAATAAATCCATTACTTTATCTCTTTTTGTATTACTGGTCTTTCTATTCTTTTAACATCTGTAACAAATCAATTTCATTATATAGTTGTTTTAAGCCATCAAACATCACATGATCTCTATTCTTTATGCATTCACAAGCTGTTTTTCACAGAGGCAAAACTCTCCATACATTAACACCACTCCATGCAAGCTAAAGTAATTAATGGATGCACAATCCTTCCTGCACCCATTGATTACTTTGGCTTGCACTGAGTGTCACTACTGTATGGAAAGTTTTGCCTCTGAGAAAAGCAATTGTTTTAACATTATATCCTTGAAACATCTGGTATTTGAATTCAGTAAAAATTTATTAACCTTTTAAATTTTTTATTTGTTTCATAATAATGTCTCACATCGTCATTTCAATGTTTTTAGTTCAGAGAACCTTATTTATAGCATTCTAGAAAGTAACAATAATATAAAGTAAAGTAAAATACTATTTCTAAACATTTTCTGGAAAGATGAAAATAGAGAATTTCAAGAATAAGATTTTATTTGTGCATTATATTATAAATTAATAATTTTTAACAAATGTTTCTATTGAAATATTTTAATATGTGGAAATATCTGTTATGTTTTCATATTAGAAAAATCACCATCAGATGTTAATAGAGAATAATCAATGAATATATATGTATATATAAACAGTGAATAAATGTGGGTAGATTGTAATAATTAAATATATTAAAATAAATGCAGTCATTGTATGTATATGAATATAGGAAGATATATTTTCACACAAGGAAATACATAGTACTGAATAAACTAAAGGGAATACTTATCAAACTAGCATTTTTATTTTTGATATCATGTAGCACTGAAATGAAAATAGCAATGTATCAAAGAATCCAGAAGGTGATGAGAAATATTTGAAAGAAATTAACATTTGTATCACAAGTCTCTTAGATAAAATGTCAGGTCTATATGAGTTTAGAAAAGGATAGATTATTTTTTTCTAATAAACTGGAAAATCAGGGTCTAAAACTGTTGAACTGTTTAGTTTTTTCAACATCATAACATTCTGATGATTGCATTTCCTAATTAAAACTTGTTAGAACCAATTAAGAGAAATTAATAATAATTAGCATTGTTTCCAAAAAATACAAAATAATTTTGAAATAAATTACTAGAGATCAAAACATATCTAAACACTTCACTATCTAGCCCAGCCATACTCAACCTGCATGCAGCCCACTAAGGTTTTACATGCAGTTCAACAATTGATTGATGGTTAAACATGCATGAGAGAGAAAAAATTCTACTCTTCTTAATTAATGAGTTATCACATGCGATTGATTTTTTTAAAATTTTTATTGACATACTAATAATGTTAGTTGTCAATTTTTATATTTCACAGATGGTGGAAGAACTTGTCATTATTGTTAACAAGTAACTACTTGCATTTGATTTTTATTTTTTTATTGATGCACTAATAATGTTAATTGTCATTTTTTTAAATTTCACAGATCTAAATAATAAATAACCATTTAGTGATGGGGGGGGGGAGGATCTCCATTTATTGTTAACAAGTAACCATTGGTGTTTGATTTTGAATTTTTTTATTGACATGCTAATAGCTCTCAATTTTTTAATTTCACAGATCTGAATGTTGGGGGAGGGAGAACCTGCTTTATTGTTGATGAGTTTGATTTTGATTTTTTCATTGATGTGCTAATAATGTTAATTGTCAATATCTTGTCATTACTGCACCAAATTTGTTGGGTTTTACATATGAATTAATATCAACACAGGTATATAAAATAACATGTATAAGATGGAATATAGACTAGTCCATTATTCGAAGGCAAGGTGAGATATGTTTTTCATAAGTGATTTGAAAATTTGTAGTTGGTTGGTAACATAATATTTTATATGAAACTATAATTTAAACACCCATAATGACATTTTCAAACAACAAATGAAAAATATCTGATGAAAATGGAGTGTTACAAGATATTGTAATAAAATAAAACAGGTTCAGCAATATGTTTGATTTGTCAAGAAAGTATCACTTTTAAAAAATATAACATTGATTATCATTATACTATGAAACATAAATAGTTTAATGTCACATTTTCTCATGAGTGAAAAGTTAGTTTTTTTCAAGAAATTATTGCAACAACAACAAAATGTTATGTCAGTGAAGATCTCACAAGAAGCAGCAGTAACATGAACATTATATGAATTTGTTACATACTTGGCAAAAATAGGAAAGCATTGACTGATGCTGAAGTTGTGAAAAAATGTTTCATAAATGCTTCCAATATATTAATGTATAATCCGTTTAATCAATACATAATTTATTAACTTTTAGAATTATTTAATAAATTTATCAATAAAAAATCAAATAATATTACAAATTGAGAAACTACAACTGTCAGATCTTATCTGCGTTAAATGAACTGAAATTTTTGCAAAACATATTTTAATTTGGCTGTTAATTCTAGTACCAACATTTTAGCAATATGCCATTTTTATCGTATATTGAACTGAACAGAATTCAATTCATGAAGATTTTTTGAAAATTTTTCATATGAAGGATCAAACCAGAGACTGATTTTCTCCATAATATTACTACTTTTCCTGAAAAGAATAATATTGAATTAAAAGAATTGATTTCTGTGTCCTTCAGTGATGGTATCAGAAAAGGGATTTGTTTCCCTATTAAAAAAGAAATATGATTTAACAAATATCTTATCATTTCACTGTTTAATTCATCAAGAAACTTGGAAACCCATATAACCATAAAAGAAGTAGATGCTGCGATGAAAACCATTATAAATATTGTGAATTATATTTGAGCCTGAGAACCGAACCACAGAAAATTTGGCAGAAAGAAGTATTAATTATGGCAATGTACTTTTGCATACTTTGGTGTGATGGCTAAGGAGAGGTAAAGTTTTGGATGTTTTTTTTTTTATTAGAGCATGAAATTGTTTTATTTTTATGAGAAAACAATAAAGTTTATAATGAATTTGATAATTAATGTTGGGATGTTTTTTACCTTTTTTTATGTGACATCACAGAAAAGCTTTGTGAACTTAAGATTAGTTTACAAAGCAAAAAAAAAATTATTTTGTAAATGGAAAATAAAGTATTTGCATTTGGAAAAAATTAAGTTATACCAAGAGATACAAAAAACAAAATACTACATTCCTCAATGTTAACAAAAGCTAAGCAAGATAATATTGACTTTTCTTCAGAAACCTATACTATCATTTCAAATTATTTAGCTGCATTATTGAAATAATTTAAAAGCAGATATTAAATTGAGAGACTGCAAACCTCTCGCACTTATTAGCCAATTAGGTGTTATTAATATCGATCAAATCGTAAATACAAGACAGAATTTAACAAGAAGAGGCATCCACCCTCCTCTTTACTTGTCTTTCTATATATCCAAGCCAGTCTGAAGTATTTAGATTTGAAACCGTGAATCTTCAAACATATTGACATTTAACTCACTGAGTTTAAATTACAAACATACAGTGTGAAATCCTACGATTTACTACGCAGTAGTTTTTAGATGTTATAATTTGCAAATACTGTTTGCGCTTTATAAATTAAATATTATTTAAAAGCAGATATTAAGTTTTAAAAATATTAAGAATTGTCACTTATAGAAAGTCATTGCACTTAGAAATAGCAATTATTACATAATTAGCTGTATTTGGACATGATATTTGATGAATTTAAAAATGACACATATTTGGAAGTCATTTTTAAAGAAAAAAGAAAGGTATATGGAATTTTAGAAATTAGTGGAAAATATAAAACTCAAAAAGTATGCACAAATGTTGTTCACATTGACAGGTCTTTCTTAATCATCTTATTTGAAAATGAAATATGTGAAGAATGTACATAGAAACAGATTTACTGATTCACATCTTGATGATAACTTTAATAGTAGAATGTAGCACTTATAAATGAGATTTATCTAAAATTGTTAAAAGTTTGTTTCAATATCAAAATTTACGTTAATATCTAAATGTTTGGATTAAGTAAAGTTATATTTTAATCTGTTAATTATAAGATATAGTACAGTGATATCTCTAACCTATGATATGCATGAATTGAGAAGTCACATTTTTTCACGTGACACCAACTGGTTGCTGGACACTGATATAGCATGATTTTTGATGTAGGAAACAAGGATTGAATATAGCTGATCTAAACCAGACATTCAAAAACAAATACATCTGTCATTTCAAAACCACTGATATCTCATTTTAAAGTAGAATATTAACATTTATAATTTCAATCATTAAATACAAATATTAAATATTTTACTTAATATATACAAACTTATTAATTATCTATCATTAGCTCAAGTACTAATTATTTAAGTTGTACAGTTTTTATTTTTTATCCATTCACAAATCTTTAGGAGTTGAAGGGCGAGAGTGCATACAACATATTTTAGCATTATTTTGAGATTTACACTTCTAAACTTTTATAACAAACTATTTATGTTAATACGGAAATATTTGTGTCATTGATCTGAGATTTTTCATAGAATGAATATTTTACACATTTTGAATTTTTTCCTTTTCTAACAAATATCCTTTCTAGCACTGCAGTTATATCCATAAAGTTATATTGTCCTTGACCTTTTCATTTTTTTTGTTGCTTGTTAATTAAAATTATCTTCCTAATATATAAATTAAATTCTCTGTCCAAAAGCAGGTTGTGTTATCTTGTAAACAGTATAATATGACAATGTGATAACAATTGTAGAATTTTGCTACCTTATTAACATAATTTGTTATCTCAATTTTAAAGTTATATCATAAATTTTAATGAATCCTGTATTATATTTATTTAAAATTTCTTAAATGATAATATATTTCAGTAATATGAATGAAGTTCAGTTACATAATTTTTTTTGTTATTGTTGTATACTCTTTTTGAAGAAAGCTTATCTGCTATATGTGCAGGAACTTGTAAATGAGATTCTGTGTTTCATATAAAAAATAATTAATTTGAGAGAACGGCTGGGGAATCCCAAAACTTCTAAATACAAAATGATTTCAAATAAAGTTAGTGCAAAACTTATATTAAAAAAATAATGTAAGGTAATTTACATTCATGGAATAAACTTATACAACAATGCAAACAATTTTTAAATGTTTCTGGTACATTTATACTTAAAAATCATTTGCCAGAGGGGAAAAAGGTAGCCCAATATGATATTTATTAAGAGGATTCTGCAATTTTAACATATAATTATCATGTAATACTATTGGATTTATTGACATAATAAAAATTGATCTATTAAATTTCCAAATAATTATGACAGTTATTAATTATATATCATCAACCATTATCAATCCACTGCAGGATGAAAATCTCTCCGAGTTTAATCCATCTTCTCCGATCTTTAGCTTCTCTTCTCCACAACACCCCTGCACATTTTCTTATTTCATCCATCCATCTCACATGTGGTCTCTTTCTGGGTCTTTTACAATCTCTTGGAATCCAGTTTAAAATTTCAATTGTCCATCTATTATCATCTCTTCTAGCAATATGTCCAGCCCAACTCCATTTCAATCTTTTAATTTTTTCAATAAGGTCAGTAACACCTGTTTGTTGTCTTACCCATACATTGCGTTTTCGATCTCTTCTTGTTACTCCCAACACACATCTCTCCATACTCCTTTGAGTGGTCTGAAGTCTCTGTATTGCTCTTCTATTAAGTGTCCAAGTCTCAGATCCATAAGTAAGAACTGGTAAAACACATTTGTTAAAAACCATCCTTTTCAAACACATAGGCATATTTCCTTTTAGTATCAAGTTATTTCTACCAAAAGCACTCCAACCAAGTTTAATTCTATGATTAATTTCCTCCATTATGTTTCCATCTGTATTAATAATCTGACCAAGGTATTTGTAACTGTTAACTTCTTCTAATTCTTCATAATCAATCTTTATTTTCATATTTTGAGCAAATCGATTAAACATTACTTTAGTCTTTTTAACATTTATCTTTAGTCCTACTTTTCTACTTTCATCTGCTAACTCCTGCAACATTTCCTGCAGCTCTGAAGCATTATTTGCAAAAACAACTACATCATCTGCGAAATCTAAATGACTTAAATACTCTCCATTTACTTTCACTCCTTTAGTTTCCCATTTTAATCCACAAAATACTTGCAACACTGCTGTAAAGAATTTTGGAGATATGGAGTCACCTTGTCTTACACCTTTCTCAATGTTGATTTTTCCAGTATCATGTAATCTAATTGTTGCTGTTGCATTTTTATAAATATTCTTTAAAATATGACAATATCCTGGATTTATACGTTGATGATCCAATGCTTTAATCACTAAAGAAATGTGTATAGAATCGAATGTCTTTTCATAATCTACAAATCCAAAACATAATGACAACTCATATTCGTTTGTCCTTTCTATGACTTCTCTCAATACCTGGATATGATCTATTGTACTAAAACCACTTAAATCCAGCTTGTTCTCTTGGTTGGTGGAAATCCAAAGTTCTCTGTAGACGAGTTGTAATTATCTTGGTAAAAATTTTATATAAAACTGATAAAAGACTGATAGGTCTGTAATTTCTAATATCTTCTTTATCACCTTTTTTAAATATTAATATTATTACTGCATTCTTCCAATCTTCCAGTACATCTTTATCATTTAGACATTTGGTATATAACTTTGCTAAAATTGTTTCTATTTCTTCACCTGCTTCTTTTAATATATCAATTATAATTCCATCATTTCCTGGAGCCTTTCCTTTCTTCATACACTTAATTGCATGTCTCACTTCATTTAAAATTCTGGGCAATTCGGAAGATGTAATAGATATAGGAGGTACTTGTTCTTTATTACTATATAATTCTTGATAAAAATCTACCAATTTCATGATGTCATCTCTCTTTTTAGTAATAATTCCATCTTTTTTTCTTATTGCAGATATAAATTTCCTACCAATACCAAAATGTTGTTTAACATTTTTGAGACTTTTATTTTCTTCTATAGCTTTCCTTGCTATTTCACAGTTATACTTTCTTATATCACTTTCAACTTTTTTTCGTACCATTTTACAAAATTCGAGATATTCAATTCTTTTTAATACATCATTTTTGTAAATCTTCATATTCCTTCTTTTCTTCATAAATTCTCTAGTCTCAGTAGAAATTTTATTAGTCAATTGCTTTTTTCTACCAGCTATGTTTGTTGCAGTTTTTAAAAGTGTATCAGTTATTTTCTTATTAATTTCATTCAAATCTGTATCATGTTCAAAATCTCCTAACACTTGAAACCTATTTGTAAGTTCTAATTTAAATTCATTAGAATGTTTCTGAAGATTAGGAATATCAACTGTAAATATTGTTTTTCTTAATAATTTTTGTCTTTCTAGTTTTACATTAACACGTAACTTACACCTTACTAATCGATGATCACTTCCTGTGTTAAATTTATTAAGAACATTACAATCTTGAAATATGTATTTTCTGTTAGTCAAAATATAATTCAATTCTGCTGTACCTTTATTTGGATGCTTCCATGTCCATTTCCTTTTAACATATTTTCTCAAAAAATGAATTCATAATATAAAGTTTTTATTTTTTTGCAAACTCCACAAGTCTATGTCCTCTCTCATTTCTATTACCTTAACCAAAATTACCTACAGCAATTTCATCTTTCATTTGTCTACCAATTCTAGCATTAAAGTCTCCCATAACAATTTTAAAATGTTTACTCTGATCGAAAGCCTTTTGTACATCCATATAAAAATCTACTTCATCACTATGAGAACTTGTTGGGGCATAAACCTGAATTATCTGCATTTGGTATCTGCTATTAAGTTGTATAACTAATCTTGCCACTCTGTCCGATACACCATCAATCTCCACAATATTGTTCTTCCACTTATTATTTATAATGAATCCTACTCCACTTGTATTTCCAATATGTGTGCCTTTATAATAGAGTATATGTCCACTTTTTAAATCAATTGTTTCTTCTTCTTTTCTTCTAACTTCACAAAGTCCAATAATGTCCCATTTAATATAAGACAGTTCTTCTAATTCTTGCAATCTTCCTTCACTTGAAAGTGATCTGCAGGGTTAAGTACCTAAATAAAAAGTCGTCATCAAATGGCAGCCTGGGTCCGCAATCAGGGGATTCTTAGCACCCTCCGCCTTTGGCCACCAACCGCTGCCTTGGTTGGTGACTTTACAGCCTCCTGGGAATAAGGGCCATGCTTTATTCTTGTCTGTCATAATTGTATATATGTATTGGAAAAATATTTATCATTTACACAAGCATTCATTCTGCCTTATCAGGCACTGAGAAGAAAGACCATGGTGTTTCTTGATCTTAAACTCAGAGGTAAAAAGCCAATAAACTCACCACGCTGGCTAATGTGTGTTGGTGAGCAGCCCATCCATGTTCGTATACTATATGAATAATCACATAGTAATAACAGCTGCAACGACAAGAACGTATGGAGTGGACATTAGGAATTTGCCCTGCTCGGTTCCTTTAAGGCCTCCAAGAGGAATCAAAGGGTCTCCTTTCAGTTAATAGCAAACTCCTTTCTGCATCCAATTATATATACAACATTATAAAAAGTTGAATTTGTAAAAAAAATAGTTGTTTGTCATAATTTTTAATTGATTTTTTGATAAAAAAAAATTTAAAAAAAATGTTAGTGTCTTTATATTATATAAACACAATTTTATCTTTTGAAATATTAAATTATATATGTGTTTTTCTCTCTTCTTTTTTTTTTTTAGCATTGAACCAACTGATATGGAGTTTGTTCCACAGATGCAAACTATTTTTGAAGAGCAAAATTTAAAAAATAGTTACATTATTCCATCTCCAACATCAGTTTATAACTTTAATCCACAAGATATAATAAAAGGTTTTGATACATTAAAAGTTCCTGATAATTCCAACAAAAAGACAATATTAGAATGTCAAGGATCTAAAGTTTTTAATAAAATTTTTACAGAGACTCTGCCATCTCCTAAACTTACTGCAAGTAAAGGAATATTAGGAAGTTTACGTAGTCTTAGAACTGTAAAAGTTCATGAAAATGAACAACAAAATGTAAACTTGCAAACTTCAAAACTTCATGAATTATTACAATGTCCTAAATTTAATCAAAACACAAATCCATTAGAAGCACTTTCTACAAATATGTCTGATTTCATACTTTATTCCCCAAAGCCATTGAGAAAAAATAACACAGTACATCACATAACTGAAACAAAACCAGCAACCACACCCAGCAGTATGGAATCTCTTTCTGGACTGAAAACTCCAACTTCATGTGGATCCAGTCCTGTAAATTCAAGTGTAAGTGTAGTTATAACTTTAGCTGAAGATACTTACAGCATATGTGATGATAGTGACCAAGCCCTAAGCCCAGAAGAAAGCTTACAAATTGAAAGTAATCAGAGCACAGTCAGTAGTATGGCAGAATTACTAAAAAATGCCCATCATGGCTGAATAAGAATGCTTGAATGTATGCATATATTTGTATATAAATTTGTTTGCTACCTGTGTATAACAGTAAAATATTTATTTGTTAATAAATCAATTCCCTTTTTGCCATTTTTCTATTTTTTATTTTTTTTCTGATGTTTTGATTAGGTAAAAATCTTATGAGCTAAAATTAAAGTGACTAATAGTGTTAGTTTTAGCTCTAGAAACAAACATCAAACAACCAGTCAAATATTAGGAAAATAAAATTAAAAAACTGGATAAAAGTACAATTAAAAAAGGGAATAAATTTATTGATATAATCACACCCAATGTTAAAATGATAAAGAACTTCATTTATTAGTAGTATAATCACATACAGTATTTATTTTTTATAAAGCATGCTTCTTATAATTTATATATCTTTGAGGGAGAGGGAGCAAACAGTACATAAGGAAAGGGTATTTCCAGTATTATCTGTCAAGCATCTCCACATTATAGTTTGATTGTATTTTAGATGCACAAACAAAAACTGAGTTAGGTATAGGTAAACGAATTCTAGTAATCTCATCTTAAATTTCAATCTTCACCAAAAACCCCAAAATGAATAAATATTATAAATTTTTAATAGTTTATACAAAATAAATAACTTTAATACTATAGTTATAAATGCTAACATTAAACTGCTTTGCTGGATGATTTTAGGGCTTCTATTAAAATTACAACTTATGTTGCACTATATGTACTATTGTTTATAAATTTTATTAAAATAAAGAAACCAAAATGAATAATACTATAATTTTCGGATAGTTTGTATAAAATGAATATATTAATTTCAAAAAGTATAAATACTTTAAAATATAGTACTTTTTTATATTTAAATCAAATAACTGGAATTTGTTTTCTTTTACAAAGAAGGTATTGTATACAAATTTTCTGATTTTATGCAAATAAATATTTTTTAAAATATATAATCTCTCTCCCCATCCAACAATTGTAGTAATGAATATTAGATATTTTATAAACATCTGATTTAGATTCTATAATTAGTTTTAAAGCAGACTTTATTGCAAATAAACGATTAACTTATATTACACTATATATTTAACATGAGCTAATATATAGTATAAAGATATTTTTTAAAGTCTAACAATTACAACGGTGTTGGTAGCTTGACCGTATTCCGCTGAAAAATGTCAGGCAGAGTGAGTGCTTGGTCTGTTTTTTATTTTAGCTAGTTTATTATGAAAAACTGACAATTTTTGTAGTAAATATTAATTTATATTGGAGTTAAGTGCATGGATCAGTTTTATTATTTATAATATAATTAATTGTTTTGTTATTTTTTGTTCCTTGTTTGACTTATTACTGAAAGTATATATTTATTTTTGTACATAAAAAAGAAAAGATAAAATTTGTAACAGTAATTAGGATATTGGATATAAACAATTCAATTGCTATACCAAAACAATCAAAAAATTTGAATTAAAAAAAAAAATTCTAATTTTCATCTTTAAAGAAATAGAATCTCGTGGGCACAAAAAATTATTAACATAAAACTAAAATATGCAGAATAAAGCAAAATAAGAATGATTTGAACAAACAAGTGAATGCTGTCATTTGTACAGAATATGGGTTTGTTTAAATAGTTGCACAGCCCAATTATCTAGTATTGTAATTTTGAAAATTCATATCTAAAATTATAAAAATATAATTAACTACATATACTATCTGTATATGCATATTTATATAATATAATGAGCTTGCTAAAATTGTGCAAGATAAAACATTTAAAATCTCTAACCATTAGCTCAAAACCAATTTGGGGTAGGGATAATTCTGGTTAAAGATTATCAATGCTTTCTCTTGCGACATTTATTGAAAAGCTTGTTTAGAGTTATTAGCACGCACATTATATTACATTTAAAAATACAAGCTAATTAAGTCATGTGGTGTGTGACTTGATTTCCTTACTATTATGCATATTTATATATATAAAATAACTATTTTTTTTTTATATTACCAAAATTTTAACATTTTTGAACCCTTAAAAGTTTTTGTATAACAATATTTTATAAAAATTAGTCAATCATTCCATTGGTTTAATGAAGTCTATATGACAAAAGGAATCTGAAGATTTGCTAAAATTCATCTATAACTTTTAAATCACAAAAGGAAATAAACTAATTTATTCTAAGTTTAAAATGTTATTATATGCAAAAAAAGTATTTCACACACACACACACATATATATAATTAAATTATTATTACTGTATTAACTTATTATATTTCCCAGCATATAGGATGCACTTTTCCCCCTCAAAATGTATCTAAAATATGGTGTGTTTCTTATGTGATGGTAATCAAAATTATGAGTTGAAATTTCAGTCAGTCTAAAACTTTTGATTTATATATATATAAATATTAATATATAACAAACTAACCAAAGGAAATACATATAAAAACAAAAAAAGACTTATAATCCAATAAATAATATATTTCAACCAGAGGACTGGTTTTCATCAGAAAGAAATAAAAAATACACAGTAAAATGGCGATAATCAAAAATTTTTGATTATCGCCATTTTACTGTATTTTTTATTTCTTTCTGATGAAAACCATTTTACTGTGTATTTTTTATTTCTTTCTGATGAAAACCAGTCCTCTGGTTGAAATATAATATTTATTGGATTTATAAGTCTTTTTGTTTATAAATATGGTGAGTGTCATATCTCATTTTGCTTTCAAATAATGAATTAGTCTACATTCCTTCTTATCTAGATCAGATTGAGCATTGCTGCTAACCAATGTGGGTATAAAGAGATAACCCATTGCCAATGGCAAGAACTGGACCATAGGCAAAGATGCTCACTGAATCTGAATGTTTCTATCAAGAAAAGTGATCTGGTAGTAAATAGTCATCTTTTTTGAAGGTAGGGTCAGAGAGAACTGCTATCACAAAGCTGAAAGGTAGAATCCACAGACTCCGACCACAACTATCAAGGCTAAATGTTGACACAGCATAGCAAATCCATATTCATAACTGAAAGCTGTTAGAATCAAATATTGGCATGATGCAAGCTATCATAGTATACCCAGGAGCGTCATCGACCTACTCATGAGGCAGGCTATCCAAATACAGCTGGAAGTGGTAGAAAACTTATAAGGGCAATTGCAGTTCCTTTTTCTAGTTCACCTTAGAACTAGGAAGTATACCTTACCATTAGTAGCAGATGGAGTATAGCCAAAATAAATATAGCATAAATACGTAAGTGTATATTTGTATTCATATTCTTTAATAAATATATATTATAAAATGTATTTACACATGTTTGTATTTATATGAGGCTGTGATTATAAAATCACACAGATTAAATATAATAATAGCTTAGGGGAATCCCTAGAGCTGCTTAATTTATGCCAGTCAAAGCTTTCACTCAAATCTGGTTCTGTACTGATTTGACCAAAGATCACAACTAAAAGATTACCTGCTTACAAACCTGTCTTTGTTATTGCTTTAATTCTCAAAGGCTTGAGTTAAAAATAATAAGGAATTGTGCATGTAATTAAAGAATATAAATGTGCATAAACATTCATAATATGAGGGGCATGAGAGATGCATATTAACTGGCTCTTACAATAACTTAAATGATTAAAGAAGAAAAAATAATTAGAAAAGGTCTATATATATATATCAGAAATGGTATCCAATCTTTAGTGAACCAACATCTATCCTATAAGGCAGCATGAACTCTTTGGTAAGATATTTATTATTCACAGTTGACCTTCATATATAAAGATCATTCTGATATTCACCACCTATAGTATGTTAGTAACCTAAGTGTAGCATTTGATACATATAGCAAACATGTTATCTCTAGCAGCTATTTTTTTTATAATGAAATCCATTTGAATTTTAAAAAAATAGAAGCTTTTACAGAGATTTTTTAAAAAACCCATTGACTAATAAAAATCTAATGTTTTATAAGAAATTTAGAATATCAAGTAAATTTTTCAAATGGAAGTATTTTTGATAGCAAAAGCATGTGTGCATAAAATCTCCACTGATACAATGGTTTATTTTTTTGAAAGGTTAAGTAGCAAAACTAATAAAAGCAAGTTGAGGTTCTAGACATTTTCTCATAGAACATATTCTGGTTTATTTATCAGGTTTTCTGGAAAGTGTTTTGGGGTTTTTAAAATCAAAATAAGACAGGACCAGATAAGATAAAAATAATAATTCATAGTTGAACCTAGTCATAAAAAAGACTGATTCATGCACAAATCAGTATGATATTCATGTGCCCATGAAGAGATTTTTGACAATCATCAAATAATGAGCATTCATATATTATTTGTCTTTTTTTTGACAAAAGTGCTGTATGAAAATGAATTATGAATATATGTTAATAATAAAAATAAATAGTAAGTCAATAATTAGTTTATTTAATGGCTGTTAAAAGAATAAAATATTTTAAAATGTGATTATTGTTTTTAGAATTTTAATAATCTCCATATCCTTTTACCATTCAGATGCAGTAGAAATAATAATCAAATGGCTTTATTGTTTTCCTGAAGATTTGTGGTGATAGCATTGGAATTGTATTTCCATCATCTAATATTAAAATTGGATGTGTTTAGAAAAAAATAATTTTATTTAAATTTCCCAATTACATTCAACTGTTAGTAAGAGCACACTAAACGGTGTTGGTGACCTGACCAATGCCAGTACTAGCATTGGAATTGAGTGTGAACTTTTGGAATCTTGAATTTTAAGGTAATGCTCTAATCAACTGAGCTATCCTGCCTAAGACAATAGTGAATAGAAATTTTATTTATTTATCTGTGAGGTTTTTCCTCATTTCTCCATTTCCTTTTAAAAGCAAAGTTAATTATTGGTTTCCTGGCATTAGGTATAGCCATACTAGTTTGACATGGGATTATTTGCCATTGTCATGTAAGCAGCTTTTTTGTACCATTTCCTCTCTAGCCAGTATTCATTGGTACATACATGGTCTACTTTAGACATTTGTTTTCTCTTTTCTAATTATCAGTTTGAGCTCTTCTAATCGCTTTTCATTGGAGAAACTGGTGCTTCCATGTTCACATGATATTTCTTAGATGCAGTTTTTGCTTTTCAGCACTTCAAATTTAGGCTTTGTAGATGTTAGAATTCCTCCTAGGTTAATAAGTCTCTGGAAAGTTGTTCTGGTGTTATGTTGATTACTAAATGTTAAATGCAATTGGAAATTTTAAATAAAGTTTCATTTTTCTCAAGACATTCAATATTTAATATTAGATGTTGGAAATGGCTCTATTGCTTGAGAATTGAAAAGTTTGAGACTGGAAATATGAGAAATGGTATTGATGTGAGAACTTTATACTCCATACTCTGATGCTTTATTATTGCATTAAATCACAGAGAGCATTTAAGTTCAGTATATCCCTTTCACCATATTAGTTTTAACAAAATTACCTCTCACTACTGAATAGTTTCTTCATTTTTATTTCTAGCCAAGTTATTTTCCTACTCAGTGTATTAATGTTTCATATAAGAATTTTTTGATAAAATAAATTTGTGTAAATATTTATCTATACGTTAATAAATTATAGTAATTTAAAGTTTCCTTTTCTTTGTTATTCTAAATGTATTAATCAATTAAGAAAATCTCATTCAGGATACTAGCAATCACTTATATATTGTACATTATTTCTATAAAAAAAAATCCTGACAATAGATTGTGAAAAAATAAAATTTATTTATACATAAATCTAAAATATAAAGGAATACATAGCTGGTAGTCTGTTACAGCAAAATGAATAAAAGTTGGGATGAAAGAGTATATACTAACTATATGCTAATGAAACCATTTGTCTTTTTAGTAAATTGGTTTTATAATGATTTTTCAGAGAATAAGTCAGAAACATTGAGAAAGGAATTGTTTGTTCACAATGTATTCTGTTCCTTTATTTGCAAATATTTCATATGAATCTACTGGACCAATTTTCCAAATATGATCAAATGAGATTGCATTGTAAATTTTCAGTATCTCATTTGTGCTAATGACTTAAATTTGTACCCTGTAAAACAAACAAAAAAAAAAACAAATTGTTTATAATGAAGTTGTTGATCCTTTAAATAATTCAAATAATTTTAATCAAATATTTCTAATTTATAAAATTTTTGATACCATTTCATGAGATTAGAAATCGGGTATTTTTTCCCCCTATTCAGTACATTTAATTCTGCTGCATACTTTGTATTTCATCAAATTCAAATAACACTTAATTCTTTAAGTATTTAAATATGGTGGAAATCATTTATAATACTTAAATTATTTAAAATTTATTCAAAAATCATTAACCAATTCTTGGTATTTTGCATATATTTATTTATACACACATGATTTTAAAAATTATGCTTTAAAGAAAACAAAATTGTACAAGTATACATTATTGGATAGAATTATATGAGAAATTGTTAATGAAATTATAAAATCTTTTTTGTGCATATTTGCAATTTAAAAAGCAAAATTTCAATTTTTACATCCAATTGTGATAATCATTAAAAATAGAGATGAGTGAAAAATATGAAATGCAAAAAAAAATAATAATTTAGTAATATGTAATTTTTTAAAAAATGAGCTGTTCAAAATATATCAATACATTTATATAGTTATTTATGCTGGTAATTATTGTGATATTATCTTTTATGCACATCATTATAATTAAAAGATATAAGCTAAGAGACATGCAGAAAATAAATAATCCCAGTAATTGACACATCTGATGTAACTGAAAAACCAAAATAAATTGTGCTAAAGAGATGCTAGGTATCAATAATTTTCTAGTAATGATTAAATGGATAAGAGTTAATATCTATTGCCTAGCAATAAAACTTCAAACAGAAAACAAAGCATAATTAAATAACATTGTACATTAAACTAATTTTAAGAAATGCATTCTTAGCAATAAATGATTTTTTTTTTTTCAAGTGTCATAGCATCGACCGGAAAGCGAACCCGGGACAACTGCTCGTAAAGCAGCTGTGCTGACTATTCGGCCACCAACGCTTGACGTAAATGATAATTATTTCTTTTATCGCAATAATTACAAAAAAAAGTAAATACAAAAACTAGAAGTAAATTAAAATTTAGTATCCTTATATTAAAATTTTTTTTTTTTCTAAAAAAAGGTCGGTGTCGAAAATTAGATTAAAAAAAAAACACCATTAATTATTTAAGTTAAATATAAAAAGCAAATTGGGTTTTTTATATTAATTTAAATAAATTAAAATTTATTTTACATTTGAAAGTACTATTGAAAAAAAAATTGTTTTAAATAAAATATTTTATCTTTACTTTTTTTTATAAACATTTTGGGGCATTTATTTTAATTTTGTTTTTAACCAGAATGAGTCATTTTAGTAAACCAGCATGCCCTCTCCACATATTTTATATGTACCACAAAATTATTTTACATTTCAAGATGAAATAATGTTTTATATAAAAACTGATTCATGAATTAGAAATTTTTCATTTGAAACGAAAATTTTTGGCAAATTCTCTTTTTTATGTACTTGGAAGGTGGGGATTTAAAGTGATATTTGTAAATAATGCAATATTTATAGTTAAATATAAATTTATGCTTTTCCTTCATATTTATTATGTATTTTATTTTTCAATATATTTAAAATGTTTTTTTTAAATATAGATATCTTTTGCAAACAGTCTACTAAATTTTCTTATTTTTTTTCATTTTTACAAATGTTTTTATAACTTAAATATTTGAAATAGGGGATTTTTAATGATATATTTTTTCATATTTTTACAAGTTTTATGCTTTAATAAGTATTTAGAAAACAAAATATGAATACTGTAATTTATTTTGAAAGCAATATATGTACAAAGAAATAATTGTATTCTTAGCTTTTATCTATATACATTTAAAATTGTGTGATATATTTTTATTTTCCACATTAATATGTAACCTAATATAAAACAATGCTCTTTTTTAAAAAAATTGCAAAAGGTATTTGAAATTGTCTACATGCAGGAAAAAAGACTATAATATATGTATATAAGAGAATGTTTTTACAGAATGAATAAAATGCAATTTTTTCAATTTAGACTATCATTAAAAAAAGATCACATTACATTATCAATAATATCTTTGCTTCTGTTAGCTAGAATTTAGCTCAACTGCCTGCCTTTAAGAATATGCAGATAAAAACTAAATAAATGCATCCAACTTTTAAGAAAAACAAAATAATATATTTTTATGATTTATATCTTTTCAAAATAAAAAGCATTTCTATATAATTTTAGATATATATATTCGTGAATTTAAATAGCTTTAGTAAATATAATGTTGGTAAATATAATTCATTTGTAAAATTAATCTATTGAAATAATGTGTAATAAAAAATAGCTGGGATTTTAATAATGGGTTGGCTATTAGGGCCCTCAATTTAGCTGCAGTTCAGTATAATTTAGCTAATTCTACCTAAATATGACAAAATCAGTGAACAAATTCATTCAAATTATAGTATTGTACAACAGAATGTTCATAGCACGTTTTAAGCTTGGAAATTCAGCCATGTTACAAATTTCTAAAAATTGATGAATTTGAATACTTTAACATTGCAGTTCAGTATAATTTAGCGAATTCTACCTAAATATGACAAAATCAGTGAAAAAATTCATTCAAAATATAGTATTGTACACCAGCATGTTCATAGCGAGTTTTAAGCTTGGAAATACAGCCAGGTTACAAATTCCTAAAAATTGATGAATTTGAATACTTTAACATTGCAGTTCAGTATAATTTAGCCAATTCTACCTAAATATGACAAAATCAGTGAAAAAATTCACTCAAAATATTGTATTGTACACCAGCATGTTCATAGCGCATTTTAAGCTTCGAAATACAGCCTGGTTACAAATTCCTAAAAATTGATGAATTTGAATACTTTAACATTGCAGTTTAGTACAATTTAGCTAATTCTACCTAAATATGACAAAATTAGCGAAAAAGTTCATTCAAAATATAGTATTGTACAACAGCATCTTCATAGCGCATTTTAACATTGGAAATACAGCCACGTTACAGATTTTTAAAAATTGATGAATTTGAATACTTTAACATTGCAGTTCAGTATAATTTAGCTAATTCTATCTAAATAAAACAAAATCAGTGAAAAAATTTATTCAAAATATAGTATTGTAAACCAGCAAGTTCATAGCGCGTTTTAAGCTTGGAAATACAGCCAGGTTACAAATTCATAAAAATTGATGAATTTGAATACTTTAACATTGCAGTTCAGTACAATTTAGCTAATTCTACCTAAATATGACAAAATCAGTGAAAAAATTTATTCAAAATATAGTATTGTACACCAGCATGTTAATAGTCTGTTTTAAGCTTGGAAATACAGCCAGGTTACAAATTCCTAAAAATTGATGAATTTTAAAACTTTAACATTGCAGTTCAGTATAATTTAGCTAATTCTACCTAAATATGACATAATCAGCGAAAAAATTCATTCAAAATATTGTATTGTACACCAGCATGTTCAAAGCACGTTTTAAGCATGGACATAAAGCCAGATTACAAATTCATAAAAATTGATGAATTTGAAGAGTTTAACAATGTAGTTCAGTGTAATTTAGCTAATTCTACATAAATATGACAAAATCAGTGAAAAAATTGATTGAAAATATACTATTGTACAACAGTATGATCATAGCGCATTTTAAGCTTGGAAAAATAGCCAGTTTACAAATTTCTAAAAAATTAAAAATTTGAATACTTTAACATTGCAGTTCAGTATAATTTAGCTAATTTTACCTAAATATGTCAAAATCAGGAAAAAAATTTATTCAAAATATAGTATTGTACACCAGCATGTTATAGCGAGTTTTAAGCTTGGAAATACAGCCAGGTTACAATTTTGTAAAAATTGATGAATTTGAATACTTTAACATTGCTTTCAGGTATAATTTAGCTAATTCTACCTAAATATGACAAAATCAGTGATAAAATTTATTCAAAATATAGTTCTGTACACCAGCAAGTTCATAGCACATTTTAAGCTTGGAAATACAGCCAGGTTACAAATTTCTAAAAATTGAAAAATTTGAATACTTTAACATTGCAGTTCAGTATAATTTAGCGAATTCCACCTAAATATGACAAAATCAACAAAAATATTCATCCAAAATATAGTATTGTACAACAGAATGTTCATAGTGCATTTTAAGCTTGGAAATACAGCCAGGTTACAAATTTCTAAAAATTGATGAATTTGAATACTTTAACATTGCAGTTCAGTATAATTTAGCTAATTCTACCTAAATATGACAAAATCAGTGAAAAAATTCACTCAAAATATTGTATTGTACACCAGCATGTTCATAGCGCGTTTTAAGCTTGGAAATACAGCCAGGTTACAAATTCCTAAAAATTGATGAATTTGAATACTTTAACATTGCAGTTCAGTATAATTTAGCTAATTCTACCTAAATATGACAAAATCAGCGAAAAAATTCATTCAAAATATTGTATTGTACACCAGCATGTTCAAAGCACGTTTTAAGCATGGACATAAAGCCAGATTACAAATTCATAAAAATTGATGAATTTGAAGAGTTTAACAATGTAGTTCAGTGTAATTTAGCTAATTCTACATAAATATGACAAAATCAGTGAAAAAATTGATTGAAAATATACTATTGTACAACAGTATGATCATAGCGCATTTTAAGCTTGGAAAAAAAACCAGGTTACAAATTTCTAAAAAATTAAAAATTTGAATACTTTAACATTGCAGTTCAGTATAATTTAGCTAATTTTACCTAAATATGTCAAAATCAGGAAAAAAATTTATTCAAAATATAGTATTGTACACCAGCATGTTATAGCGAGTTTTAAGCTTGGAAATACAGCCAGGTTACAATTTTGTAAAAATTGATGAATTTGAATACTTTAACATTGCTTTCAGGTATAATTTAGCTAATTCTACCTAAATATGACAAAATCAGTGATAAAATTTATTCAAAATATAGTTCTGTACACCAGCAAGTTCATAGCACATTTTAAGCTTGAAAATACAGCCAGGTTACAAATTTCTAAAAAATTAAAAAGTTGAATACTTTAACATTGCAGTTCAGTATAATTTAGCTAATTCCACCTAAATATGACAAAATCAACAAAAATATTCATCCAAAATATAGTATTGTACAACAGCATGTTCATAGTGCATTTTAAGCTTGGAAATACAGCCAGGTTACAAATTTCTAAAAATTGATCAATTTGAATACTTTAACATTGCAGTTCAGTATAATTTAGCTAATTTTACCTAAATATGACAAAATCAGTGAAAAAATTCACTCAAAATATTGTATTGTACACCAGCATGTTCATAGCGCGTTTTAAGCTTGGAAATACAGCCTGGTTACAAATTCCTAAAAATTCATGAATTTGAATACTTTAACATTGCAGTTTAGTATAATTTAGCTAATTCTACCCAATTATGACAAAATTACCAAAAACGTTTATTCAAAATATAGTATTGTACAACAGCATGTTCATAGCGTGTTTTAACATTGGAAATAAAGCCAGGTTACAGATTTCTAAAAATTGATGAATTTGAATACTTTAACATTGCAGTTCAGTATAATTTAGCTAATTCTACCTAAATATGACAAAATCAGTGAAAAAATTTATTCAAAATATAGTATTGTACACCAGCAAGTTCATAGCACGTTTAAGCTTGGAAATACAGCCAGGATACAAATTTCTAAAAAATTAACAGTTTGAATACTTTAACTATTCAGTTCAGTATGACTTAGCTAATTCTACCTAAATATGACAAAATCAGCGAAAAAATTTATTCAAAATATAGTATTGTACAACAGCATGTTAATAGCGCATTTTAAGCTTCGAAATACAGCCAGGTTACAAATTCATAAAAATTGATCAAGTTGAATACTTTAACATTGCAGTTCAGTATAATTTAGCTAATTCCACCTAAATATGACAAAATCAACAAAAATATTCATCCAAAATATAGTATTGTAAAACAGCATGTTCATAGTGCATTTTAAGCTTGGAAATACAGCCAGGTTACAAATTTTTAAAAATTGATGAATTTGAATACTTTAACATTGCAGTTCAGTATAATTTAGCTAATTCTACCTAAATATGACAAAATCAGTGAAAAAATTCACTCAAAATATTGTATTGTACACCAGCATGTTCATAGCACGTTTTAAGCTTGGAAATACAGCCTGGTTACACATTCTTAAAAATTCATGAATTTGAATACTTTAACATTCCACCCAATTATGACAAAATTAGCAACATTGCAGTTCAGTATAATTTAGCGAATTCTACCTAAATATGACAAAATCAGCGAAAAAATTCATTCAAAATATAGTATTGTACAACAGCATGTTAATAGCACGTTTTAAGCTTGGAAATACAGCCAGGTTACAATTTCTTAAAAATTGATGAATTTGAATACTTTAACATTGCAGTTCAGTATAATTTAGCTAATTCTACCTAAATATGACAAAATCAGCAAACAAATTTATTCAAAATATAGTATTGTACAACACATGTTCATAGCACGTTTTAAAATTGGAAATACAGCCAAGTTACAAATTTCTAAAAAATTAAAAATTTGAATACTTTAACATTGCAGTTCAGTATAATTTAGCTAATTCCACCTAAATATGACAAAATCAACAAAAATATTCATTCAAAATATAGTATTGTACAACAGCATGTTCATAGCGCGTTTTAAGCTTGGAAATACAGCCAGGTTACAAATTCTTAAAAATTGATGAATTTGAATACTTTAACATTGCAGTTCAGTATAATTTAGCTAATTCTACCTAAATATGACAAAATCAGCAAACAAATTTATTCAAAATATAGTATTGTACAACACATGTTCATAGCACGTTTTAAAATTGGAAATACAGCCAAGTTACAAATTTCTAAAAAATTAAAAATTTGAATACTTTAACATTGCAGTTCAGTATAATTTAGCTAATTCCACCTAAATATGACAAAATCAACAAAAATATTCATTCAAAATAAAGTATTGTACAACAGCAAGTTCATAGCGTGTTTTAAGCTTGGAAATAGAGCCAGGTTACAATTTTTTAAAAAATTAAAAATTTGAATACTTTAACATTGCAGTTCAGTATAATTTAGCTAATTCCACCTAAATATGACAAAATCAACAAAAATATTCATCCATAATATAGTATTGTATAACAGCATGTTCATAGTGCATGTTAACCTTGGAAATGCAGCCAGTTTACAAATTTCTAAACATTGATGAATTTATATACTTTAACAAGGCAGTGGAATATAATTTAGTGAATTCTACCTAAATATGACAAAGTGAGTGAAAAAAGTTATTCAAAATATAGTATTGTACACCAGAAGTTCATAGCCCACTCTAAAGTGGGAAATACAGCCAGGTTACAAATTTCTAATAATTGATGAATTTCAATACTTTAACATTGCAGTTCAGTATAATGTAGCTAATTCTACCTAAATATGACAAAATCAGCAAAAAAATTCATTCAAAATATTGTGTTGTACACCAGCATGTTCATAGCGCATTTTAAGCTTCGAATTACAGCCAGTTTACAAATTTCTAAAAATTGATGAATTTCAATACTTTAACATTGCAGTGGAGTATAATTTAGCGAATTCTACCTAAATATGACAAAGTGAGTGAAAAAATTCATTCAAAATATAGTATTGTACACCAGCAAGTTTATATCCCACTGTAAGGAGGGAAATACAGCCAGGTTACAAATTTCTAATAATTGATGAATTTCAATACTTTAACATTGCAGTTTATTATAATTTAGCTACTTCTACTTAAGTATGACAAAATCAGTGAAAAAATTCCTTCAAAATATAGTATTGTACAACAGCATGTTCATAGCGAATTTTAAGCTTGGAAATACAGCCTGGTTACATATTCCTAAAAATTGATGAATTTTAAAACTTTAACATTGCAGTTCAGTATAATTTAGCTAATTCTACCTAAATATGACAAAATCAGCGAAAAAATTTATTCAAAATATTGTATTGTACACCAGCATGTTCAAAGCACGTTTTAAGCATGGACATAGAGCCAGGTTACAAATTCATAAAAATTGATGAATTTGAAGAGTTTAACATTGCAGTTCAGTATAATTTAGCTAATTCTACATAAATATGACAAAATCAGCGAAAAAATTAATTGAAAATATACTATTGTACAGCAGTATGATCATAGCGCATTTTAAGCTTGGAAAAACAGCCAGTTTGCATATTTCTAAAAAATTAAAAATTTGAATACTTTAACATTGCAGTTCAGTATAATTTAGCTAATTCTCTCTAAATATGTCAAAATCAGGAAAAAAATTATTCAAAATTTAGTATTGTACACAGGCATGTTAATAGCGAGTTTTAAGCTTGGAAATACAGCCAGGTTTCAATTTTCTAAAAATTGATGAATTTGATTACTTTAACATTGCAGTTCAGTATAATTTAGCTAATTCTACCTAAATATGACAAAATCAGTGAAAAAAATCACTCAAAATTATGTATTGTACACCAGCATGTTCATAGCGCATTTTAAGCTTCGAAATACAGCCTGGTTACAAATTCCTAAAAATTCATAAATTTGAATACTTTAACATTGCAGTTTAGTACAATTTAGCTAATTCTACCTAAATATGACAAAATCAGTGAAAAAGTTCATTCAAAATATAGTATTGTACAACAGCATCTTCATAGCACGTTTTAAGCATGGACATAAAGCCAGGTTACAAATTCATAAAAATTGATCAATTTGAATACTTTAACATTGCAGTTCAGTATAATTCAGCTAATTACACCTAAATATGACAAAATCAACAAAAATATTCATTCAAAATATAGTATTGTACAACAGCATGTTCATAGTGCATTTTAAGCTTGGAAATACAGCCAGGTTACAAATTCCTAAAAATTGATGAATTTGAATACTTTAACATTGCAGTTCAGTATAATTTAGCTAATTCTACCTAAATATGACAAAATCAGTGAAAAAATTCATTCAAAATATAGTATTGTACAACAGCATGTTCATAGCACGTTTTAAGCTTGGAAATACAGCCAGGTTACAAATTCATAAAAATTGATGAATTTGAATACTTTAACATTGCAGTTCAGTATAATTTAGCTAATTCTACCTAAATATGACAAAATCAGTGAAAAAATTCATTCAAAATATAGTATTGTACACCAGCATGTTCATAGCGCGTTTTAAGCTTGGAAATACAGCCAGGTTACAAATTCCTAAAAATTGATGAATTTGAAGACTTTAACATTGCAGTTCAGTATAATTTAGCTAATTCTACCTAAATATGACAAAATCAGTAAAAAAATTCATTCAAAATATAGTACTGTACAACAGCATGTTCATAGTGCATTTTAAGCTTGGAAATACAGCCAGGTTACAAATTTTTAAAAATTGATTAATTTGAATACTTTAACATTGCAGTTCAGTATAATTTAGCTAATTTTACCTAAATATGACAAAATCAGTGAAAAAATTCATTCAAAATATTGTATTGTACACCAGCATGTTCATAGTGCGTTTTAAGCTTGGAAATACAGCCTGGTTACAAATTCCTAAAAATTCATGAATTTGAATACTTTAACATTGCAGTTTAGTATAATTTAGCTAATTCTACCCAATTATGACAAAATTACCAAAAAAGTTCATTCAAAATATAGTATTGTACAACAGCATGTTCATAGCGTGTTTTAACATTGGAAATAAAGCCAGGTTACAGATTTCTAAAAATTGATGAATTTGAATACTTTAACATTGCAGTTCAGTATAATTTAGCTAAGTCTACCTAAATATGACAAAATCAGTGAAAAAATTCATTCAAAATATAGTATTGTACACCAGCAAGTTCATAGCACGTTTAAGCTTGGAAATACAGCCAGGTTACAAATTTCTAAAAAATTAACAATTTGAATACTTTAACTATTCAGTTCAGTATGACTTAGCTAATTCTACCTAAATATGACAAAATCAGTGAAAAAATTTATTCAAAATATAGTATTGTACAACAGCATGTTAATAGCACGTTTTAAGCTTGGAAATACAGCCAGGTTACAATTTCTTAAAAATTGATGAATTTGAATACTTTAACATTGCAGTTCAGTGTAATTTAGCTAATTCTACCTAAATATGACAAAATCAGCAAACAAATTTATTCAAAATATAGTATTGTACAACACATGTTCATAGCACGTTTTAAAATTGGAAATACAGCCAAGTTACAAATTTCTAAAAAATTAAAAGTTTGAATATGTTAACATTGCAGTTCAGTATAATTTAGCTAATTCCACCTAAATATGACAAAATCAACAAAAATATTCATTCAAAATAAAGTATTGTACAACAGCATGTTCATAGCATGTTTTAAGCTTGGAAATACAGCCAGGTTACAAATTTTTAAAAAATTAAAAATTTGAATACTTTAACATTGCAGTTCAGTATAATTTAGCTAATTCCACCTAAATATGACAAAATCAACAAAAATATTCATCCATAATATAGTATTGTACAACAGCATGTTCATAGCGCATGTTAAGCTTGGAAATACAGCCAGTTTACAAATTTCTAAACATTGATGAATTTCAATACTTTAACATTGCAGTGGAGTATAATTTAGTGAATTCTACCTAAATATGACAAAGTGAGTGAAAAAATTCATTCAAAATATAGTATTGTACACCAAAAGTTCATAGCCCACTATAAGGTGGGAAATACAGCCAGGTTACAAATTTTTAATAATTGATGAATTTCAATACTTTAACATTGCAGTTCAGTATAATGTAGCTAATTCTACCTAAATATGACAAAATCAGGAAAAAAATTCATTCAAAATATTGTGTTGTACACCAGCATGTTCATAGTGCATTTTAAGCTTGGAAATACAGCCAGTTTACAAATTCCTAAAAATTGATGAATTTTAAAACTTTAACATTGCAGTTCAGTATAATTTAGTTAATTCTATCTAAATATGTCAAAATCAGGAAAAAAATTTATTCAAAATTCAGTATTGTACACCAGCATGTTCAAAGCACGTTTTAAGCTTGGAAATACAGCCAGGTTTCAATTTCCTAAAAATTGATGAATTTGAATACTTTAACATTGCAGTTCAGTATAATTTAGCTAATTCTACCTAAATATGACAAAATCAGTGAAAAAATTTATTCAAAATATAGTATTGTACACCAGCAAGTTCATAGCACGTTTAAGCTTGGAAATACAGCCAGGTTACAAATTTCTAAAAAATTAACAATTTGTATACTTTAACTATGCAGTTCGGTATGATTTAGCTAATTCTACCTAAATATGACAAAATCAGTGAAAAAATTTATTCAAAATATAGTATTGTACAACAGCATGTTAATAGCACGTTTTAAGCTTGGAAATACAGCCAGGTTACAATTTCCTAAAAATTGATGAATTTGAACACTTTAACATTGCAGTTCAGTATAATTTAGCTAATTCTACCTAAATATGACAAAATCAGCAAAAAAATTTATTCAAAATATAGTATTGTACAACACATGTTCATAGCACGTTTTAAAATTGGAAATACAGCCAAGTTACAAATTTCTAAAAAATTAAAAATTTGAATACTTTAACATTGCAGTTCAGTATAATTTAGCTAATTCCACCTAAATATGACAAAATCAACAAAAATATTCATCCATAATATAGTATTGTACAACAGCATGTTCATAGCGCATGTTTTAAGCTTGGAAATACAGCCAGGTTACAAATTTCTAAAATTGGATTATCTTAACATTGCAGTTGAGTATAATTTAGCAATTCTACCTAAATATGACAAAGTCAGTGAAAAAATTATTCAAAATATAGTATTGTACACCAGCATGTTCATAGCACATTTTAAGCTTGGAAATACAGCCAGGTTACAAATTTCTAAAAATTGATGAATTTGAATACTTTAACATTGCAGTTCAGTATAATTTAGCTAATTCTACCTAAATATGACAAAATCAGTGAAAAAATTCATTCAAAATATAGTATTGTACACCAGCATGTTCATAGCGCATTTTAAGCTTGGAAATACAGCCAGTTTACAAATTTCTAAAAATTGATGAATTTCAATACTTTAACATTGCAGTGGAGTATAATTTAGCGAATTCTACCTAAATATGACAAAGTGAGTGAAAAAATTCATTCAAAATATAGTATTGTACACCAGCAAGTTCATATCCCACTGTAAGCTTGGAAATACAGCCAGGTTACAAATTTCTAAAAATTGATGAATTTCAATACTTTAACATTGCAGTTCAGTATAATTTAGCTAATTCTACCTAAATATGACAAAATCAGTGAAAAAATTCATTCAAAATATAGTATTGTACACCAGCATGTTCATAGCGGGTTTTAAGCTTCGAAATACAGCCAGGTTACAAATTCCTAAAAATTGATGAATTTGAATACTTTAACATTGCAGTTCAGTATAATTTAGCTAATTCTACCTAAATATGACAAAATCAGTGAAAAAATTTATTCAAAATATTGTATTGTACACCAGCATGTTCAAAGCACGTTTTAAGCATGGACATAGAGCCAGGTTACAAATTCATAAAAATTGATGAATTTGAATACTTTAACATTGCAGTTCAGTATAATTTAGCTAATTCTACCTAAATATGACAAAATCAGCGAAAAAATTCATTCAAAATATAGTATTGTACAACAGCATGTTCATAGCGCATTTTAAGCTTGGAAAAACAGCCAGTTTGCATATTTCTAAAAAATTAAAAATTTTAATACTTTAACATTGCAGTTCAGTATAATTTAGCTAATTCTCTCTAAATATGTCAAAATCAGGAAAAAAATTATTCAAAATTTAGTATTGTACACAGGCATGTTAATAGCGAGTTTTAAGCTTGGAAATACAGCCAGGTTTCAATTTTCTAAAAATTGATGAATTTGAATACTTTAACATTGCAGTTCAGTATAATTTAGCTAATTCTACCTAAATATGACAAAATCAGTGAAAAAAATCACTCAAAATTATGTATTGTACACCAGCATGTTCATAGCGCATTTTAAGCTTGGAAATACAGCCTGGTTACAAATTCCTAAAAATTCATGAATTTGAATACTTTAACATTGCAGTTCAGTATAATTTAGCTAATTCTACCTAAATATGACAAAATCAGTGAAAAAATTCATTCAAAATATAGTACTGTACACCAGCATGTTCATAGCACGTTTTAAGCTTGGAAATACAGCCAGGTTACAAATTTTTAAAAATTGATGAATTTGAATACTTTAACATTGCAGTTCAGTATAATTTAGCTAATTCTACCTAAATATGACAAAATCAACAAAAATATTCATTCAAAATATAGTATTGTACAACAGCATGTTCATAGTGCATTTTAAGCTTGGAAATACAGCCAGGTTACCAATTTGTAAAAATTGATGAATTTAAATACTTAAACATTGCAGTTCAGTATAATTTAGCTAATTCTACCTAAATATGACAAAATCAGTGAAAAAATTCATTCAAAATATAGTATTGTACACCAGCATGTTCATAGCACGTTTTAAGCTTGGAAATACAGCCAGGTTACAAATTCCTAAAAATTGATGAATTTGAATACTTTAACATTGCAGTTCAGTATAATTTAGCTAATTCTACCTAAATATGACAAAATCAGTGAAAAAATTCATTCAAAATATTGTATTGTACACCAGCATGTTCAAAGCACGTTTTAAGCTTGGACATACAGCCAGGTTACAAATTCCTAAAAATTGATGAATTTGAAGAGATTCCCATTGCAGTTCAGTATAATTTAGCTAATTCTACCTAAATATGACAAAATCAACAAAAATATTCATTCAAAATATAGTATTGTACAACAGCATGTTCATAGTGCATTTTAAGCTTGGAAATACAGCCAGGTTACAAATTTTTAAAAATTGATGAATTTGAATACTTTAACATTGCAGTTCAGTATAATTTAGCTAATTTTACCTAAATATGACAAAATCAGTGAAAAAATTCATTCAAAATATAGTATTGTACACCAGCATGTTCATAGCGCGTTTTAAGCTTGGAAATACAGCCTGGTTACAAATTCCTAAAAATTGATGAATTTGAATACTTTAACATTGCAGTTTAGTATAATTTAGCTAATTCTACCCAATTATGACAAAATTACCAAAAAAGTTCATTCAAAATATAGTATTGTACAACAGCATGTTCATAGCGTGTTTTAACATTGGAAATAAAGCCAGGTTACAGATTTCTAAAAATTGATGAATTTGAATACTTTAACATTGCAGTTCAGTATAATTTAGCTAATTCTACCTAAATATGAAAAAATCAGTGAAAAAATTTATTCAAAATATAGTATTGTACACCAGCAAGTTCATAGCACGTTTAAGCTTGGAAATACAGCCAGGTTACAAATTTCTAAAAATTGATGAATTTGAATACTTTAACATTGCAGTTCAGTATAATTTAGCTAATTCTACCTAAATATGACAAAATCAGTGAAAAAATTTATTCAAAATATAGTATTGTACAACAGCATGTTAATAGCACGTTTTAAGCTTGGAAATACAGCCAGATTACAATTTCTTAAAAATTGATGAATTTGAATACTTTAACATTGCAGTTCAGTATAATTTAGCTAATTCTACCTAAATATGACAAAATCAGCAAACAAATTTATTCAAAATATAGTATTGTACAACACATGTTCATAGCACGTTTTAAAATTGGAAATACAGCCAAGTTACAAATTTCTAAAAAATTAAAAATTTGAATATGTTAACATTGCAGTTCAGTATAATTTAGCTAATTCCACCTAAATATGACAAAATCAACAAAAATATTCATTCAAAATAAAGTATTGTACAACAGCAAGTTCATAGCGTGTTTTAAGCTTGGAAATACAGCCAGGTTACAATTTTTTTAAAAATTAAAAATTTGAATACTTTAACAATGCAATTCAGTATAATTTAGCTAATTCCACCTAAATATGACAAAATCAACAAAAATATTCATCCATAATATAGTATTGTACAACAGCATGTTCATAGCGCATGTTAAGCTTGGAAATACAGCCAGTTTACAAATTTCTAAACATTGATGAATTTCAATACTTTAACATTGCAGTGGAGTATAATTTAGTGAATTCTACCTAAATATGACAAAGTGAGTGAAAAAATTCATTCAAAATATAGTATTGTACACCAAAAGTTCATAGCCCACTATAAGGTGGGAAATACAGCCAGGTTACAAATTTTTAATAATTGATGAATTTCAATACTTTAGCATTGCAGTTCAGTATAATGTAGCTAATTCTACCTAAATATGACAAAATCAGGAAAAAAATTCATTCAAAATATTGTGTTGTACACCAGCATGTTCATAGCGCATTTTAAGCTTCGAAATACAGCCAGTTTACAAATTCCTAAAAATTGATGAATTTTAAAACTTTAACATTGCAGTTCAGTATAATTTAGTTAATTCTATCTAAATATGTCAAAATCAGGAAAAAAATTTATTCAAAATTCAGTATTGTACACCAGCATGTTCAAAGCACGTTTTAAGCTTGGAAATACAGCCAGGTTTCAATTTCCTAAAAATTGATGAATTTGAATACTTTAACATTGCAGTTCAGTATAATTTAGCTAATTCTACCTAAATATGACAAAATCAGTGAAAAAATTTATTCAAAATATAGTATTGTACACCAGCAAGTTCATAGCACGTTTAAGCTTGGAAATACAGCCAGGTTACAAATTTCTAAAAAATTAACAATTTGTATACTTTAACTATGCAGTTCGGTATGATTTAGCTAATTCTACCTAAATATGACAAAATCAGTGAAAAAATTTATTCAAAATATAGTATTGTACAACAGCATGTTAATAGCACGTTTTAAGCTTGGAAATACAGGCAGGTTACAATTTCCTAAAAATTGTAGAATTTGAACACTTTAACATTGCAGTTCAGTATAATTTAGCTAATTCTACCTAAATATGACAAAATCAGCGAACAAATTTATTCAAAATATAGTATTGTACAACACATGTTCATAGCACGTTTTAAAATTGAAAATACAGCCAGATTACAAATTTCTAAAAAATTAAAAATTTGAATACGTTAACATTGCAGTTCAGTATAATTTAGCTAATTCCACCTAAATATGACAAAATCAACAAAAATATTCATTCAAAATAAAGTATTGTACAACAGCAAGTTCATAGCATGTTTTAAGCTTGGAAATACAGCCAGGTTACAATTTTTTAAAAAATTAAAAATTTGAATACTTTAACATTGCAGTTCAGTAAAATTTAGCTAATTCCACCTAAATATGACAAAATCAACAAAAATATTCATCCATAATATAGTATTGTACAACAGCATGTTCATAGCCCATTTTAAGCTTGGAAATACAGCCAGTTTACAAATTTCTAAAAATTGATGAATTTCAATACTTTAACATTGCAGTGGAGTATAATTTAGCGAATTCTACCTAAATATGACAAAGTGAGTGAAAAAATTCATTCAAAATATAGTATTGTACACCAGCAAGTTCATATCCCACTGTAAGGAGGGAAATACAGCCAGGTTACAAATTTCTAATAATTGATGAATTTCAATACTTTAACATTGCAGTTTATTATAATTTAGCTACTTCTACTTAAGTATGACAAAATCAGTGAAAAAATTCGTTCAAAATATAGTATTGTACAACAGCATGTTCATAGCGAATTTTAAGCTTCGAAATACAGCCTGGTTACATATTCCTAAAAATTGATGAATTTTAAAACTTTAACATTGCAGTTCAGTATAATTTAGCTAATTCTACCTAAATATGACAAAATCAGTGAAAAAATTTATTCAAAATATTGTATTGTACACCAGCATGTTCAAAGCACGTTTTAAGCATGGACATAGAGCCAGGTTACAAATTCATAAAAATTGATGAATTTGAAGAGTTTAACATTGCAGTTCAGTATAATTTAGCTAATTCTACATAAATATGACAAAATCAGCGAAAAAATTGATTGAAAATATACTATTGTACAACAGTATGATCATAGCGCATTTTAAGCTTGGAAAAACAGCCAGGTTACAAATTTCTAAAAAATTAAAAATTTGAATACTTTAACATTGCAGTTCAGTATAATTTAGCTAATTCTATCTAAATATGTCAAAATCAGGAAAAAATTTATTCAAAATTTAGTATTGTACACCAGCATGTTAATAGCGAGTTTTAAGCTTGGAAATACAGCCAGGTTTCAATTTTCTAAAAATTGATGAATTTGAATACTTTAACATTGCAGTTCAGTATAATTTAGCTAATTCTACCTAAATATGACAAAATCAGTGAAAAAATTCATTCAAAATATAGTATTGTACACCAGCATGTTCATAGTGCATTTTAAGCTTGGAAATACAGCCAGGTTACAAATTTCTAAAAATTGATGAATTTGAATACTTTAACATTGCAGTTCAGTATAATTTAGCTAATTCTACCTAAATATGACAAAATCAGTGAAAAAATTCATTCAAAATATAGTATTGTACAACAGCATGTTAATAGAGCATTTTAAGATTGGAAATACAGCCAGGTTACAAATTTCTAAAAATTGATCAATTTGAATACTTTAACATTGCAGTTCAGTATAATTTAGCTAATTCTACCTAAATATGACAAAATCAGTGAAAAAATTCATTCAAAATATAGTATTGTACACCAGCATGTTCATAGCGCGTTTTAAGCTTGGAAATACAGCCAGGTTACAAATTCCTAAAAATTCATGAATTTGAATACTTTAACATTGCAGTTCAGTATAATTTAGCTAATTCTACCTAAATATGACAAAATTAGCAAAAAAATTCATTCAAAATATAGTATTGTACAACAGCATGTTCATATAGCGTTTTAAGCTTGGAAATACAGCCAGGTTACAAATTTCTAAAAATTGATGAATTTGAATACTTTAACATTGCAGTTCAGTATAATTTAGCTAATTCTACCTAAATATGACAAAATCAGTGAAAAAATTCATTCAAAATATAGTATTGTACACCAGCATGTTCATAGCACGTTTTAAGCTTGGAAATACAGCCAGGTTACAAATTCCTAAAAATTGATGAATTTGAATACTTTAACATTGCAGTTCAGTATAATTTAGCTAATTCTACCTAAATATGACAAAATCAACAAAAATATTCATTCAAAATAAAGTATTGTACAACAGCAAGTTCATAGCATGTTTTAAGCTTGGAAATACAGCCAGGTTACAATTTTTTAAAAAATTAAAAATTTGAATACTTTAACATTGCAGTTCAGTATAATTTAGCTAATTCCACCTAAATATGACAAAATCAACAAAAATATTCATCCATAATATAGTATTGTACAACAGCATGTTCATAGCCCATTTTAAGCTTTGAAATACAGCCAGTTTACAAATTTCTAAAAATTGATGAATTTCAATACTTTAACATTGCAGTGGAGTATAATTTAGCGAATTCTACCTAAATATGACAAAGTGAGTGAAAAAATTCATTCAAAATATAGTATTGTACACCAGCAAGTTCATATCCCACTGTAAGGAGGGAAATACAGCCAGGTTACAAATTTCTAATAATTGATGAATTTCAATACTTTAACATTGCAGTTCAGTATAATTTAGCTACTTCTACTTAAGTATGACAAAATCAGTGAAAAAATTCGTTCAAAATATAGTATTGTACAACAGCATGTTCATAGCGAATTTTAAGCTTCGAAATACAGCCTGGTTACATATTCCTAAAAATTGATGAATTTTAAAACTTTAACATTGCAGTTCAGTATAATTTAGCTAATTCTACCTAAATATGACAAAATCAGCGAAAAAATTTATTCAAAATATTGTATTGTACACCAGCATGTTCATAGCGCGTTTTAAGCTTGGAAATACAGCCAGGTTACAAATTTTTAAAAATTGATGAATTTGAATAGTTTAACATTGCAGTTCAGTATAATTTAGCTAATTCTACATAAATATGACAAAATCAGTGAAAAAATTGATTCAAAATATAGTATTGTACAACAGCATGTTCATAGCGCATTTTAAGCTTGGAAATACAGCCAGGTTACAAATTTTTAAAAATTGATGAATTTGAATACTTTAACATTGCAGTTCAGTATAATTTAGCTAATTCTACCTAAATATGTCAAAATCAGCGAAAAAATTCATTCAAAATATAGTATTGTACACCAGCATGTTCATAGCGAGTTTTAAGCTTGGAAATACAGCCAGGTTACAAATTTCTAAAAATTGATGAATTTGAATACTTTAACATTGCAGTTCAGTATAATTTAGCTAATTCTACCTAAATATGACAAAATCAGTGAAAAAATTCATTCAAAATATAGTATTGTATACCAGCATGTTCATAGCGCGTTTTAAGCTTGGAAATACAGCCTGGTTACAAATTCCTAAAAATTGATGAATTTGAATACTTTAACATTGCAGTTTAGTATAATTTAGCTAATTCTACCTAAATATGACAAAATCAGTGAAAAAATTCATTCAAAATATAGTATTGTACAACAGCATCTTCATAGCACGTTTTAAGCATGGACATAAAGCCAGGTTACAAATTCCTAAAAATTGATGAATTTGAATACTTTAACATTGCAGTTCAGTATAATTTAGCTAATTCTACCTAAATATGACAAAATCAACAAAAATATTCATTCAAAATATAGTATTGTACAACAGCATGTTCATAGTGCATTTTAAGCTTGGAAATACAGCCAGGTTACAAATTTTTAAAAATTGATGAATTTGAATACTTTAACATTGCAGTTCAGTATAATTTAGCTAATTCTACCTAAATATGACAAAATCAGTGAAAAAATTCATTCAAAATATAGTATTGTACACCAGCATGTTCATAGCGCGTTTTAAGCTTGGAAATACAGCCAGGTTACAAATTTTTAAAAATTGATGAATTTGAATACTTTAACATTGCAGTTCAGTATAATTTAGCTAATTCTACCTAAATATGACAAAATCAGTGAAAAAATTCATTCAAAATATAGTATTGTACACCAGCATGTTCATAGCGCGTTTTAAGCTTGGAAATACAGCCTGGTTACAAATTCCTAAAAATTGATGAATTTGAATAGTTTAACATTGCAGTTCAGTATAATTTAGCTAATTCTACCTAAATATGACAAAATCAGTAAAAAAATTCATTCAAAATATAGTACTGTACACCAGCATGTTCATAGTGCATTTTAAGCTTGGAAATACAGCCAGGTTACAAATTTTTAAAAATTGATTAATTTGAATACTTTAACATTGCAGTTCAGTATAATTTAGCGAATTTTACCTAAATATGACAAAATCGGTGAAAAAATTTATTCAAAATATAGTATTGTACAACAGCATGTTAATAGAGCATTTTAAGATTGGAAATACAGCCAGGTTACAAATTTCTAAAAATTGATCAATTTGAATACTTTAACATTGCAGTTCAGTATAATTTAGCTAATTCTACCTAAATATGACAAAATCAGTGAAAAAATTCACTCAAAATATTGTATTGTACACCAGCATGTTCATAGCGCGTTTTAAGCTTGGAAATACAGCCTGGTTACAAATTCCTAAAAATTCATGAATTTGAATACTTTAACATTGTAGTTCAGTATAATTTAGCTAATTCTACCTAATTATGACAAAACCTGTAAAAAAATTCATTTAAAATATAGTATTGTACACCAGCATGTTCATAGCGCGTTTTAAGCTTGGAAATACAGCCAGGTTACAAATTCCTAAAAATTGATGAATTTGAATACTTTAACATTGCAGTTCAGTATAATTTAGCTAAGTCTACCTAAATATGACAAAATCAGTGAAAAAATTCATTCAAAATATAGTATTGTACACCAGCATGTTCATAGCGCGTTTTAAGCTTGGAAATACAGCCTGGTTACAAATTTTTTAAAAATTGATGAATTTGAATACTTTAACATTGCAGTTCAGTATGATTTAGCTAATTCTACCTAAATATGACAAAACCAGTAAAAAAATTCATTCAAAATATAGTACTGTACACCAGCATGTTCATAGCGCGTTTTAAGCTTGGAAATACAGCCAGGTTACAAATTTCTAAAAATTGATGAATTTGAATACTTTAACATTGCAGTTCAGTATAATTTAGCTAATTCTACCTAAATATGACAAAATCAGTGAAAAAATTCATTCAAAATATAGTATTGTACACCAGCATGTTCTTAGCGGGTTTTAAGCTTGGAAATACAGCCAAATTACACATTCCTAAAAATTGATGAATTTGAATACTTTAACATTGCAGTTCAGTATAATTTAGCTAATTCTACCTAAATATGACAAAATCAGTGAAAAAATTTATTCAAAATATAGTATTGTACACCAGCATGTTCATAGCACGTTTTAAGCTTGGAAATACAGCCAGGTTACAAATTTCTAAAAATTGATGAATTTGAATACTTTAACATTGCAGTTCAGTATAATTTAGCTAATTCTACCTAAATATGACAAAATCAGTGAAAAAATTTATTCAAAATATAGTATTGTACAACAGCATGTTCATAGCACGTTTTAAGCTTGGAAATACAGCCAGGTTACAAATTTCTAAAAAATTATGAATTTGAATACGTTAACATTGCAGTTCAGTATAATTTAGCTAATTCCACCTAAATATGACAAAATCAACAAAAATATTCATTCAAAATAAAGTATTGTACAACAGCAAGTTCATAGCATGTTTTAAGCTTGGAAATACAGCCAGGTTACAATTTTTTAAAAAATTAAAAATTTGAATACTTTAACATTGCAGTTCAGTATAATTTAGCTAATTCCACCTAAATATGACAAAATCAACAAAAATATTCATCCATAATATAGTATTGTACAACAGCATGTTCATAGCCCATTTTAAGCTTGGAAATACAGCCAGTTTACAAATTTCTAAAAATTGATGAATTTCAATACTTTAACATTGCAGTGGAGTATAATTTAGCGAATTCTACCTAAATATGACAAAGTGAGTGAAAAAATTCATTCAAAATATAGTATTGTACACCAGCAAGTTTATATCCCACTGTAAGGAGGGAAATACAGCCAGGTTACAAATTTCTAATAATTGATGAATTTCAATACTTTAACATTGCAGTTTATTATAATTTAGCTACTTCTACTTAAGTATGACAAAATCAGTGAAAAAATTCGTTCAAAATATAGTATTGTACAACAGCATGTTCATAGCGAATTTTAAGCTTCGAAATACAGCCTGGTTACATATTCCTAAAAATTGATGAATTTTAAAACTTTAACATTGCAGTTCAGTATAATTTAGCTAATTCTACCTAAATATGACAAAATCAGCGAAAAAATTTATTCAAAATATTGTATTGTACACCAGCATGTTCAAAGCACGTTTTAAGCATGGACATAGAGCCAGGTTACAAATTCATAAAAATTGATGAATTTGAAGAGTTTAACATTGCAGTTCAGTATAATTTAGCTAATTCTACATAAATATGACAAAATCAGCGAAAAAATTGATTGAAAATATACTATTGTACAACAGTATGATCATAGCGCATTTTAAGCTTGGAAAAACAGCCAGTTTGCAAATTTCTAAAAAATTAAAAATTTGAATACTTTAACATTGCAGTTCAGTATAATTTAGCTAATTCTATCTAAATATGTCAAAATCAGGAAAAAATTTATTCAAAATTTAGTATTGTACACCAGCATGTTAATAGCGAGTTTTAAGCTTGGAAATACAGCCAGGTTTCAATTTTCTAAAAATTGATGAATTTGAATACTTTAACATTGCAGTTCAGTATAATTTAGCTAATTCTACCTAAATATGACAAAATCAGTGAAAAAAATCACTCAAAATTATGTATTGTACACCAGCATGTTCATAGCGCATTTTAAGCTTCGAAATACAGCCTGGTTACAAATTCCTAAAAATTCATGAATTTGAATACTTTAACATTGCAGTTTAGTACAATTTAGCTAATTCTACCTAAATATGACAAAATCAGTGAAAAAGTTCATTCAAAATATAGTATTGTACAACAGCATCTTCATAGCACGTTTTAAGCATGGACATAAAGCCAGGTTACAAATTCATAAAAATTGATCAATTTGAATACTTTAACATTGCAGTTCAGTATAATTTAGCTAATTCTACCTAAATATGACAAAATCAACAAAAATATTCATCCAAAATATAGTATTGTACAACAGCATGTTCATAGTGCATTTTAAGCTTGGAAATACAGCCAGGTTACCAATTTGTAAAAATTGATGAATTTAAATACTTAAACATTGCAGTTCAGTATAATTTAGCTAATTCTACCTAAATATGACAAAATCAGTGAAAAAATTCATTCAAAATATAGTATTGTACACCAGCATGTTCATAGCGCGTTTTAAGCTTGGAAATACAGCCAGGTTACAAATTCCTAAAAATTGATGAATTTGAATACTTTAACATTGCAGTTCAGTATAATTTAACTAATTCTACCTAAATATGACAAAATCAGTGAAAACATTCATTCAAAATATTGTATTGTACACCAGCATGTTCAAAGCACGTTTTAAGCTTGGACATACAGCCAGGTTACAAATTCCTAAAAATTGATGAATTTGAAGAGATTCCCATTGCAGTTCAGTATAATTTAGCTAATTCTACCTAAATATGACAAAATCAACAAAAATATTCATCCAAAATATAGTATTGTACAACAGCATGTTCATAGTGCATTTTAAGCTTGGAAATACAGCCAGGTTACAAATTTTTAAAAATTGATGAATTTGAATACTTTAACATTGCAGTTCAGTATAATTTAGCTAATTCTACCTAAATATGACAAAATCGGTGAAAAAATTTATTCAAAATATAGTATTGTACAACAGCATGTTAATAGAGCATTTTAAGATTGGAAATACAGCCAGGTTACAAATTTCTAAAAATTGATCAATTTGAATACTTTAACATTGCAGTTCAGTATAATTTAGCTAATTCTACCTAAATATGACAAAATCAGTGAAAAAATTCATTCAAAATATAGTATTGTACACCAGCATGTTCATAGCGCGTTTTAAGCTTGGAAATACAGCCAGGTTACAAATTCCTAAAAATTGATGAATTTGAATACTTTAACATTGCAGTTCAGTATAATTTAGCTAATTCTACCTAATTATGACAAAATCACCAAAAAAATTCATTCAAAATATAGTATTGTACAACAGCATGTTCATAGCATGTTTTAACATTGGAAATAAAGCCAGGTTACAGATTTCTAAAAATTGATGAATTTGAATACTTTAACATTGCAGTTCAGTATAATTTAGCTAAGTCTACCTAAATATGACAAAATCAGTGAAAAAATTCATTCAAAATATAGTATTGTACACCAGCAAGTTCATAGCATGTTTAAGCTTGGAAATACAGCCAGGTTACAAATTTCTAAAAAATTAACAATTTGAATACTTTAACTATTCAGTTCAGTATAACTTAGCTAATTCTACCTAAATATGACAAAATCAGTGAAAAAATTTATTCAAAATATAGTATTGTACAACAGCATGTTCATAGCACGTTTTAAGCTTGGAAATACAGCCAGGTTACAAATTCCTAAAAATTGATGAATTTGAATACTTTAACATTGCAGTTCAGTATAATTTAGCTAATTCTACCTAAATATGACAAAATCAGCAAACAAATTTATTCAAAATATAGTATTGTACAACACATGTTCATAGCACGTTTTAAAATTGGAAATACAGCCAAGTTACAAATTTCTAAAAAATTAAAAATTTGAATACGTTAACATTGCAGTTCAGTATAATTTAGCTAATTCCACCTAAATATGACAAAATCAACAAAAATATTCATTCAAAATAAAGTATTGTACAACAGCAAGTTCATAGCGTGTTTTAAGCTTGGAAATACAGCCAGGTTACAATTTTTTAAAAAATTAAAAATTTGAATACTTTAACATTGCAGTTCAGTATAATTTAGCTAATTCCACCTAAATATGACAAAATCAACAAAAATATTCATCCATAATATAGTATTGTACAACAGCATGTTCATAGCCCATTTTAAGCTTGGAAATACAGCCAGTTTACAAATTTCTAAAAATTGATGAATTTCAATACTTTAACATTGCAGTGGAGTATAATTTAGCGAATTCTACCTAAATATGACAAAGTGAGTGAAAAAATTCATTCAAAATATAGTATTGTACACCAGCAAGTTCATAGCCCACTTTAAGCTTGGAAATACAGCCAGGTTACAAATTTCTAAAAATTGATGAATTTGAATACTTTAACATTGCAGTTCAGTATAATTTAGCTAATTCTACTTAAATATGACAAAATCAGTGAAAAAATTCATTCAAAATATAGTATTGTACAACAGCATGTTCATAGCGAATTTTAAGCTTGGAAATACAGCCAGGTTACAAATTCCTAAAAATTGATGAATTTTAATACTTTAACATTGCAGTTCAGTATAATTTAGCTAATTCTACCTAAATATGACAAAATCAGTGAAAAAATTCATTCAAAATATTGTATTGTACACCAGCATGTTCAAAGCACGTTTTAAGCTTGGACATACAGCCAGGTTACAAATTCCTAAAAATTGATGAATTTGAATACTTTAACATTGCAGTTCAGTATAATTTAGCTAATTCTACCTAAATATGACAAAATCAGTGAAAAAATTCATTCAAAATATAGTATTGTACAACAGCATGTTCATAGCATGTTTTAAGCTTGGAAATACAGCCAGGTTACAAATTTTTAAAAAATTAAAAATTTGAATACTTTAACATTGCAGTTCAGTATAATTTAGCTAATTCTACCTAAATATGACAAAATCAGTGAAAAAATTCACTCAAAATTATGTATTGTACACCAGCATGTTCATAGCGCGTTTTAAGCTTGGAAATACAGCCTGGTTACAAATTCCTAAAAATTGATGAATTTGAATACTTTAACATTGCAGTTTAGTACAATTTAGCTAATTCTACCTAAATATGACAAAATCAGTGAAAACGTTCATTCAAAATATAGTTTTGTACAACAGCATCTTCATAGCACGTTTTAAGCATGGACATAAAGCCAGGTTACAAATTCATAAAAATTGATCAATTTGAATACTTTAACATTGCAGTTCAGTATAATTGAGCTAATTACACCTAAATATGACAAAATCAACAAAAATATTCATCCAAAATATAGTATTGTACAACAGCATGTTCATAGTGCATTTTAAGCTTGGAAATACAGCCAGGTTACAAATTTTTAAAAATTGATGAATTTGAATACTTTAACATTGCAGTTGAGTATAATTTACCAAATTCTACCTAAATATGACAAAATCAGCAAAAAAATTCATTAAAAATATTGTGTTGTACACCAGCATGTTCATAGCGCATTTTAAGCTTCGAAATACAGCCAGTTTACAAATTCCTAAAAATTGATGAATTTTAAAACTTTAACATTGCAGTTCAGTATAATTTAGTTAATTCTATCTAAATATGTCAAAATCAGGGAAAAAATTTATTCAAAATTTAGTATTGTACACCAGCATGTTCAAAGCAAGTTTTAAGCTTGGAAATACAGCCAGGTTTCAATTTCCTAAAAATTGATGAATTTGAATACTTTAACAATGCAGTTCAGTATAATTTAGCTAATTCTACCTAAATATGACAAAATCAGTGAAAAAATTTATTCAAAATATAGTATTGTACAACAGCATGTTAATAGCACGTTTTAAGCTTGGAAATACAGGCAGGTTACAATTTCCTAAAAATTGTAGAATTTGAACACTTTAACTTTGCAGTTCAGTATAATTTAGTTAATTCTATCTAAATTTGACAAAATCAACAAAAATATTCATTCAAAATAAAGTATTGTACAACAGCAAGTTCATAGCATGTTTTAAGCTTGGAAATACAGCCAGGTTACAATTTTTTAAAAAATTAAAAATTTGAATACTTTAACATTGCAGTTCAGTAAAATTTAGCTAATTCCACCTAAATATGACAAAATCAACAAAAATATTCATCCATAATATAGTATTGTACAACAGCATTTTCATAGCCCATTTTAAGCTTGGAAATAGAGCCAGTTTACAAATTTCTAAAAATTGATGAATTTCAATACTTTAACATTGCAGGGGAGTATAATTTAGCGAATTCTACCTAAATATGACAAAGTGAGTGAAAAAATTCATTCAAAATATAGTATTGTACACCAGCAAGTTAATATCCCACTGTAAGGAGGGAAATACAGCCAGGTTACAAATTTCTAATAATTGATGAATTTCAATACTTTAACATTGCAGTTTATTATAATTTAGCTACTTCTACTTAAGTATGACAAAATCAGTGAAAAAATTCGTTCAAAATATAGTATTGTACAACAGCATGTTCATAGCGAATTTTAAGCTTCGAAATACAGCCTGGTTACATATTCCTAAAAATTCATGAATTTTAAAACTTTAACATTGCAGTTCAGTATAATTTAGCTAATTCTACCTAAATATGACAAAATCAGCGAAAAAATTTATTCAAAATATTGTATTGTACACCAGCATGTTCAAAGCACGTTTTAAGCATGGACATAGAGCCAGGTTACAAATTCATAAAAATTGATGAATTTGAAGAGTTTAACATTGCAGTTCAGTATAATTTAGCTAATTCTACATAAATATGACAAAATCAGCGAAAAAATTGATTGAAAATATACTATTGTACAACAGTATGATCATAGCGCATTTTAAGCTTGGAAAAACAGCCAGTTTGCATATTTTTAAAAAATTAAAAATTTGAATACTTTAACATTGCAGTTCAGTATAATTTAGCTAATTCTATCTAAATATGTTAAAATCAGGAAAAAATTTATTCAAAATTTAGTATTGTACACCAGCATGTTAATAGCGAGTTTTAAGCTTGGAAATACAGCCAGGTTTCAATTTTCTAAAAATTGATGAATTTCAATACTTTAACATTGCAGTTCAGTATAATTTAGCAAATTCTACCTAAATATGACAAAATCAGTGAAAAAAATCACTCAAAATTACGTATTGTACACCAGCATGTTCATAGCGCATTTTAAGCTTCGAAATACAGCCTGGTTACAAATTCCTAAAAATTCATGAATTTGAATACTTTAACATTGCAGTTTAGTACAATTTAGCTAATTCTACCTAAATATGACAAAATCAGTGAAAAAGTTCATTCAAAATATAGTATTGTACAACATACTCTTCATAGCACGTTTTAAGCATGGACATAAAGCCAGGTTACAAATTCCTAAAAATTGATGAATTTGAAGAGATTACCATTGGAGTTCAGTATAATTTAGCTAATTCTACCTAAATATGACAAAATCAACAAAAATATTCATCCAAAATATAGTATTGTACAACAGCATGTTCATAGTGCATTTTAAGCTTGGAAATACAGCCAGGTTACAAATTTTTAAAAATTGATGAATTTGAATACTTTAACATTGCAGTTCAGTATAATTTAGCGAATTTTACCTAAATATGACAAAATCAGTGAAAAAATTTATTCAAAATATAGTATTGTACAACAGCATGTTAATAGAGCATTTTAAGATTGGAAATACAGCCAGGTTACAAATTTCTAAAAATTGATCAATTTGAATACTTTAACATTGCAGTTCAGTATAATTTAGCTAATTTTACCTAAATATGACAAAATCAGTGAAAAAATTCACTCAAAATATTGTATTGTCCACCAGCATGTTCATAGTGCGTTTTAAGCTTGGAAATACAGCCTGGTTACAAATTCCTAAAAATTCATGAATTTGAATACTTTAACATTGCAGTTTAGTATAATTTAGCTAATTCTACCCAATTATGACAAAATTACCAAAAAAGTTCATTCAAAATATAGTATTGTACAACAGCATGTTCATAGCATGTTTTAACATTGGAAATAAAGCCAGGTTACAGATTTCTAAAAATTGATGAATTTGAATACTTTAACATTGCAGTTCAGTATAATTTAGCTAAGTCTACCTAAATATGAAAAAATCAGTGAAAAAATTTATTCAAAAGATAGTATTGTACACCAGCAAGTTCATAGCACGTTTAAGCTTGGAAATACAGCCAGGTTACAAATTTCTAAAAAATTAACAATTTGAATACTTTAACTATTCAGTTCAGTATGACTTAGGTAATTCTACCTAAATATGACAAAATCAGCGAAAAAATTTATTCAAAATATAGTATTGTACAACAGCATGTTAATAGCACGTTTTAAGCTTGGAAATACAGCCAGATTATAATTTCTTAAAAATTGATGAATTTGAATACTTTAACATTGCAGTTCAGTATAATTTAGCTAATTCTACCTAAATATGACAAAATCAGCAAACAAATTTATTCAAAATATAGTATTGTACAACACATGTTTATAGCACGTTTTAAAATTGGAAATACAGCCAAGTTACAAATTTCTAAAAAATTAAAAGTTTGAATATGTTAACATTGCAGTTCAGTATAATTTAGCTAATTCCACCTAAATATGACAAAATCAACAAAAATATTCATTCAAAATAAAGTATTGTACAACAGCAAGTTCATAGCGTGTTTTAAGCTTGGAAATACAGCCAGGTTACAATTTTTTAAAAAATTAAAAATTTGAATACTTTAACATTGCAGTTCAGTATAATTTAGCTAATTCCACCTAAATATGACAAAATCAACAAAAATATTCATCCATAATATAGTATTGTACAACAGCATGTTCATAGCGCATTTTAAGCTTGGAAATACAGCCAGTTTACAAATTTCTAAAAATTGATGAATTTCAATACTTTAACATTGCAGTGGAGTATAATTTAGCGAATTCTACCTAAATATGACAAAGTGAGTGAAAAAATTCATTCAAAATATAGTATTGTACACCAGCAAGTTCATATCCCACTGTAAGGAGGGAAATACAGCCAGGTTACAAATTTCTAATAATTGATGAATTTCAATACTTTAACATTGCAGTTCAGTATAATTTAGCTACTTCTACTTAAGTATGACAAAATCAGTGAAAAAATTCGTTCAAAATATAGTATTGTACAACAGCATGTTCATAGCGAATTTTAAGCTTGGAAATACAGCCTGGTTACAAATTCCTAAAAATTGATGAATTTTAAAACTTTAACATTGCAGTTCAGTATAATTTAGCTAATTCTACCTAAATATGACAAAATCAGCGAAAAAATTTATTCAAAATATTGTATTGTACACCAGCATGTTCAAAGCACGTTTTAAGCATGGACATAGAGCCAGGTTACAAATTCATAAAAATTGATGAATTTGAAGAGTTTAACATTGCAGTTCAGTATAATTTAGCTAATTCTACATAAATATGACAAAATCAGTGAAAAAATTGATTGAAAATATACTATTGTACAACAGTATGATCATAGCGCATTTTAAGCTTGGAAAAACAGCCAGGTTACAAATTTCTAAAAAATTAAAAATTTGAATACTTTAACATTGCAGTTCAGTATAATTTAGCTAATTCTACCTAAATATGACAAAATCAACGAAAAAATTTATTCAAAATATAGTATTGTACACCAGCATGTTAATAGCGAGTTTTAAGCTTGGAAATACAGCCAGGTTTCAATTTTCTAAAAATTGATGAATTTGAATACTTTAACATTGCAGTTCAGTATAATTTAGCTAATTCTACCTAAATATGACAAAATCAGTGAAAAAAATCACTCAAAATTATGTATTGTACACCAGCATGTTCATAGCGCATTTTAAGCTTGGAAATACAGCCTGGTTACAAATTCCTAAAAATTCATGAATTTGAATACTTTAACATTGCAGTTTAGTACAATTTAGCTAATTCTACCTAAATATGACAAAATCAGTGAAAAAGTTCATTCAAAATATAGTATTGTACAACAGCATCTTCATAGCACGTTTTAAGCATGGACATAAAGCCAGGTTACAAATTCATAAAAATTGATCAATTTGAATACTTTAACATTGCAGTTCAGTATAATTTAGCTAATTCCACCTAAATATGACAAAATCAACAAAAATATTCATCCAAAATATAGTATTGTACAACAGCATGTTCATAGTGCATTTTAAGCTTGGAAATACAGCCAGGTTACAAATTTTTAAAAATTGATGAATTTGAATACTTTAACATTGCAGTTCAGTATAATTTAGCTAATTCTACCTAAATATGACAAAATCAGTGAAAAAATTCACTCAAAATATAGTATTGTACACCAGCATGTTCATAGTGCGTTTTAAGCTTGGAAATACAGCCTGGTTACAAATTCCTAAAAATTCATGAATTTGAATACTTTAACATTGCAGTTTAGTATAATTTAGCTAATTCTACCCAATTATGACAAAATTACCAAAAAAGTTCATTCAAAATATAGTATTGTACAACAGCATGTTCATAGCATGTTTTAACATTGGAAATAAAGCCAGGTTACAGATTTCTAAAAATTGATGAATTTGAATATTTTAACATTGCAGTTCAGTATAATTTAGCTAATTCTACCTAAATATGAAAAAATCAGTGAAAAAATTTATTCAAAATATAGTATTGTACACCAGCAAGTTCATAGCACGTTTAAACTTGGAAATACAGCCAGGTTACAAATTGCTAAAAAATTAACAATTTGAATACTTTAACTATTCAGTTCAGTATGACTTAGCTAATTCTACCTAAATATGACAAAATCAGTGAAAAAATTTATTCAAAATATAGTATTGTACAACAGCATGTTAATAGCACGTTTTAAGCTTGGAAATACAGCCAGATTATAATTTCTTAAAAATTGATGAATTTGAATACTTTAACATTGCAGTTCAGTATAATTTAGCTAATTCTACCTAAATATGACAAAATCAGCAAAAAAATTTATTCAAAATATAGTATTGTACAACACATGTTCATAGCACGTTTTAAAATTGGAAATACAGCCAAGTTACAAATTTCTAAAAAATTAAAAATTTGAATATGTTAACATTGCAGTTCAGTATAATTTAGCTAATTCCACCTAAATATGACAAAATCAACAAAAATATTCATTCAAAATAAAGTATTGTACAACAGCAAGTTCATAGCGTGTTTTAAGCTTGGAAATACAGCCAGGTTACAATTTTTTTAAAAATTAAAAATTTGAATACTTTAACAATGCAATTCAGTATAATTTAGCTAATTCCACCTAAATATGACAAAATCAACAAAAATATTCATCCATAATATAGTATTGTACAACAGCATGTTCATAGCGCATGTTAAGCTTGG